>JBAPLH010000129.1:4125000-4442500 GCA_037897445.1 Ceriops zippeliana
AAAAAAAAAAAAAAAAAAAAAAAAAAAAAAAAAAAAAAAAAAAAAAAAAAAAAAAAAAAAAAAAAAAAAAAAAAAAAAAAAAAAAAAAAAAAAAAAAAAAAAAAAAAAAAAAAAAAAAAAAAAAAAAAAAAAAAAAAAAAAAAAAAAAAAAAAAAAAAAAAAAAAAAAAAAAAAAAAAAAAAAAAAAAAAAAAAAAAAAAAAAAAAAAAAAAAAAAAAAAAAAAAAAAAAAAAAAAAAAAAAAAAAAAAAAAAAAAAAAAAAAAAAAAAAAAAAAAAAAAAAAAAAAAAAAAAAAAAAAAAAAAAAAAAAAAAAAAAAAAAAAAAAAAAAAAAAAAAAAAAAAAAAAAAAAAAAAAAAAAAAAAAAAAAAAAAAAAAAAAAAAAAAAAAAAAAAAAAAAAAAAAAAAAAAAAAAAAAAAAAAAAAAAAAAAAAAAAAAAAAAAAAAAAAAAAAAAAAAAAAAAAAAAAAAAAAAAAAAAAAAAAAAAAAAAAAAAAAAAAAAAAAAAAAAAAAAAAAAAAAAAAAAAAAAAAAAAAAAAAAAAAAAAAAAAAAAAAAAAAAAAAAAAAAAAAAAAAAAAAAAAAAAAAAAAAAAAAAAAAAAAAAAAAAAAAAAAAAAAAAAAAAAAAAAAAAAAAAAAAAAAAAAAAAAAAAAAAAAAAAAAAAAAAAAAAAAAAAAAAAAAAAAAAAAAAAAAAAAAAAAAAAAAAAAAAAAAAAAAAAAAAAAAAAAAAAAAAAAAAAAAAAAAAAAAAAAAAAAAAAAAAAAAAAAAAAAAAAAAAAAAAAAAAAAAAAAAAAAAAAAAAAAAAAAAAAAAAAAAAAAAAAAAAAAAAAAAAAAAAAAAAAAAAAAAAAAAAAAAAAAAAAAAAAAAAAAAAAAAAAAAAAAAAAAAAAAAAAAAAAAAAAAAAAAAAAAAAAAAAAAAAAAAAAAAAAAAAAAAAAAAAAAAAAAAAAAAAAAAAAAAAAAAAAAAAAAAAAAAAAAAAAAAAAAAAAAAAAAAAAAAAAAAAAAAAAAAAAAAAAAAAAAAAAAAAAAAAAAAAAAAAAAAAAAAAAAAAAAAAAAAAAAAAAAAAAAAAAAAAAAAAAAAAAAAAAAAAAAAAAAAAAAAAAAAAAAAAAAAAAAAAAAAAAAAAAAAAAAAAAAAAAAAAAAAAAAAAAAAAAAAAAAAAAAAAAAAAAAAAAAAAAAAAAAAAAAAAAAAAAAAAAAAAAAAAAAAAAAAAAAAAAAAAAAAAAAAAAAAAAAAAAAAAAAAAAAAAAAAAAAAAAAAAAAAAAAAAAAAAAAAAAAAAAAAAAAAAAAAAAAAAAAAAAAAAAAAAAAAAAAAAAAAAAAAAAAAAAAAAAAAAAAAAAAAAAAAAAAAAAAAAAAAAAAAAAAAAAAAAAAAAAAAAAAAAAAAAAAAAAAAAAAAAAAAAAAAAAAAAAAAAAAAAAAAAAAAAAAAAAAAAAAAAAAAAAAAAAAAAAAAAAAAAAAAAAAAAAAAAAAAAAAAAAAAAAAAAAAAAAAAAAAAAAAAAAAAAAAAAAAAAAAAAAAAAAAAAAAAAAAAAAAAAAAAAAAAAAAAAAAAAAAAAAAAAAAAAAAAAAAAAAAAAAAAAAAAAAAAAAAAAAAAAAAAAAAAAAAAAAAAAAAAAAAAAAAAAAAAAAAAAAAAAAAAAAAAAAAAAAAAAAAAAAAAAAAAAAAAAAAAAAAAAAAAAAAAAAAAAAAAAAAAAAAAAAAAAAAAAAAAAAAAAAAAAAAAAAAAAAAAAAAAAAAAAAAAAAAAAAAAAAAAAAAAAAAAAAAAAAAAAAAAAAAAAAAAAAAAAAAAAAAAAAAAAAAAAAAAAAAAAAAAAAAAAAAAAAAAAAAAAAAAAAAAAAAAAAAAAAAAAAAAAAAAAAAAAAAAAAAAAAAAAAAAAAAAAAAAAAAAAAAAAAAAAAAAAAAAAAAAAAAAAAAAAAAAAAAAAAAAAAAAAAAAAAAAAAAAAAAAAAAAAAAAAAAAAAAAAAAAAAAAAAAAAAAAAAAAAAAAAAAAAAAAAAAAAAAAAAAAAAAAAAAAAAAAAAAAAAAAAAAAAAAAAAAAAAAAAAAAAAAAAAAAAAAAAAAAAAAAAAAAAAAAAAAAAAAAAAAAAAAAAAAAAAAAAAAAAAAAAAAAAAAAAAAAAAAAAAAAAAAAAAAAAAAAAAAAAAAAAAAAAAAAAAAAAAAAAAAAAAAAAAAAAAAAAAAAAAAAAAAAAAAAAAAAAAAAAAAAAAAAAAAAAAAAAAAAAAAAAAAAAAAAAAAAAAAAAAAAAAAAAAAAAAAAAAAAAAAAAAAAAAAAAAAAAAAAAAAAAAAAAAAAAAAAAAAAAAAAAAAAAAAAAAAAAAAAAAAAAAAAAAAAAAAAAAAAAAAAAAAAAAAAAAAAAAAAAAAAAAAAAAAAAAAAAAAAAAAAAAAAAAAAAAAAAAAAAAAAAAAAAAAAAAAAAAAAAAAAAAAAAAAAAAAAAAAAAAAAAAAAAAAAAAAAAAAAAAAAAAAAAAAAAAAAAAAAAAAAAAAAAAAAAAAAAAAAAAAAAAAAAAAAAAAAAAAAAAAAAAAAAAAAAAAAAAAAAAAAAAAAAAAAAAAAAAAAAAAAAAAAAAAAAAAAAAAAAAAAAAAAAAAAAAAAAAAAAAAAAAAAAAAAAAAAAAAAAAAAAAAAAAAAAAAAAAAAAAAAAAAAAAAAAAAAAAAAAAAAAAAAAAAAAAAAAAAAAAAAAAAAAAAAAAAAAAAAAAAAAAAAAAAAAAAAAAAAAAAAAAAAAAAAAAAAAAAAAAAAAAAAAAAAAAAAAAAAAAAAAAAAAAAAAAAAAAAAAAAAAAAAAAAAAAAAAAAAAAAAAAAAAAAAAAAAAAAAAAAAAAAAAAAAAAAAAAAAAAAAAAAAAAAAAAAAAAAAAAAAAAAAAAAAAAAAAAAAAAAAAAAAAAAAAAAAAAAAAAAAAAAAAAAAAAAAAAAAAAAAAAAAAAAAAAAAAAAAAAAAAAAAAAAAAAAAAAAAAAAAAAAAAAAAAAAAAAAAAAAAAAAAAAAAAAAAAAAAAAAAAAAAAAAAAAAAAATAAAAAAAAAAAAAAAAAAAAAAAAAAAAAAAAAAAAAAAAAAAAAAAAAAAAAAAAAAAAACAAAAAAAAAAACCTGTCCGTAGACGAGTACTCAGAAGTGCTTACATATAAAATAGAAAAATCGAGTCTATATTAAGGTCGAATTTTGTTAACAAAAACTCAATGGGCAAACCGATTTAGGCAACCTTTGGGTTTGGGCCGTTTCTTTTGGAAATTGGACAGTCGGCCTTTATATGAACCACCCGCAACAAACTCTCGATGACGACGTGAGTGCAACAGAAATGGGATTCCCAATTCCATTAGTTAAAAAGTGGATTTTCATTAAACGAAAGGATGAAAGGAAAAGTTAAAATGGGCTCTCATTTAATAGCGAGAGGAGTAAACAATCAATCGGGTTATTTATGAGCTTACGTTACTGTTGCGAGTAAATGAAGTTCTTTTCTCCATTCAAACTTAAAAAAAGTAGTCAAACGTCCCTTTAATGCACATTCCGTATATGTCATCAGCCTTCCAATTTCATAAATTAGGCTAAATTCGGTTCAAAACCCAAAATGAAACAAAAGTTATCGGCTTTAGTAAGAAAAGGGTGGCACATGTTAGGAATTTGGTTTGGGAGTGTAGTGATACGAGAGTATTATCTTTTTCTTAAAAGAAAATCTGTTGTGTTGTATAGTTTTTATATTTATATAATTTAAAATTCTTCTCATCTTTATTGGTGTACCCTTATTACACCAGTGTGTACTCGGGATGATATTACCCGTCAAGGTTTACTTACTACCAAATCAAGAATCTTATAATAGAATAGGGTAAGATTTGATATCACTTATAAGGTTTACTTACCACAAGTCAAGAGTCCCATAACAGAACATGATAAGTTCTAATATCACTTATCATTAGGGTACTACTTCCTCCTTAAAAAACAATTAGTAGTGGGACAAGAATAAACTCTAATACCACTTGTTATGAGGACATTATTTTTTTGTCTAAAAAGCAACCTATATAACTCTATAACTCAAGATCTCTCTTTTCTTTGAAGAAGTGAGAGTTTAGGTAACGTGCACCCATAACATTTTCTACACTTGAATCATCGATTCCTTGTTGATGCACCTTTGGTACGTCGGGCAATGTGCACTTAAAATGGCCTTCACATTAAGAATCACTTACTACTAAATTAAGGGTCTTATCACAAAATGGAAGTGAGTTTTGATATTACTTATTATGAAATTATTACATTTTATTCAAAAGAAAATTTATTTAAATATTCACATTAATATGATCTAAAATCTCCCTCTTCATGTGGAAATTGATTACTGTACACTTGTAACATTAGTCTCAATTCAATCCTTGTATCAAGTAAACATAATCAAGTGAAATGATGTTGACACACTCCATTCATGCGAAAAGTTATTTTAGACAGAGGTAATGGTCTTAACGTGTATGGTACCAAAACGTTCTTGTAAATAACAATTCCCCTTCATCATATATTTCTATTTTGTTATTGGAAGACGCTAAGGACATTAATTACGCTACCAAACACACTTTATATATTAAATTTTTTATTTGTTTTAATTTAATTGTATTTATATTAGGTATATATATAATTTATTTTTACAATAATTTTACCTTATCAAAAGTTTTAAATGTGAAATGAATGATGTAGTTAGCTAAGGTCATCTATGTATGTATTCATGCTTTGAGAAGTAGATTGAACTAGTTAAATTGATAATCATAAGGAAGAACTATGTACGTATTCATGCTATTTCTCTAATTTGGTCTCTTCATAAACCCGATGTATTCAATAGTTAAATTTATAATTATAAGGAAGAATTATGGCGAGGGTAAATTTACCCAAGTCAGTGGCTCCCATTCCATAAAGTTGCCTTCATTTTATGTCAATGGTTCAAGTACTAAGATTGTAAATTAACGGTCAAGCTTTTGCTTTTAAAAATGAACCTCTGGAGAGTCCTCTTTATGCAAATTGCTTTTTGTTATCGTTTAATAAATACTCACATAACCAAATAAATAATTTATTATCTAGTTAAGTCAAAAAAATCTCTAGACATGAATAATTAACAAGGTTGAAGCAATCATTTAATAATCCATACTAAATGTTTTCTCTTTACCGAGGCAACACTATGTAATTAAAAAAAAAAAATCTAGATATCCATGGTATAAGTTTTAATTTCAAAGCCTAATAAAGGATGTGTGAAAATTATAGGAAGTAGCATATAGCTAACGACCACCAAGTAAACTCTTGTAATAGACTACAAAACATCTTGAAATATCATTCAACGTTGAAAATGTTGATGGGTGTCCAAGAGGCTCTTTAAAAAATGTTGAATGTCTTATTTTAAGTGTTTTTGGGTTTAAAGAAACATTGAATGCATCCCATATTTGTAATTGCAACACATTCCACATCTCAATTATGGATTCCCATAATCATATGGATGAGCTGTTGAGCGAGGGAGAGAGAGAGAGAGAGAGAGAGAGAGAGAGAGAGAGGCCGTGAAGGTGGAAAGAAACAAACGAGACAGTTTTTTAAAACCAACCCCCAAATGGATCTTCGAGAAGTTGACGAGCCGTGAGTGGTTCAACTCTCACTCAATCGAACCATTTGATATCTCCCCATCAACTGATCTCATTATCAAAAGATACACACACACACGGTCTTGCGTTTAAAAGTTACTCAATTTCTCCGTCTCTCTATTTACTTGCATGAACCCTCCCCCAATGTCTCTTCTGTCTTTTTGTGCTACCCAAGGTCATCTTTTTGTCACTTGCACAACAATTTACATACCTATACGCACGCAGCCCACCCCCATACACGCATGCACCTACATAGACATTAACAAACACTCCAGTCTTTACAAAGAAATATCTCAGTTATTAAGATATTCGGCGAGGGGGAGAAACAAAGAGAAACAAGAGAAAGACGAAAAAGATTGTTCTTCAGCCTCTGAATCTTGGACATTTTGAAAGAAAATTAATCGATATCAAATCATCAATATTCCATATATATATATCGAGAGAGAGAGAGAGGGGCGGGGGTATTGGTGGAACGGCATGGATATGGAAAGAGAAATGGTAGAAGTAGACGAGAGAAGGGCAAATGATATTGGACCAGAAGCTGTTACCCTCTTCAAGAAATCAAATCGGCCGATTACTTTGAAGGTATAAAGGTTGCATCTTTATCCAGAATATTTATCTCTTTATTCAATCCTCTCATTTTGTGGCATTTTCAATCTTTTCTTGATCTATTCTTTTGTGGGTGTGGATTGAACTGTCCAGTTTCAGGATGTAAAGTACAAGGTAAAGCTCACGAGGGGGCCTTGGTTATTGAAAAAGGCCAGCAGAATAGAAGAAAATGAGATCTTGAAGGGAATTCGAGGGGTCGTGCTCCCTGGAGAGATGTTAGCCATGCTGGGGCCATCAGGCAGTGGCAAAACAACGCTGTTAACTGCATTAGGAGGTAAGCTTGGTGGGCAATTAAGCGGCAGAATAACCTACAATGGCAAACCATTTTCCAATGCAATCAAGCGAAATACAGGTTTCGTTACTCAAGATGATGCTCTCTATCCCCATTTGACGGTGACAGAGACATTGGTCTTCACCGCCCTGCTTAGATTACCTAATTCATTCAGCGAAGAAGAGAAAATCATGCAGGCAGAGGCTATGATAAGTCAACTTGGTTTGACAAGGTGCAAAAACAGCATAATTGGAGGGCCTCTTTTGAGAGGGGTTTCTGGGGGTGAGAGAAAAAGGGTTAGCATAGGGCAAGAAATGCTTATAAACCCTAGCTTGCTGTTCCTGGATGAGCCAACATCTGGGCTGGACTCAACAACAGCTCAGAGGATTGTGTCCACACTTTGGGAGCTTGGAAAAGGTGGAAGAACAATTGTGATGACCATACACCAGCCTTCAAGTAGGCTATTTTACATGTTTGATAAGGTGCTTCTGTTATCAGAAGGTAATCCATTATATTTTGGAGAGGGGGCTAGAGCTATGGATTACTTTTCGAGTGTACGATATGCACCATCAGTCGCCATGAACCCAGCTGATTTCCTTTTGGATCTTGCAAATGGTAAGTACTTTTTCTCTTTTTAAGTCTTTATTGCTTTAAATGTGAATTTCAGGACTTTTTGACTTTTGGCTCTTAGCTAATCTATAATTACCTTCCAAAATTCCTTTGTTTGTTCTTCTAATACTTACCAATACAGCATTTCAATGGTAGTATGGCAAACATTCCATAAACTGACAGACATTTGGAGATGTTTACAAAAACATTTACTCTCTGATTATTGACATTGATTGCATTGAGATTTAAGCTGGATTGGATTCTTATAATCTTTAAAGTTTTTCTATGAAATTTGCAGTATATAGGCTTAATTCCCCCAAGGAAAAAAAAAAAAAAAGCGGAATCTATTAAACTTTCTGAGAAGTGGGCCATCTCAGGAAGAATGTTTTCAATCGGTTGACTCTTGTCTTGCTCTATTGAATATTGGCTTGGGACTTGGAAACGTAGTCAATTGGAAGCCTGCTTCTAGAAAAACGTGACCACCATGCAGGGTATGATGTTTGCAAAAGTTTTCAGGTGGAAGGACAATACTACTAGGATAGGCATAAATAAAATCATGATAAATGCAATTTTAGTTCTTCTGTCATTGTTTCTTGCATTTTCCCCCTTTTTGCAGGTCCCACAAACGATGTGGTTTCACTCTTACATTTGTGGCATTTTTTTAAGCAGTTTTGTTTCATTAATAGCTACCACATTTCTGACTTTAGGACATTATTTAATGCCGCTCATTCAAGTTAACATTTGTTTATTCAAGTTTGTAAGATAACTTAAGAATGTATAGCGTAATCTGTCACAAAGTGCTTATCATAATAATCTTGGTCCTTTGATTTGTATCATGAGGTCGACATAACTTAGATTATCAGAAATGATTTGCCAGGCACTTCTAAAAGACACATTAGTGGACTTGAAGCCACCAGATTTCAGACACTCTTATGTATTACCATCTTCGTATCTATATATATATTAAAATGAATGGCAACAGAATGTCTTGTCTTATGTTTTGCATTCTGTGGATTTGAATGTAATCCTTGAAGGTGTGTCCCCAAATGGCGAAGACCAAGCTGAAATTAAGCAGATTCTGGTCTCTGCATATAAAAGCAATCTCGCAGATAAACTGCAGGCAGACGTTGACAGAATCGAAGATAATTGTAGAGAAGGATTGGACGACAAGAAGTTTGGACAGTGGCCCACAACTTGGTGGCAACAGTTCACAGTGTTGCTAACTAGAGGGTTGAAAGAAAGGAGGCATGAATTTTTCTCTACCCTCAAGATTGCTCAGGTCTTGGTGGTATCATTCCTTGCAGGACTATTGTGGTGGCAGAGTGACCCCACTAACTTACAAGATCAGGTAACAACAATTGAATTTCAGTTTTCCTATCAAATTATAGTGTAAACTGTTTGCAGTTTCATTCTGTTTGACTCTACATTGGAGGATAGAGTTTATTAGAACTTATGTTTCCACGAATGTTCTTGGTCATATGTTAATAATATGCAGATTGGTCTGCTCTTCTTTGCTTCTGGATTCTGGGGCTTCTTCCCGCTCTTCCAAGCTATTTTCATCTTCCCACAAGAGCGCTTGATGCTTGCGAAGGAGCGATCGTCTGGAATGTATCGGCTTTCTTCCTACTTCATGTCAATGATTGTCAGTGACATGCCAATGGAGCTTGCTCTGCCAACAGTTTTGTCACCATAATCTACTGGATGGCAGGGCTTAAACACTCGGCCGCAAACTTTCTGCAGACGTTGTTTGTTTTCCTGTACAGTGTACTGGTATCCGAAGGCCTGGGGCTTGCTATAGGTGCTTTGATCATGGACCTGACGAAAGCAACCATAATGGGATCAGTGATTATGCTTACATTTGTACTTGCTGGTGGGTACTATGTTCAACATGTGCCTGACTTCATTTCTTGGATCAAGTACTTTTCAATAAGCCAATACACATACAAGCTCTTGCTGGGGTCTCAGTACAAGCCTGATGAAACCTATCCGTGTGGCGGTGGTAATCTGTGTTTGGTTGCCGATTATCCTCAAATAAAGATGGTGGGGCTTGATGGGCAGCCTGTTGCTGCAATTGCATTAGGCATAATGATTGTGGGTTACCGTCTCATTGCTTATCTGGGTCTCATGAGGATTGGGGTCGCCAAGTAAAGAGCCAAAATTTCCCTTCTGTTTCAAGTCCCAACTCCCAACTGTTGGGACAGCCCTTGAATATTTGTTGAAGTAGCGTGAGCTGTAATATCAAGAGAGATGGTTCGCAAAAGTGAAATGAAATGAAACTCCTTTTTGCTAAGCCACATCTCCAAGCTATTGAAGTTTCAAATTAGTAGTTAGGAAATATTTGGGTAAAAGTGACGTTACTGAATTTTTTTTTTTAGTAATTAGATAAAATTAAATGTTTATAATTATATACAAATTTGAGTGCCTTAATAACTAAGTATAAATTTTTAGTATGCAGTTAGTTAGTTAGTTATGCGATATTTATTATAATATTAAAGTTAATTAAACTCTAAAATTTACAAATTGCCTGGCTGCTTATATATTCCAATAATTCTGTATAATTAAAGTCCTAGTACCTCGGATATTCTACTGGTTGGAATATTCTTTATCAAAGCCTCTTAATTTAGTGCTAGAGTCTTAGTGACTCTGTTTTTATTTTCTGGGCCTTTCAGCTTCCTTGTAATGGGAAAAGAAAAATGAGATGGACAAAACCTGATGGACTAACGTTGCTTTGAAGTAGCCAAGTGAAATATATATATATATAAACAGAAGGGGAAAGCGTATTTGAAACCGTATTACGTTTCGTTGAGGGGTAGGTTCCTGGCTGCACCCAAGCAAAGTTTCGAGAGGAGTTTCACTTTGTTAATTGTTTAAAGCCTCTACCACCTTGTAAAAAGAAACCAACTATCCTTCCATTCTCACTCCGTAAAACATCCCCTATACCCTTCACCCCCGGCCAGCTTAGTATAACTGCATTTGTATTGCATTTGAATTTAAATGTGTTTTCTAGTGGCTTTAGCCATACGAAGTTTGCACGACGGGCAAGACTCTTCTTTGTTAAGCGGATATTGCTAAAGTTAAACAAAAAAAATCTTAACCATAGAGTTACAATGAGCTATTTTACTCTTCGCTACCATCACACTTGGATATAAATTAAATTGCAATTCTTGTCAATTACAACGTGAGAAAGTTGAATTACACTAAGATATACGGGCCTTCCTATGCTCGCCCAACAATACATACAATCAATTGAGAGGAAGATGGCAAAACAGAAGTTGGGGCAGGAGGTTGGATCATTAGGGAACACTACACATTTTAAAAGAAACAAAAACAAAGACCAAAATAAAAAATCTCTCTGCATTCCGGTATGAAATTGGAGAGACTAGAGAGAGTTAAAAATCGAAAGATTTGTTCGATTAAGAATCACGATACGGTGCCCTGTGAGCACAACTGCAAATGTATGTAAGAGTATATATCCTTTAGAGGCCGCAAAATGGGCGAATCGGTTGGATTCAAATCCGGTTTTTTCGAATTTCATATCATTCGGGTTTTAAGTCTTTTTGGTATTGGGATTTTGAACCATTTGAGTTTCTCTTTGTTTGGATTTTAATTTATGAGTCATTGACTTAAATGGAGTAAAATTTTGCACAAATTAAATCTAATTATTCTAGGCATAGCAGTTATTAATACTTTTAATTTCTCTGTGTAAAATATTATTATGATTATGAATTGTTTTTGTCTATGCATTGGGAGCTAGGCTGTAATTGGAGGGGACACAACAATTTTCTTTAGACTAATAAAAATGTAAAGGGATGATTAAAAATGAAAAAAGAGGGGAAGCCATGACTCGACTCCTCCACCGCCTATGCCGACTCCAAGGTTACCTAATCCTAATAAAAAAAAAAAAAAATTCCATCAAAGAACTTGGATCTTATTATGTCAGCCCAACAATGCATCAACAATTTGTCTCTGCCCCTCGTTTAATTTCCAAGTAAACTTTGCATTTCAGGTGGGGTCTCTCCCGTGGAACATAGCTATTAGACATGTAAACATACAAGTAGAATAGCAAATACTTGTGGGAACTGTTGACGTTGCTGTATCGTCAGTCCAACATTTTTCTCCTTGCCATTAGAATGTGACAAGCTTTATGGCCCAGTTGTCTAGCTCAAAGCAAAGAAATTAATTTGAAGCCAATTCAAATATCAGGCTCGCAGTTTCTTTATTTTCGATAAACATTGGCCAACATAAAATACCAAGAATGGCTCCAACTTGATAACAATGATGTTCCTTCCCTGTCTTCGCGCCGCAAATTAGTGCGCTTATGTCTTGGTCAAGCTTGGCAATCGAAGAACGTTCAAAATTTCAATGACAAGAATTCAGCATTTTCGGAGCGGAAGTAAGTTTCCGAGGTTGCTTCCTTCGATCCTATTCTCATCCAATTATAAGATATTGCGTTGATTATTCCACAAGTTTTTTGGACCACAAATTAAATTAGCCCCTCATTCGTCAAGTAGGCAGACAGATTTTTTTTTTTAAAAAAAAACAAAAAACACAAAGACTTTGAGGATTAGGCCAAGTGAGTACGGGCGTGGACTCGTTCATCTTGCTGCGTTGCCGAACCCGAAGTCTCTGTCAAATATGGAACTTTTTCCATGAAAGCGTCAAATCCGGGGCAAAAATCAATTTTCATAAAATGATTTCATGATGCCTATCAATCTTTTTATGTAATAACATATTATGAACATAAATGCAATATGATATAATTCTTTTATATACATTTAGAGTTATCAAATCTTGCTCGATCTTCAGAAATTTACCTGAATTTACATAAAAAATTACTTAATTTAAACTTGAATTATTTAAAAATTTAAAATTAAATTGAATTCGATTGACAATGACTTATAATCTATTTTTTTCTTAAGAGAAAAATAAAAGTTAAATAAAAAATTATAATATTTGAACTATACATTTTGTGGTAAAAAGACATATTTGTTACTAAAAATCTTATAAACATTTATTTATAAAAGCAAAACAAGTTTATTAGTTAATATTATTTTTTATATTTTCACTTATTATTTTATCTATATATAAACAAATATATATTACACTTACGTTACATACACTTTGGTTTATCACATATATTTAATTATTTTGTATTAACATTATAATATTTATTTTACAAAATATTCTATTTTTATTTTAAATTTATATATATATATATATATGATAAAATAAGAAATCAGCAAAAGAGAAAAAATAAATTTTAAAAAATTGAAAGATCGATATGTAGCTGAATTTAAGCAATAGAATAAAAATTTTGTGACAGAAATAATAAATTTCCAACCTCTGGGTCAGCCGAAACTCAACGATCAATCCCCCAAAACAAGAATTATTCAATATCTTAGTAATATACTGGCATTATTACAATAAAATTATTATATATTAGAATTCTTGTACCACACAATCTGACCTTTTTTGTTTTTTGTTTTTTTTATACGAGTTTTTCATGTCTAGGGATGGATCATAGGAAACAACCGGTGATAAAACGTTCTAGCACCGAAACTGAATAACATGTGCAGTAGTCGACATAACAACTTAACTCATTTAGTTTGGATGGTTTGCTCGACAACGTGGGTGTTCGATTTTTGAATTTACTCTCTACACTGTGACAATGAGAGCACTATTCAAATGGCTTATAAAATGACGTTTCCTATCAGTATACCAAACGCATAGAGATTTAATGGTTAATTTATTTGAGAACATATTAATAATTTATTGAATTAACAGCTCAATTTGTCTATATTTCATGAATTTTTCATGTTGATCACGAGAACAAGGATACTGGGGTTCAAACTTGAACTCTCCTGATATCGCATAAATTTGAAGGTTCAATTCTAATGTAAAATAATAATAATAAAAATAAAGAAATAAAATTTTCGATTGCATGACCACATTATATACAATTGTAAGATCTAAGAATTAAGTTCATAGCAGTTATGGTAAAAAAAAAAAAAAGATAGATATTATTTGTTTTTTGTGGGAGAGAGGGGGGTGGGGGCAAAGTAAGACACGTGTTATTAGTACTCCAGCTCGAGTGTTACCAAATTCAGATCCCACGGCAAAACCTAGTAGAAGTGAATGCTTGATTCGCAGGTTTTGAAAGATACACGTGTTACTTGTAAGGAAAGAGCCGCGAAAGCAGCTGTCTTGAAAGCTCTCAGTTTCATGACACCTAGCTGCACACTTTTTTTTTTTTTTTCTACTTTTTCTTTCTTTTTCAAAAATTCAAAATTATTATTCTTTATATATATATATATATATATATATAAAGATCAGGAACTTTTAGCTGCAATGCAAAGGACGACACGGGCGGCAGGCTGCAATTTTTTTTTGCACGTGTCATATTTCCGGGCCTGACATTTAAAATACATTAAATTAGTTTCGCTTGTCAAAAAAAAAAAAAAAAAAACGCATTCACCACGTTTCATCAGACCAACGAGAGCCCTCTACGTGGCCTTCTGGACCAACCCAAAGAATTTTGAGAAGTCCATGTTTTCGTCGTTGTCTGGGCCATCTGCCTGCACGAGAAGCGATCCACGCTCACAAAGTTCTAAAAAGGCTATATTTTAATCAAGAATTGGATTTTTAAGATATTTTCACAGACTTTGACTTGCCCACAATCCTTTTTCTAACATTCCTTTCCGCCACCCTACCACCCTTTTTTTTTTGTCTTTTTAGCACAAGAATTCAACAATCCAAGCCCATGGATCAACTTGAACTTGTGCATGTAAGCCAGTGATTGGAAACTTTTTGGAGTGAAAGAAAACCTTAATGCCACGCACCTTGCCTTGCCCCCAGAAAAAGAAAGAAGCCGAAAACGTTTGCGTCAAAGGTGTCAAAAAGTCCAAGCCTCCTTTCAAAAAGAAATTGGATATAAATACTAAGTCCGCAATTTATGTGATCAAATAATGTAAAATAATATATTAGAATTACTGCCAAAATAAGAAAAGTTAATTCACTTAATACCTCACATTTGCTCATTTATCTAATAAATAAATAATACAATTAATGTGCACTAAGAGCATAGAAAAAAAAAATACTTTTACCAACCAAACGTCATAACCCTATAACTCTATTACTTAATAAGATTCTATACCAAAACCAAAAAAAAAAAAAAATCCAAATAAATGAGTAACTTTGATTAAAATCTTAATATCTTCGAAGGATTCACACTCAAGTGATAATTTATCTTTTCATTATGCTTGCTCTCTCTCTCTCTCTCTCTCTCTCTCTCTATATATATATATATATATATATATATATATATATATATATATATAAACAAATAAAACTATTCTTTTTTAAATATATTAGTCATTGTGTTTATAGACTAAAATCAAGAGTTATTTGTAAATCTCTTTGTTAATTATTTTTCACAAAAGAAAATATTATTAGATTTAAATATTTTTTTAATATTTAATTTTAATATTAATGGATTTAAAATTCAACGCTAATCCTCTGGCTGTTGTTCGGCTTTCGGTCACTTTCACATTTCATTAGGCCAAGTTCAAGGCAGCCTAATTTCAGAGGACGACACGGACACGTGTCAGCACGTGAAGAATGCAATCAAAACAGCTTTTCCCATTTGCTAAGTTTTTTTTTTTAATTATTTTTTTGGTGGGGGCCATGTGGCATGTATTCGTGCAAAATCGTGGCAGTCGTTTTTTAAGGTTTCCAGAGTCCAACAAATCTTTATTAACACGTGTCCGCTTGGTCTATATCTTTCGTGACGGTTCATGCACCGAACAGAGCTTGGAGGTGTGCAAACTCAGAACTCCCGTCGAATAAAGGTGGGCCGCAAGATTGAAGCACGTGGCCTTCTTTTAACGGTGATGCCAAGGCGTGTTCCATTCGGTCAATCGTGAGAAAAGGACGACCGTACTTATCCAATGTCTACTGTGACCTATATAAATACAATTCATGTCATCGACCCAGAAATTAAAAAAAAAGAGGGAGAGAAGCTTAGAGAATTCCAGCTCCGTCCCCCCTTCTCCCTCTCTCTCTCTCTCTTTCTCGAGCATTACATCTTGAAAAGAAAAATTAAAAAAAGTCCTTTTTTTCTCTCTCTCCATAGCTGGAGCAAAGATTTGACCCGGAAAATGGGAGTGCAAGAAACCGACCCACTGGCCGAATTGAGCTTGCCACCGGGTTTTCGGTTCTACCCGACGGACGAGGAGCTGCTTGTGCAATATCTGTGTCGAAAAGTTGCTGGTCAAGCGTTTCCTTTACAAATCATTGGTGAAATTGATCTGTACAAGTTTGATCCATGGGTCTTACCGAGTAATTTTTCTATCACCAACAAATTGCGAAACTTCGATTGATGGGTTTAATTAGTCAATATATATTTACTGGGTTTCATTTGTTTTCTCGCAGGTAAAGCAATTTTTGGTGAAAAAGAATGGTACTTTTTCAGTCCTAGAGATCGAAAATACCCCAACGGGACCCGACCCAACCGGGTTGCCGGGTCGGGATATTGGAAGGCCACCGGTACGGACAAAATTATCTCTACGGAGGGGCGCAAAGTTGGAATCAAGAAAGCTCTGGTTTTTTACGTAGGCAAAGCTCCAAAAGGCACCAAAACTAATTGGATTATGCACGAGTATCGCCTCTTAGAACCCTCCCGCAAGCATGGAAGCTCCCGGGTAAATCATACACACATACATATATATAAAAACACTTCCATTTCTTGGCAATTATGTTTATTTTTGTCATCTCTGTTAACTAGCTGGAACAAGTATCAATCTTTCTCTGATCTTGAAACTTATGTTTCCCGGATTTTCAATTTTATTTTATTTTATTTTTGTTTCTCCCAACACGTTTGTATGATGATTTCAAATGGGGTTACTAATCATAGTTTTGTTTTGTATATTTTGTTCTGTTGATACAGTTGGATGATTGGGTGCTGTGTAGAATATACAAAAAGAGCTCGAGTGCCCAGAAGGTGGCCATGTCAACTGTTCCAAGCAAAGAGCACAGCAACAATGGATCAACTTCTTCCTCTTCCTCCCACCTTGACGATGTTCTGGACTCGTTGCCCGCGATTGATGACCGTTTCTTCACGTTGCCTCGTGCCAACTCTCTCAGAACTATGTTGCCGGCCGAGAAAGCCAACCTCCACAATCTTGGTTCGGGCGGTTTTGACTGGGCCACCCTCTCCGGGGTCAACTCAGTGAGTGAACTCGTCCCCGGCGGGACATCTCAGGCTCGAACTCAGGGAATTATGGGTTACCCAAATAATAATAATGATGATGTTAATGACGTATATGTCCCGTCCATGCCTCCACTGTGCGACGCGGGTTCATCCGCCGAGCGGAGCAACCTGAGGGCGGAGGCACAAAGTGGGACAAGAACTACGCGAGTCAATAATTCCGGCTTCTTTCAAAACTCGGGCGTGGTGACTCAGAACAGCTTCTCTAACTCGCCTGACCCGTATGGGTTCCGGAATTCGATCCAATGGGGCAATGGTTTTGGGTTCGGCCACTGAAGAATTGAAAATTCGGTTAGGAGTGCATCATTTGGAATTCTGTTATCGAATAGAGGAAACAGAGGGGTGCAATCTGTAGATATTTGGGATTCTTTGGGGCTAAACACTTGGATTCGAGAGGGGAAAATTGTGGGGCAACTTTTTTAGTGAAAGGAAAGCAAATTGCCCTTTTCTAATTTAGTCTTTTTTGTCTTTTGTTAGATTCAATGAATGCATAACAATCTTTTGTACAATTTAATCTGAAAAGTTTGGCTAGGATTTTTTATTCACACCCACGGTTTGCTTGATTTGTGGGGAGGGGTTGCACCTTATATTAATTTGAGATCAATCATTGATACGTAGCTTTCGGTCTCTGTCTTGGGCTGCTAGTTTTATGCCTTTTTACCATTCGAGTTATTGGTGTTACCATCCCATGTATATTTATTTAGATGCATGCACAACCCTCCAGCGAATGAACACCAAGACATAGAACCTAAAAAGTTTTGGGACCCCCACATGGATGGAGCAGCAAAGGTTAACGTGGGGGGCTGTAGGTTCACTCACTTTTATTATTATTAATTTTTAAATGTGAAGTAAGCATATTTGAATAAAAATATGCATGAAAGCTAAAAAAATTGTACATATAACTAATAAAAATGTATTGTTTAGATATTATTATTGTTTGTATGCATCATATTACATGCTGTGTAAATGTCACGTTTTTTCTTTTTTTGCAAAAAAAAAAAAAACAGAGAGAGAGAGATATATATATATATATATATAAACAGAGCACGGAGACCACGCGGACCCCCATCCCCCCCCCCCCTACTGCAACCCATGTGATCTTTGTCCAAGTTATTTGTTTTTTTTTTGGAAGAAATGTCACGTCAAACAATTAGGCAGAACACATTGTTTTAAAACAAAACTGTCGGCGCCGCCGTAAAGCCAACAACCAGTCGGAAACTCAAAAAAAAAACAATTGCTAGCTAAAACAACAATACTTGACTGAGTTATTATTATTATTATTATTATTTCAAAAAAAGTTACAGAAAAACAAAAATAATTGAGTTTCCGAATTGCCAACTAACAGACGTAAGATAAAAAAAAAAATACCTTTCCGTTGAGACCCTTAATATACGACGATAGACCATCATAATAGAAGGAAGTCTCGACGACAGACCAAAATGGTGATCAAATTCCCCAACATAATTGGTGGGATGAATTTGCACAATTACTGCTCTAGTTTGTTTGGGTGTTCTAAGAGTCGTTCTTTTTCTGCTCTTTTTTTTTTTTTTTTTTGGTTTTCGTTGAATTAAGGGGGATATTTGGAACATGTATGAGAATTAGAATCGAAATCGATTGAAATAAGTGATAAGATGTAAATTTACCCAAGTTTTTAGTTTCGTAAGAAGTCGGAATCATATCATCTTTTCATCCAATGATAAAGTGAGAATACATTTCTAGGGGATGACGCAAAGTGATGGTTTATCTTCTATCTCCAATAACAAAAATCTCCAACTCAAGACCCTTTCAAGTTTTTTGATAAATGAGATGGGCCATGCCATGGCATGCCATGCAAAGGGAATTCTTGATGTTATCTTTTCTGCAGTTTAAGATTCCATGCCAGAGACATCCGCCATTGGAGAGTCATCAACCACTTGCTCAACGCCATTGATAGCTTAAAAATGTGTAAGATGTTTATGGCATTCTGGTTGCACATTGCACTCCTGTTTTGTCGATTCATCTCATATTTGACTACTTGTCAGCTAAAACAATTGTAAATACGAACGCATTAAATTTCTTTTAATATGTTTTGAATTCCCGAATCAAAAAGCAAATTTAATCAAAAGAATATCGCTTAAGAGTAACGCAAGAACAATAAAGCCTAAATCCCAAATTTAATTAGAACAAATTGCACGATTCTTTCTCTGGATTACACATGCCCAAAATCTCAACCTCAGGGCAATTTAAGCACTACCAAAGTCTTGCTCGCATGCTTGATGACGATGATGATAATAATAATTATTAATAATAATTTTGTGATCCCTGATGTGTCCGAACCAACTTATATATTTCTTATCATCCATTAATTTAGGATGTCTCTCTTACGAGGCCTCGGATTTTATTATTAACCAAAATTGTTAAGATGAGAGAAGATGATGGTTAACTAGTTTTACTTGCACAGGAAGTCTGTTGGGACGATTCTCCAAGATGCCAATTCCAAGAAAATTTATGTCCTGTCTTCAAGATATGCATTGACCCCCAATTTTTTTTTTTTTTTTTTTTTAAGATAAGGTAACAATGTAATTAATTAATTACAAATAATTGTACAAAAGTGTACATAAATCTTAAATAAAAAGAAAATAGTATCGAAAAGAAAAAGTAAAAAAAACACCACCCTTAACTTCTTTTAAACTTCAAACTAAAAAAAAAAAAAAATTCTTCTATTGCAAATCAAAATCTAAAAAATTATACCCAGAAAAAAATTATACTTTTATAATCAAAAGACAAAAAGACTTGATGTTAGATAAAATTTTATAATCTCCCTTTCATGTTATTAACATATTAATCTATGCAATCACCATATTCGAGGGCATTACTTGCATCCCAACGCAGACCCCAACTTGCACCAGTGGTCAACCTATATCTGGATTTGTGGTCAAATGGACAAGCATATTCTTTGTACAGTTCCAATGGTACAAGTTACTTCCCCATCCTAAGAGAATCATGGCTTGTACCGTTTAAAGTGCATTTGATTTTGATACGCACTTGCCTCCCTAGTAGTTCTTTCGACCATCGTTTTCAAAAACCAGAGAGAGAACAAAATACAGGAGTATAATTATTTAACTATATTTATTAAAAAATATATTAATTATAATAAGATATTAAAATAATTTTTTTATTATTTTCACCTTTAGTTATTTATGTTAACAAAAAAAATTGATTCATATGTTTTATATTTATTATATACTTGTTTAAATGCGTATATTTAATTTTTTTAAATATCTTTTTATAAAAGGAATAGGCCAGATACATGGAATTTTTTCCCCATAATCTTGTAATAATCTCTTAGAAGATATCTTATTAATTAAATACTTAGAAATCTATTTTAATAGTTTCAAATTCTAATCTTAAAAAATGAGTTATAGGGTTTATGAAAATAAGAGACGTATTCTTATTATATAATTTATTATTTAATAATTCTTTCAATGAAAAAAAAGATAATGACATTAAATTTTATTGATGATTTTTTCTCCTAAATATTGTATTGTCCAAAGAAAAAAATTGGTTTAAAGAAACTTTTTTCTTCAGTACCTTTTATTGGTGGGTAAATTGATTTTTTTTTTTACTATTAAAAGATCTATTGACTCATGAACTATACAATTAGAGTAATTTTATTTAATTTTATAAATTTTATGTATATTTTTTTAAGATTAAAACCCATGACTTGAAAAATAAAAATTTAAATTTTTAATTATTAGATGTTTCTATTACTTGGATGAATGAACCTTTATTGAGTTTAATTTGGGCAATTGTTTCAGACAAAAAAAAAATTGGTGATATTATGGATATATTATAATTTTTTTAAAACATATTTTTTTATTTGAGATAGACTTCAAATATCTTTTATATTGAAAAAAAGGATCATAAGTCAAGGAGTATTTTGACTCACTTTTTTTTTTTAGTTGAAGATCAAGTTTTATATCAATTAATTTTATTTATATATAAATACATAATATTACAATATGTAAGTTTGTTGTGCGAGTAAAAATACAAAAAAGTTTTTTCTAGGAAATAACCTTGGAATTTAATAAGATAAAATCTTTAGATCTATACTATAAAATTTTTTTGATGGTTCTTTTCTTGTTTGATCAAAATATTTGTAAAATAATTATATTCTCAATTCGAAAGACAAAGATAACTTAATTTTTAATTATATTTATTATATAATTAAATATAGATGCCAATTTCCACGGCCTTGATCATGTCATTGGGCTCATTTGTTAAGGTACATTTATATATTTTTTGTCATTAATATATTTACTTTATTATTTATTATTATTATTATGTGTTTGAGTTCTTGGCAAATTTTAGCAATTGAAAGATATTAAACAGGAATAAGAAGAATCGAGTGTGTACTTGATGAAAGCTTGATCTCATAAAAGAAAAAAAAACATGTATATACTGAGAGATTTCACAAAGCGATATCTAAACGAGAAGGTCAAAGATAAATTTAACAATGGAGAAAATGTGATCCTTGTTAAATTAATTAACATGAGTGGTCCATGTCATTTAAAGTATGACTCAAAATAAAAGGCCTAATATGATGGTCGGTTAGGTATAATGGTAATTTAGGTCATCAGGTTTAAAATCCCTCCACTCTCCCTATTAAGAATAAACGTTACAGGAAAGGAATATGTGTATATATATATCTTTTCCTATTAAGAATAACCGTTATAGAAAAAGGAGTATCTTCTCATTTAAGATAATTATTACAGAAAGAGAGGATTTTCCTATTTAAGGTAACGGTTACAGGAAAGGAAGATGTGTATATATATATATATGCTATTACAGACCTTTCTGAGAGTTCAACCATCAGAGAGAGAAAACGTAAAGAAAAGAAAGGAGAAAGAGTAGGAGAAAAGAGACAAGCGTTCAGGAACGAAACAGAAGAGGCTTCCTATCTCTACTGCGGGACATCAGCATAATGGACAACGGTATGTTGATTTCAATTACAGTTTTATTACTAGTATTCGCATAAAGAAAGATCCTGCAATATATGAAATAAGAATTTCAGAAAGAGAAATTCTAGAAAAGTTCAACAATTGGTATCAGAGCGGGTCTGCGAATATTGCAATTTGATTTTCTTTATCTCTTTGTGCCGTATAGTATTTTATTTTATTAGGCTGTATTTTGTTTTTCCTTTGCGTGTAATCAATAATTACAACGCGGGACAAAACAAATATTTTGGTTGCCTGGTACGCGGGTCCCACCTGCAGTATGGTGGTGCTCGGGTAGTATTTTATTTTATTAAGTTGTATTTTGTTTTTCCTTTGCGTGTAATCAATAATTACAACGCGGGACAAAACAAATATTTTGGTTGCCCGGTACGCGGGTCCCACCTGCAGTATGGTGGTGCTCGGGTAGTATTTTATTTTATTAGGTTGTATTTTGTTTTTCCTTTGCGTGTAATCAATAATTACAACGCGGGACAAAATAAATATTTTGGTTGCCTGGTACGCGGGTCCCACCTGCAGTATGGTGGTGCTCGGGTAGTATTTTATTTATTAGGTTGTATTTTATTTTTCCTTTGCGTGTAATCAATAATTACAACGCGGGACAAAACAAATATTTTGGTTGCCTGGTACGCGGGTCCCACCTGCAGTATGGTGGTGCTCGGGTAGTATTTTATTTTATTAGATTGTATTTTGTTTTTCCTTTGCGTGTAATCAATAATTACAACGCGGGACAAAACAAATATTTTGGTTGCCTGGTATGCGGGTCCCACCTGCAGTATGGTGGTGCTCGGGTAGTATTTTATTTTATTAGGCTGTATTTTGTTTTCCTTTGCGTGTAATCAATAATTACAACGCGGGACAAAACAAATATTTTGGTTGCCTGGTACGCGGGTCCCACCTACAGTATGGTGGTGCTCAGGTAGTATTTTATTTTATTAGATTGTATTTTGTTTTTCCTTTGCGTGTAATCAATAATTACAACGCGGGACAAAACAAATATTTTGGTTGCCTGGTACGCGGGTCCCACCTGCAGTATGGTGGTGCTCGGGTAGTATTTTATTTTATTAGGCTGTATTTTGTTTTTCCTTTGCGTGTAATCAATAATTACAACGCGGGACAAAACAAATATTTTGGTTGCCTGGTATGCGGGTCCCACCTGCAGTATGGTGGTGCTCGGGTAGTATTTTATTTTATTAGGCTGTATTTTGTTTTTCCTTTGCATGTAATCAATAATTACAACGCGGGACAAAACAAAAATATTTTGGTTGCCTGGTACGCGGGTCCCACCTGCAGTATGGTGGTGCTCGGGTCCGAATGAATACCATAAAAAAAAAAAAACTCCTACATAAAAGATAATTTAATCTTCGTAATTAAAGATTATTAAATTCACGTTAATGAGTCAAATATTAAAAGCTTGTTAGTCACCAAAGTGGCCTGACTTTGAATGGATTTGAACAGCTGACTGTGAATTTTAATTGTTCATTTTGGATGCTAATAAAATGTTTTGAAATGAACAATTGTGGTTATTAATTATAAAGCTAGGAGATCATCCAAAGATGGATCATTGCTTATAATTAATGACACTAAAAGGGATTAATTAATATACTAAGTAAACGTGATTATATATCCAAAGATGACATTCATGTTAATTTTAGTATGATTAATTGATCTATTAAAGTTTATTTAAATTAGCATCTTTATTGATTAGAGTTATGTATTTGATGATCACCAAAAGGTGAACTTAAATACATAATTAAAGTTTGTAATGTATCTGAATCCATTAGAGTTTACTCAAAGCATTAACGTATAAATTTGGATTATATTTGCAGCTTCCACCAATGTATTCGCCTTAGGCAATTTAATGGTCAAATTCAATGGGCTGAACTATGCTGAATGGTCTGAGCATATTCAGTTTCATTTGGGTGTATTGGGCCTGGACTTAGCAGTCATTTCGGATGAAAAACCTGCAGTCATTACAGGGACTAGTACAGAATCTGATAAGTCTTTTTATGAGGCTTGGGTACGGTCCAATAGGCTGAGTTTGAATTTGATGCGAATGACGATAGCTGAAAACGTCAAACCATCGATGCCTAAGACGAAAAATGCGAGGGAATTTCTGATGAGAATTAAGGAATACTCTCAGTCAGATATAACTGATAAATCCATCGTAGGAACCCTAATGAGTGAGCTGACGACCAAGAAATTTGATTGGTCACAGCCCATTCATGATCATGTGACCAGTATGGCTAATCTAGCGGCAAGGTTGAAAACAATGGGCATGGATGTGAGTGAATCATTTCTGGTTCAATTCATCATAAACTCACTGCCTCCTGAATTTGGCCAGTTCCAAGTGAATTATAACACTATTAAAGAGAAATGGAACTTTCAAGAAATTAAGGCCATGTTAGTTCAGGAGGAAGGGAGATTAAAGAAGATGAAGGATCACTCCATTCATCTCATCGTTCATAAGGATGCTAGTGGTAGCAGGTCTAAACCACATAAGAAAGGTAAGAAGAAGGACAAAGCCTCTATGAAAGTCACTGGAGGTCAGATCCAGAAGGATCAGAAATGCTTCTTCTGCAAAAAGATGGGTCACTTCAAAAATGATTGCCCAAAAAGAAAGGCTTGGTTCGAAAAGAAAGGTACGTACTGTATATCAGTATGTTTTGAATCAAACATAATTGAAGTACCCAATAATACTTGGTGGTTAGATTCTGGAGCTACTATTCATGTGTCACATATTATGCAGGGATTCCTTTCAATCCAGCCCATAACAGGAACTGAGAAGTTCCTCTATATGGGAAACAGAATGAAGGCACGAATAGAAGGGATTGGGACGTACAGATTGATCTTGGACACCAAGTGTCATCTGGATCTAGAAAAGTGTCTCTATGATTCCTGAATGTGCTAGAAATTTAGTTTCTGTTGCAAACTTGGATAAAGAAGGATTTAACCTCAAGATTGGAAATGGTGCATTTTCATTGTATAGATATTTGTACTATTATGGATCTGGTACTTTGATTGATGATTTGTACCGTTTGAATCTTGATGCTATGTATGCTGATTCCATATTTCTTGTTGAGCATGGTATAGGTAACAAACGTAATATGCATGATGAAAGTTCTGCTTTCTTATGGCATCAAAGATTGGGTCATATATCCAAAGAAAGGATATTGAGGTTGATGAAAGGTGATGTCCTGCCTCAATTGGATTTTACTGATTGGGATGTATGTGTTGATTGTATAAAAGGGAAACAAACAAAACATACATCAAAGAACCCAGCCATAAGAAGCAATGAGCCTTTAGAATTGATACACACTGATGTTTGTGGCCCGTTTGATATCCCAACATGGGGTGGTGAGAAATATTTCATCACCTTTATAGATGACTACTCACGATATTGTTACTTGTATCTACTGCATGAAAAGTCTCAGTCAGTAAACATCCTAGAGGTGTTTATTAATGAAGTTGAAAGGCAGTTAGATAGAAAAGTAAAAGTGATTAAGTCAGATAGGGGTGGTGAATATTATGGAAAATTCAATGAAAGTGGACAATGTCCTGGTCCATTTGCAAAACTTCTTGAGAGTCGAGGCATATGTGCACAGTATACAATGCCTGGTACACCACAACAGAATGGTGTAGCGGAAAGGCAGAATCGCACACTTATGGATATGGTTAGGAGCATGTTGAATTACAGTATTGTACCCTTATACTTGTGGATGCATGCATTAAGAACTGCTGCATATCTGCTGAATAGAGTTCCTAGTAAGGCTGTCCCTAAAACTCCTTACGAGTTATGAACAGGAAGGAAACCCAGTTTGAGACACCTTCATGTTTGGGGTTGTCCAACAGAAGTAAGGATATACAATCCACATGAAGGAAAGCTTGATGCAAGAACCATTAGTGGTTACTTCATTGGCTATCCTGAAAAGTCCAAAGGGTATAGGTTTTACTGCCCTAACCATAGTACTAGAATAGTTGAGTCTGGTAATGCTCGGTTCATTGAAAATGGTCAATTCAGTGGGAGTGGGGAATCACGAAAGGTGGATATTAAAGAATCACAAAATGAATGGTCCACAGTGAGTACTCCTACTCATGTCGGTATTCCCACACCCAGTGTTTCTACTCAAATTGTTATTCCTTATGTTGCATCACAGTCACGTGACATGCAAGGACAACAAATTGATACTCGAAACACGCAAAGTGAACACATAAGAGATGAACCAAGTGACAATATTCAATTTACAAATGAACAAGTGATACCACAAGAAATGGCATTACGGAGGTCTACAAGACAGAAAAGGCCAGCAGTTTCAAATGATTATGTGGTTTACTCACTTGAGCATGAATCAGAATTGAGCATTGATAAAGATCCAGTCTCATTTAAACAAGCCATGGAATGTAATGATTCTGAAAGGTGGTTCAATGCCATGAAAGAAGAGATGAAATTGATGGATGTAAACCAAGTCTGGGAGCTAATAGAGTTACCTGAAGGATCAAAACGAGTTGGCTATAAGTGGGTCTTCAAGACCAAGCGAAACTCGAACGGTAACATCGAAAGGTATAAGGCCAGACTTGTAGCCAAAGGTTTCACTCAAAGGGATGGTGTTGACTATAAGGAGACTTTCTCTCCAGTTTCTAAGAAAGACTCTTTAAGAATTATTATGACATTGTTTGCTCATAATGATCTAGAGCTCCACCAAATGGATGTAAAGACCGCCTTTCTGAATGGTGACTTGGAAGAGGAAGTGTATATGGACCAACCTGAAGGTTTCATCACTACGGGGCAAGAAAATTTGGTGTGTAAATTAAAGAAATCGATATATGGACTGAAACAAGCCTCCCGACAATGGTATATTAAGTTCAATAATACCATTACGTCATACGGTTTTGTAGAAAACACCGTTGATCGGTGTATCTATATGAAGGTCAGTGGGAGCAAGTTCATTATATTAGTCCTATATGTCGATGACATTCTTTTCGCCGCTAATGACATAGGTTTGTTACATAATGTGAAGAAATTTCTCTCTGAAACTTTTGAAATGAAAGATATGAATGAGGCATCCTATGTGATAGGAATAGAAATATTCCGTGATAGATCACAAGGATTGTTAGGATTGTCTCAGAAAGGCTATATCAATAAAGTATTAGAGAGATTTAGAATGGAAAATTGCTCAACAGGAATAGTTCCAATTCAGAAAGGGGACAAGTTCAGTGAATTACAATGTCCAAAGAATGATTTGGAACGGAAAGTGATGGAATCAGTTCCCTATGCATCACTGGTTGGAAGCCTGATGTATGCGCAAACATGTACTCGGCCAGACATCAGTTTCGCAGTTGGAATGTTAGGCCGATATCAAAGTAATCCTGGAATAGATCATTGGAAAGCCGGAAAGAAAGTACTTAGATACTTACAAGGCACCAAAGATTACATGCTTACTTATAAAAGATCAAGTCATCTTGAAGTAGTAGGCTACTCGGATTCAGATTATGCTGGATGTGTAGACTCGAGGAAATCTACATTTGGTTACATGTTTCTCCTGGCTGGAGGAGCAGTTTCCTGGAAAAGCGGGAGCAATCTGTCATTGCTACTTCCACTATGGAGGCTGCATTTGTAGCATGCTTTGAGGCTACTGTTCATGCATTATGGTTGCGGAATTTTATCTTAAGGCTTGGTTTGGTCGACAATATAGAAAAGCCGTTAAGAATTTTTTGTGACAATTCCGCAGCAGTCTTCTTCTCTAAGAATGATAGGTATTCTAAAGGTGCGAAACATATGGATTTGAAATACCTATCTATTAAAGAAGAAGTGCAAAACCAAAGAGTGTCCATTGAGCATATTGGCACTGAGTTGATGGTAGCGGACCCGTTAACTAAAGGTTTGCCACCAAAAACATTTACTGGACATGTTGATCGGATGGGCATTATGGACAGGTCCTCATACACTTGAAAGCCAATATTTAAAATGCTTATATCATTGTGACACTCGTGAATTCAATTAAAGTTATGGTTTTGCTTATGCTCTGTTATCTCTATTTAGATGTATACAATTATGATTTGTGAGATAATTAATGGCATATATGAGAATGACAGTTTAAAGTTTCAATGTTCCTCAGTAAAGTTATTATGAATTATGATGATCATGTGATGCATGGAAGGAATCATGTCGCTATAAGATGTGTGACCGCCATGATCCAATCATTTTAATTCAATTAAGTGTTGTGATTTGATGATCTTTAAGAATTGTGCGCACTTAATTATTATTGTTTCATCGAGTCATGACATGGACCAAGTGGGAGATTGTTAAATTAATTAACATGAGTGGTCCATGCCATTTAAAGTATGACTCAAAATAAAAGGCCTAATATGATGGTCGGTTAGGTATAACGGTAATTTGGGTCATCGGGTTTAAAATCCCTCCACTCTCCCTATTAAGAATAAACGTTACAGGAAATGAATATGTGTATATATATATCTTCCCCTATTAAGAATAACCGTTATAGGAAAAGGAGTATCTTCTCATTTAAGATAATTATTACAGAAAGAGAGGATCTTCCTATTTAAGGTAACGGTTACAGGAAAGGAAGATGTGTATATATATATATATGCTATTACAGACCTTTCCGAGAGTTCAACCATCAGAGAGAGAAAACGTAAAGAAAAGAAAGGGGAAAGAGTAGGAGAAAAGAGAGAAGCGTTCAGGAACGAAACAGAAGAGGCTTCCCATCTCCACTGCGGGACATCAGCATAATGGACAACGGTATGTTGATTTCAATTACAATTTTATTGCTAGTATTCGCATAAAGAAAGATCCTGCAATATATGAAATAAGAATTTCAGAAAGAGAAATTTTAGAAAAGTTCAACAATCCTCTCCAACAATTGTTTTTTGGTTCTTTTTTATGTGTGGACAAAATAATAATAATAATAATAATAAAAGATAAAGAGGAAAAGTCTGTGACAATGTTATGGCAATCATTTGGACAAAAGAATCATTTTCGACAAAGATAGTTAATCTTTGTACCAGCTAAAGAGAACCACTTCCACCGACTCAATCTCCTACGTTTTGTTTTTTTTTTTTAATTGATCAGCTTAAGTTGATTATTTGACGATAAACATGTTACACGTGTTTTTTCTACCTCATAGCTGATTTTTTTTTTTTTCGCTGATAGTAACAGGATTTGGTCCCATGATTAAATGGTTTCAGAAAGATGGGAAATATAATTTTATTAAAAAGAAGGAAAAAGGAAAAGATAATGAATAAGAATTTCAATTTTAAACTAGACATCTCGAATTCAGTTGCGAAGGGTTCACTTGTTGGTCAATCCACTCCAAGTGGGGTTATCACCATAGGTATTTTAATAGACAAAAGAACAACTTAAATTTAATTACAACACAAAAATTATATGGAGAAATTCCAGCATGACTTTAATTTTGCATTAAAAGGATATTCAATGATTGTAAGTAACAATTAAATAAACTTATTTTGTCTAGGAAAACAAACTTGCTGTTGAAAGTACCTATACTCTCAGGGTTGATTCTTCTCATCCAAAAAAGAACTGCAGAGATACCCATCAAATTCTCAATAACACAATGACAAGGTAGAGAAATAGAATAATTGTTACAATGGTAAAAAAAAAAAAAAAGTAAGAAGCAACAGAATTATGTTAAGGTACCAACACCTTTGTGTAGCAAATAATGTGCCGTTGTAAAATTAGTGTGTGTTGCGTGTATTTTACTCGCAAAATTTCATTGTGAGAGATAAAGATTACTAATCCATATCTCTTTGATTTGTTTGGTACAGGGTTTGAACGTACCTGCTGGGATTTCATCGCTAGACCATATGACTGGTAACAAAAGTTTATAATCTATATGAAACATTCATGACAATTACTGTGAAATCCTGGCACTTCAATCTTACGATTACAAGGAAAAATCTTTTGAATTTGTTTCTGATTTGGTTTTTGTCTCTTTTATGGTACAGACATACTCCGCAAATTTATAAAGCAAGCATTTGGACTCTGCTCTGCTGCTAAGTGTAAGCAAACTCTTGTTTATTTTTTATTCGGACGTGGTTTCGTGGCTAGAGAAAACTATTTTGGCAGAACTTTTCTGCCCACCACCCTTTTTCTTTTCCCTTCTCTAGCAAGCAAGCTCTTATTCACATTTAGGCCTTAGGTCAAGCAAACGCAGACATTATCCATAGGCTTTCGCATGGGCCTAATTCTGAAAGAGTTTTTACTTCCTACACTTCCGGCCCTATTCTTCACAATGGGTCCAACCCAAAAAAATTAAAAAAAGAAATCCTCCTTTGCTATAATCCTTCTTTTCCGAGCGACATCACTGTATTAAGTTGTCTTAGCCAAATGTTCATAGTAGAACCGTATAACTCTTGATTTCAGTTACCAAGATGCAAACCAGGACACTAACGAGTGTTAAAAAAAAAAAGATCATAGAAAATAATGTTCTTCACCTACACCAACATGAGTCATGGATACTGCACAATACAAAGCCGTTCCACAATTTAGGATCTATATTTGATTAGAGAGATAGTAACAGATTATGATCAATAAGTAGTTTTGCATATGGTAAAACTTCAACGCTTCTATTAGAAAAGGAAAAAAGAATCATATATTTGACACGATCATTTATATGTCTTTAATGACGAATTTTTAAAAATTTTTTTGATATAAAACATTATCAATAGTTGATTTAAATAAACTTATCAATCATGAAATGCTACTAGCAGATAAATGTATATCTATAGTTTTTTTTTTTCTCCGAGGAATCTAACAAGAAGCCCAGAATATTGCTTCGACTAAGTTGTATACAATTGCAGTTGCCTTAATGGCAATGATTGCAATTGATGGGTACCCCTCCACGACCAATAATTTAAAATCTTCGAGTTTACAACAATGAAACCAACTTTAGTCAGATAATTCTCAAAATTGCCATCCAATGTAAAAATAAAGTTCGTGTTGTGGTAGAGAAGGACACCATTAAGCTTTTATTGCCTTTGACAAAACATTTTTGGTCGCACCAAGGACATTCAATGAAATTGGTCATGGTTGATGCTGAGGGTAGGCCTTGAGGACGCCGGATGATTTTTGTCCTCAGTACAAAAATGGCAAGTTGTTCCATTTAAAATTACTAGCCATAAAAGCTTGGTGAAAGAAAATTGTGAAAGAGACCTCAATGGTGCATATCATATCACATATTCTCTATTGGGGCAAAGCCAAACGTAACCATTAACACCTCTTGTTTAGCTTTGTTAAGCTCTGCACAAAGAGTGACCCATCACCACTGTTTATCTTTATTCGTGTGTATCTTTCTCAATTGAGATGGAAAATTCAGTCCATGTTCATGATCAATACTGAACCCTCGTGCTCGCTCGACAATCTGATGCTTCTAGTCGTCCCCCCAAAATCTTGCAATAGAATTGTTAATAAGAAATATAAATTAATTCCGCAATAGAAAGACTTGAAAAATCTGTTCTTGGATTGGGAACAGTGAAATATATACTTTTATTTCTTTCAAGTTCCGTGAAGAGAAAAAAAAAATAATAATAAAAAGAAGGATTAAAAAATGTTAGCTGTGTTTTGAATGGTCACTACCTAGTAGCTGGCACTTGGGCAGCTGATGCACGCAAACTTCCAAATCAAAAGCTGAATTCTTTCATTGTCCTCTAATGGAGTTGATTAAACTTCTTTAAAACATAATTAGCTACTTTTCTCTCAATTTTGAATGATTACTTGCTTGTACTACTAGTGCATACGGTTTCAAAAACATGAATCTAATAAAGCAGGACTTTTCTATTTTGATTCTCCTAAATTTTCCATTTTGACACCATGAAAATTAAGTTAATTCAATGTTAAATGTGGCAAAAAAATTCTGGTGGAACCAATTAAACAAATTAAGTGAGACATAAAGTTAGGTGTATATAATACTACTAATAAGGTGAGTAAATATCACCAAAACCATATAATTAGGGGTATTTTTTCATCTTTAACCATACTAACTTAAAAGTCAAAACTAAACCAAAATTTTGATTAATTAATCTTTATTCAATTGAATGTTTTGGCTCGGTTTCAATTAACCACTTATTTAACCAAATTCAATATTTTTAGAAAATTATAATTTAAATAGTATAATTATTTTTGATGTTTTTTTAAATTATAATTATCATTATATATAAGATGAACAAATAGTTATTTAACATACAATAATACTTTATTAACATTTATTTGTTAGTAATAAATATATTAGTATTTTTTAATGTTATTACAATAAAAAGTTATATATATATAATAATATTTTGGTTAGGTTCAGTTATCATGATTTTATAAAACTAAAAATTATAAATGAATTGAAAAAACAACAACAATTTAGATCGATTCAATTAATTAATTATAAAATTCAATTTATGTCCAATTTTTTATGGTTAACCGAATTTTTTGGTTATTTTTGGAAAACCCTAGGTATAACAAAGGCAGGCTTCTTGTTGCCTCACGTTATATTTTTGTGGAGAACATAAATATGAAAATGCAAACCAGAAAAGAATACAAATGCCCACAGTTGATAACAAGCATATACCGCTCTTTGGTAGGATTTTTTTTTTTTTTTGACGCAAGGAAAAGTAAGACTTAACAGAAATTAGAAAACTACAACGGCCATAGGAGGAGGTTTTTAAAGTAATGCAAATTGCTCTCGACTCTGCACTAATGACCATGGGAGGTTTTTGGGTTTGGGGACCAAAGCCACGAACCATTTTCCATTTATGCAAATCCTAACCAAATAATCAAGAAAGAACATCACATTTCTTTTTCCTTACCAATTAAAGAGAACTTCAAACGCTTGAAATCCTTGAGGCGTCTAGATAACTAGTTTGACATCTGAAGGATCACTAAATGCCAACTTTTGATTTCACATTAATGTCAAGTTAGATAAAGTTGATGGGGTAAGTAAACAAATTAAAGCCTCCATATTCATGGCATAATCAAATTACATGTTTGATGTCTCTTTAACTTAGTTGCAGATAAGCTAGACATTTAGGGGCACGAAACGTGTTTGAATGAATTCATTTGATTGGTAAACAAGATCAAATCAAGAGCCTAAGATTTCCCCTATGCTTGGATTCATGTATGTATCATCTTTATGACATCTGCTCTAGCGTCTGAGAATCGAATTGTGGCTTTTAGGCCTCAAGAACAACGTGCAATAAAATCCAGCTATTGCTTTAGGTTGAAACAAATTAAAAGCTGGTCATGAAGAAGGCTTCACATGGATAAATTTGGCATTACTGACATCGCTAATATATGTTTCACCATCGACACTTTTGTTGAAATTGCAAGCATATCTGCTATATATAGTCTATAGCTTACATGTTATCACAAGCAATCGCTAAAGACAAATTCCATGTTTCCAAGTCATCCAAGTAACAAATAGCCACACGGATCACTTTTCACAATGATGTCATATGAGCACTCCAATTCTGCAAAAAGGGTAATTTAATTTTGGAGGACTCGGGCACAAATTTGGTGTAGTTCACCAAACTATGGACACGGTGTAGCATGTGTGGATAATAATGCCTCCTAACAGATTAGCGAGGCCTCAATCACATGTGCATGGGTGTTGCAATGGTTGCTTGCTCAAATCTGTTAAAAGTAAGGAGGAGATTAGGCAATTTTCGTGGCGTAATTGCCGCAGCTTTTCTCATTAACCTGTTTGATGGATTAAGAATTTTGATCAAAATTGAAGGAAGAAAGGGAATGAGGGGCTTGCTTGAAATTTATTGAGCCTGCTTAATCCATAAAATTGACAAAGATAATGTGCTTGTACGCCAAACTCTGGCAGTCATTGTCCAGATGTTACTCAATATCAACCGAAATGGATCAAGCATGCTGAGTAAGAATAATAATAATAATAATAAAACATGCTTACATCAATGATAGTTGGAGGAAATGAGATCATGGGCATGGAAATGTGACTACTGTATCAAGAGACATATCATTCTATTGGGAACCTTCCGTTTGAGGTAAAAATAAGTGGAAGATGTAATTGTTAAGATTTTCCCCCTTTTTTTCTTTTGTTAAGATCATTGTACGCTCTATTGTTTAGATTATGGGCATATCCATTATCTTCCCACCTCAACCTTATTGTTAATAATGTCAAGGAAGAACACAATGAAAGCTTTGATACATGAATATGGGTGGTTTTTTTTATTCCATTAGTTCTTTCAAGGAAAAAAAAAAAAGTCAGTTCAGCCCATCAAGGTTTTTTGTTTTGAATTGTAAGTATAGAGTAGCATTAAGAACTGTCAATTTTATAGAATTATGTATTAATTTTATACAAAAAATTTGATAATTACATGTGAAAAAAATAATTAAATTGAGGACGGCTAAGAATCCCTAACAAAAATTCAGATTCGCTCGCCCATTTGTCCTCTATGTACTATCACCCCAATGTAGTTCCCTAATAATCATATTCATGCAACAAAATTTATGCGTCTAATTCTCCTCTATTTTATCATTATATCTGTAAAAAAAAAAAAACTATATTTTTGTAATTAGAAGGCAAACGAAATATGATTTTTAATTCTATTACTAATATTTTTGAACATCATAAGTTAATAAAATTTTTTTGACCATACTTTTGATTTATACGATCACAATAGTGAAGCCGTTCTCAGTAATGAAGTGAAAGTAGTTTATCCTCTGATTCCATAAAGCCGTCCCCTCTCAAATCGTTAATAGTTCCACTTCATTGATATTGAATGCAACCATTGCCTTCGAAAAAAAGATATAAGACACACTTTTGGAGGACAATGTGAGAAGTTGAAGGTTCAAATCCTAACTCTCTTATTTTATCTTTTACAAAACCATCAAACACCTTTGCATATTTTAATATTTTTCTTAAGGAGGATAAGTTAAGTTACAATAACCATAAGGAACACATATTTTCCAAAATTATAATTAATGACATTATATATATATAGTCATTTCTGTAAACTACGTGCACGATATCTTCTTACGCAAGCCCTTGCGCGAAGGTTTAGTGATAATTTAATATATTTTTTATCAATTTAAATTTAAATTTTTAAAATTAAATTTAATGACTTCTTATACTAGAAGTTAAATTAAAATTTTAGTAAGTAATCGATGAGTTGAACTTGCAAAAGTAATGGTAAACATTCCTATGATGCGTTTTCTTCTTTCTTCTTCTTCTTCTAAATATATATGATCTAAATTTTTATTTTTTAAATTTACAATTTTAATTTTTTTTATAAAATATATAACATTTATTTAAAAAAATTATCTTATTACAAAAGTTACGATTAAATGGTCTATTAATGCACAAAAGAAAATATACGCTTCAATGTTCCTGGCCCATGAATGCTAATTGTATATATAGTTGCAAAGCAACCCCGATTGGATAACGAGAAAAGAAATCATCGTTACATGAAATCAATGGAACGACAGAACACAAAACATTATCACCAAAATTCAGCAAATGGGATCAAGCATGCATCTAGCTCATGCCTTTGACTTACTCGTCCATTTGCCATGTCTCCGTTGACAACAACATCCTGGCATTGGCATTGGCCATGGTCTTTTTTCTCTAGTCCAAGAGGATACTATATTTTATTTACCCTACTTTAGTCATTCTTTTATTTTTTTTTCAATTTCAAGTTTGAAAATTACCGAAACTGATTTTCGATAAATTAGGCGGAGAATTTCTAATTCAGCTAATGCAATGATAAACTAGTATTAGTGTAAGGAATCATGCTTTCAAGTTATCTCGTTTCATAAATAAATTGTAAAATTTTACAAAAGCCTGCTTCTTGTTTGCTAACTTAATGTGGGTGGGGGGGGGGTTATGGGGTTTGGTGGCGGCTCTTTCCTTTTGCTGTAACAACTCTTGCCTTTCGGCTTCAAAAAACTTCTTTGTTTTGAGAGAATTTCGTTACTTTATATGTTTGTAGGGAAACGATCGACCTCTATATAAATAATTTTTAGCATCATTTCCATAAAATATAATTCCATTCTACCTCTCCATTTCCCTAATATCATTGGTAAAAATTATAACTTAATGGCATTATATTAAAAGACATAAAAATACCAATGTTTTTAACTTAAAGCTACTGGAGTTATATTTAAAACTGAGAATGTTTTAATTAGCGCCAATTAAAACAAAATAAATAAATAAATACTGGGTTAAATATGTCAAAAAGCAGTATATGCAGGGCTCCTAATTCCCACTAATTGGGACCAATGTCTGAGTGATGGTCTTAATTACCACCGCCTTGTTTCTTTGTTTTGTTTTTTCTTTTCTTAGAACTGTGAGTAGTCAATGAGGAAAAGGAATATGCAAGTGATCTTTTAGACACATCAGATTGAAGGGACACCAAATTCCCTAAACCCGAATTCCTGTTGAGATCTATTTGTTTATGGAATGAAAGGAGAATCATTAAGGGCCCATGTCGTTATAGTTCTCCAACATTTAAGCGTCTAATCTCGTTGGTTTTGAATAATCAATTGAGATGGAGCAGAGGACTGAGCTATGCGTTGCACACTTTCCATCGTCACCACAGAGCGAGTAGCACGCACACTGGCTATTCTCCTTAAATGCGCAAGAGAGGGTTGGATGGGAAGTTGAGGTGTTGGAAATTAAGGTGTGAGGTGGTGTGTCATGTCCCGATGATAAGGAGAAAGACTTGCAACAAGTGACGTCAAATATAGGTCCCTCTGGTCGATCATTTAGCCAGCATTTGGACCTCAACTAGATGCCATGAAAAATTACTATTCTTGTTGTTTTCTTGGGCCACGTCCAACGCCATGGTCCCCCTGGTGGAAAGTTTACAATGCTTTCTCTTTTTTGTCCGCATTAATGGGGTTATTCCTTGGTAAAAAGTGAAAGTGTTAAATTATGACTCCATTCATTCAATCTCATTGGAATTATTCCGGGAGAAATTAAGGTTAGCCCCTTCTTTTTCTTTTTTCTTTTTTTAATTTTTTGGGTACTTCAAGTCTGAATTTTAAACATCACTCATAAATAAAATTTGCTCATCTATTCTTAGAATACAAATGATATGAAAATTTTAAAATCACGATGAATTAAACTTGAATTAACTTCCAAGTTACATAATTTTTGTTCATGAAAAAGAATGAAAGAAGTAAATTAACATATTCTAATAATTAGATCATGGATCTTAGGTACACAAATATAATTTCTATTATATAAATCATTATGTTTATATTTAGTATTTTTTTTTTTTACTTTTACATATTATAATATTTGAATTTGCGCATTGTACACACAATCTTACACATATTACAAACGCATGCTGCTTGTTTTTGTACATTATACAGATATATATATTACAGTTTTTTTCTGTATTCTATGTAGCTATCTATTTTTTTTAAAAATCTTTTATGCTCATGATATTTTATAAATTATATATATATATATATATATATATATATATATAATAATGAAAATAATTCAATAATAAAAATTTTGGCACACTCTAAGGTTTAATAAAATAAAAAATTAGTTAAAATTTTTAAAAATATAATTTAATTTTTAGATAATAGCACTAACCTAAACATTAGGGATTATGATTAAGATTTTATGATCTGATCCTAAAAATGACTTAACTAAAAACTGATCTGAACGAGAAACTATGTCATTTAAACTCACACATGACATAACTCAAAAATGATCTCAAAGGCACTGAATACCTCTCCAATTTGCAGTCTATTCATTTAGTAGCTCCATTCCACCTCCAATTGGTTTCAGTGATAAAGTGATACTGTTCTTAAGTAGAAGCTCCTTTTTCATTTCTTTTAACAAAAGTTTTGTATAAAATTGTTGGACTTGAAGCATCATAAGAAACATACCATTCTTTAATGAAAATTATGGATATGTTATTCTTGATCTTCATGAAAGTCTACAATAAAGGTCCTGTGAACTGACGAGCATGTGGACTCATTCATCAGTTTCAGAGTCATGAGTTTTTAAAATTTAATGGTCTAGTTGGGTTCGGGTGATTTCTCTCTCTCTGTTTTTTTTTTTTTTTTTGTAATTGGGTCTTGATTTTGCCAGTATCTGCAAACATTTTCCACTGAAAATTGACCCAAATAGAGCAAAGAGAATCTTAATAAGTGCAAGTGGAGCCATTAAGCTCATATATAGAACAATGTATCACATCTTTGGTCTACTTGCGGAGCCTCAGAAAAGGGCTGAGAGAAAGAGAGAGAGGGGGGGGGGAGGGACAGAGGTGTGGAATTAATGGAGGGTCCCTTTAAATTGGTGGGATTTGCATAACAAAAGCAAGACATCCGAAGCGTAAAGCTTGTTACCACCCCACAACACTCCTCTTATCTTCTTAGTCTCTGTTGCCTCGTTGGGCTGTGGTCCCCACTCCCCACTCCTTCCTCCATCTCGAATTTCCACCTGTCAATCCATCATTGGCTCGATTCAAATTATGTTAGATCATACTCGTATTCAAATCACTTAATCTTAATTATTAATTGAGGTTAATCCATCATTCAGTAAACAAATGTAGACCCGCGTGAAATCTCCGCTTCTATGCAACATTTTTACACAACTCGGGATGACGCCCCACTCTCTCTCATCAACGTGTCGTATTATGATTGGGGAATTAAAAAAGGGTTTAGAGTTTATCTCATTGTATTGAATCCTAGCCCTCGCCACCGTTCCCATTTAAAAGAATGTCCACGGAAACTCTTATAATGTAGCATTGGAACAGCCTATTTCTCAAGAATTGTCTAGCAAGTTCTTGTCCAAGAAACCCCCTGAATCTCAGGCATCCTCCAAAGTCCGTCATTGTCAACACTAACGAAAGTACAGAATATCGCACTTGCACCCCAATGGAAAGCGCCGACTCGTCGGCCGGCTCCCAGAAGCAACCGAAGCTGCCGCCTGGATTCCGGTTCCATCCCACAGATGAAGAACTGGTCGTCCATTACCTCAAGAAAAAGGCCTCCTCTGCCCCTCTCCCCGTTGCGATTATTGCAGAGGTCGATCTTTACAAGTTTGATCCATGGGAACTACCAGGCATGTTCTTGTGTTTAATTCTTGCCATTATTGTCTTCTGGCCATAAGTTAATATAATCTGTTATGTATCTTTGATATGTTGAAAATAATAATAATAACGAAATTTTGTAAAACTTTCAGCGAAGGCCACTTTTGGAGAGCAAGAATGGTACTTTTTCAGCCCTCGGGACCGGAAGTACCCAAACGGCGCCAGACCAAACAGGGCAGCAACGTCCGGGTATTGGAAGGCTACCGGAACCGATAAGCCAGTGTTAACTTCTGGCGGTAGCCAAAAGGTTGGTGTTAAGAAGGCACTTGTGTTTTATGGAGGCAAGCCACCAAAAGGGGTCAAAACCAATTGGATCATGCATGAGTATCGGTTAGCTGATAACAAAGCCAATAACAAGCCTCCAGGATGCGACATGGGCAGGAAATATTCCTTAAGAGTAATAATCGCTCGCCTTTCAATCTTTGGTCTTTTGATCCCTGTCTATGTTCGATCTCTCTCTCTCTCTCTCTCTCTCTATATATATATATATCTATATATATATATCCCCAGATAGCCTTTTTGGTTAATCATTTCTTTCTATCTTTCTTTCCTTCTTCTAGCTTGATGATTGGGTATTATGTCGAATATACAAGAAAAACAAAACGCATAGACCAACGGATCGTGACAAAGATGATTCCATGGATGATATGTTTGGATCAATAACTCTTTCCTCATCAGTTGGCCGTCGCCAGAATGTTGAGCTCCAGCTCTCAAAAGGCACAAGATTGCTTGAAAATCAACAGAACTTGTTTGAAGGAATAGTAAACAGTGGCGATGTTATCAACGACACCGACACTTTGCCTCAGTTGGGCCCTTCAACAACCCCAAATTACCAGAGCTTTCCATGGTTCCTTCAAAAAGGACACTGCCTTCGCTTTATTGGACGGACAAGGACTCTGCCGGGTCTTCCTCAAGGAAGAGATTTGGAGGGGAGAATGGTGATGGAAGTATTGATCATAGGACCGACGGGAATGGCTCCATAGTCACTCTGCCTAGCCAGCTACCACAGATGCCTTCATTGCACCATCAGCCAATGATGGGGTCTTTGGGAGATGTTATCTTTAGGCCATCATGCCAGCTTCCAGGAATGAATTGGTACTCTTGATTAATTTCCAAAGTGAATGGTTATTGCTAGGTGCTACCATAAAGCTATTATGGTGTAACATACTTGTTGACAGATTGGCTGCGAATTAGCCATAGGCTTCAGATTTGGGGGGGTTTTAGATTTTGGATCTCATAGCAGCAGATTAAAGATGGAATCGATGGCCTGAAGCGCTTCTCATTGAAGTGTAACATTTAGCTGCAATTTCAGGTGAGGCCATCGATACATATTTCTCTTATAGACTGATATATAGTCCAGGAACATTTACAATGTATGTATGCAATCCATGTTGTAGAAATACATAAAACTCGCCCTTATTTTAAGAAAATTAATACTTGATATTGTGGATTGGCTATGTTATATAGATGTGCGCTCTCTTTGACCATAATTCAGTTCACCCAAAACGCATACCAGGCACCCGGCCCACCCCCCTCCCCAATTTTTCTTTTTTGTTTTTTCAAATTAAATCCATTAATGATCTTGCAATTTAAAGATGGCATATCTTAGCTATTCTTTTGCAGTATGTAGTATTTTATTTTTTTTTTTTTTTTTTTTTCCTGATTGTGTATCCTAATGAGTTAAAAGTTCTTAGTTCTTCTTTCTGGTTGTTTTTCTCCTTCAAAAGTTACACCATTGGGTTTCTATAAACAATCTTCACAGAAGAATGTTACATCAGACAATTATATTTATGCCTGAGTTTCGTCGTGTAATATCTTGGATATTGCAATAGGAAAAGTGGAGAAAGAAAAGGTGGAATCTTGACTTCTTTAGTCTTGTCATGTTCTATCTTGTACCGTATCCCGGTTATCATCAACTTGATCTTATATTGTCGACATAATAAATTGAATTCGGTTTGTTTTTGCCATATGCTAGCTGTTTGTATTATTGATACATCTGGGAATTTAATAATAAGAAACTAACATAAGCGTATGGCTATTGTTTCATGCAAGAAAGTTAAATGGCTTGCAACTAAAAATTGTTAATATACCATGTATCTACTCACCATAATCAATACACTGGCATGCCATGTCATGTTCATTATTGTAAAAGTCATTGACAATACCAATAAATATATTTTTTGAAAGATTCTTGATCATTTATTATATCATGCAATAGCATGCCTTCAACTTAAAATTTTTTGTTTTCTTTCGTGAATTAAACAAAACTTTATATCGAGATCCCTTTCTTTTAGGTGCTAGGTTCCCTACCGGCTCTTTTGCTGAAACCCGAAACAGTAAATGGGATGCTATCGCATGCATCTTGACACTATAGCACAAAAGCCAAAACAGAAGATGGAAGAAATTGTTATATCATCAATAGCCGATGATAGGGTCGACGATCAATAGATATATCCAACCAAAACGACAAACCTAACACAATGTTTGTCGCATATATTGAGTGATATGGATTGACGATCTCTTTAAAAATGGTAGCCACAAAACGTTTCGGTTTACTAACCTTTTCTTTTGTTTTCTTTTCGCTTTTTGTACGTTAAAAAATGTTGAAATAAGAAAGGGGTCATTACTTACGGCTTAAGAATTTCAATCAATTTATGAGACACAGCGATGCAATGGGAAGTACAAAAATAAAATTATTTTCTATATCATAACCAATTTGTAAGAGTTAAGTGTTACGGAATTAGACTCACCCTCTACATTTAAAATATCTTAAATATTTATAAGAGACAATTCTAAAAATTTGACACCTAAACGTATAGACGGTTCATCTAAGCATTTATGCAGACAATTTTAGTCAAGTCTTTTAATTATCAATTAGACTAATTTTTCAATAAATCTAATTTGACAATATTTGTAGACGTACCGTAACGTAAGGTTTGCTTGGATATTTCGTTTTTTTTTTTTTTTTTTTTGACTTTGATGAATCACCAGTAACAGTAATATAGGACTATTCTCTCAAAAACATGATGTTGGTGACGTCTCTATTCGTTCACAAGCTGCCGGCGTTGATTGATTCTAAAGAACTCTAGCAGATTTTTCAGTGACGGGGCCGTGTTATGGATGTATTTATCCCTAACAAATCCAACATGGTCGGTCCGAGATTTGCCTTTGTCAAGTTTGATCGGAGACAGGATGCGATTGTCGCAGCCAATTGATTGGATGGCGAAAGATTGCTAGGCAATCAAATAAGGGTTAATCTTGCTAATTACCCGACACCCAGGCCTTCAACAGGATTTGATAATCGAGGTGTCTCAACGGGGTATCGCAGGGCCTCTCTACAGTAAACAATGGTTTCACTAGAACTTTTAAGAAAGTGGTAGAAGGTAAGCCGAGGTTGGAGACTGTTCTTATGGGTTCACCATCCAATATACAGACGCTCTCTTTAAATTCGGAAACGATCTTGCCAGGGAGAAAAATATCGAGTGATTTGACCGGCCTAAGGTGTGGGTGGTCAGAAGTCCACAATCCGTCGAATTCATCTATACTTGAACTCTAGAGTGGTGGCCGCTTCACCTTTAGAGTCACAATTCTTTGTAGATCGGAGGTAACCATACGCACGTTTGATTGAAGAGGAGATGATTGCTACCTTGGATAGTGAGGGGAATGGTTACAAGAACACTTCCAGAGCATGTATCCATAGTCTCCAAGCAAGATCGACGGACTTGGGTGTCAGTGGTAGGCTTGCCACTTCAAGTTTAGTATACTGATTTTTTGTCTAGACTTTGAAAGTGTCGCGTGGTTTGCTTAAGTATGGATTTGCAGTCGAAGTTAAAGTTGAGATTAGATGTCGATCAATTTATGGCTACGATAAAGTGACACGGGTTTCACTGTAACACTTGATTGTATTTCTAATAAAATTTATCAAAAAAATATAATATTCTTATAAGAATAAATAAATAAATAATATATATATATATTATTTATTTAATACCTTAGACTTTCATATATATTTATAAGTCAAAACTATCTAATTAATTGAAAAAATACTTTAATTTAAATTAAAAAAATCTAATAACTAACTAAAGAAATATTCTAAAATAAATTAAAATAAAAATGTAAATCATTAACATATTTTTTTATAAATAGTTTAATTAAAATTTTAATTAAACTAAAATACAATACAATAAGTAAATAAATTATAAAATATAATTTATAAGGTAATAAAAAATAATTTTTATGACATGTCTTATCACATTTATTACCTTGAATAGTAAGATTTTTTTTCGATTCAATTCAAAATTTCTTTAAATTTATTATCACAATAAAATTCAATAACCAATAAATTTCTCATATTTACTCATAATCAAATTTTAAACTTACTACATCTTAATTGAAAATATTGAGTATTATTTTACTAGTTAATTATATCATCTCAAATTTTAGAATATGCAAAAGTTATTTTCTTCTTTCATAAAGATTATTATATTGAAATAAGTATTAATTTTTACTAACCATCTTATAAAATCTTTAATGGTGAAATTTTCATTAAAAAAAATCTTTGAAATCAGTAACATGTATACAAATATATTGACTACAATCTAGTATAAGATTTGTTGTATTCATAATTATGTAAAATTACTTTAGTTAGATTCTTATCTACATCATTAAAGAGGTCACTTGATATAGGATGAAAGTACAAGAAAGCAGATAACAAAAAGGCAAATACTCAATTGCACCTTCAAAAAGGAATTCTAGAATACACCAACAAATATAATACTCTTACAATAGAAAAATATCAAGATATTTAAATAATTAAATCCTATAATTTGTAAAATACTTTCATATTTAAGTTTGTATTTATATTTATAATTCAAAACTATCTAGTTTAATTAGAAAAATACTTAAACTTAAATTAGAAAATATTTAATGACTAACTAAAAAGGTATTTTAAAACAAATCAAAACCAAAAAGAATTCCTTAATGATTCATATATTTTTTCTAAATTACAAAATAAGTAAATAAGTATAAATAAATATTTTTTCATAATGATTCATATAGGTATTCATATATATAAGTAAATAAATTACAAAATATAAGTTATATGATAATAAATATTTTTTTATAACATATCCTATGTCATAAAACAAGACATAAAGCTTCCATCATTGGTGGTTATAAGTATTGGCGATCAACTATATTCCTTGCAATTATGATGTGAAATGGTTATGGCAGCCCCAAGTTTTATACACTATATAGGAATAGGAATATCAAATTCCTTATATGAAAACTCTATTATGGGGTAAATCAGTAGAGCCTTGCTTTACAAGAGCACTATTAAAGCGAAAAAGGTAGCTTTAAAAGAATTTAATCATTGTATTTTAATAATGATGTATAAATTATAAATCATAAGTTGCAAAAACAAGATGATGAAATTGTCTTAATAAGAGCAATTGTTGACTAGTGACACATATTTAGTTCCAAAATAGTATAAGTTTTATAACAAGCCTATTTAGAGATGACAAAAAGGGAATAGGCTATTTGAAATTCAAATTCAGGGGATTATAAATTAGGATTAATTTAGTAGGCTAATAAGCAATTAAGCTTCTTTAAATAGGATCTAAAAAATAGACCTTTTAATATTTGCTAAACTTGGATAAGCAAATGAGTTATTTAATAATTGCTAAGGAAATTGTATAGCCTTATGGCTTTAAGACTTAAGGGTCAAATAAGATTATAGTGGGCATAAAGAGTTTTAAAAAGGCTTTCATTAGGGTTCAGGATATAAGCCTTTAAAGTTACCATTTCAACAACCCAATTTCTCATAATGTTACACACAAACAATTCTTTAAGAATATTTAATTAAATTTGACATAATCGTTAACTACCATTGTAGTTAAGGAGAATTTCCTAGCAAGTATTGCTCCAACAAGAACAAAAGACTAAACTAAGTTGCTATAGCCATCAAATGGTAAAAGAAAGGCTGTAAAGTAATTTTAAAATTGGGTGGGAGTTAGGTAAAATTATTGAAAGACATGTGGCATATAAATGGGTTTTCCCTATTAAATTAAGGAATATGTTCATTGTTGAGACATGTATAAAGGGACATAAGTTTTCAAGTTTTGGCAATTAAAGTAGTTAGGGTTACCAATGGATTAATGATGTTCTTAAATTCCCTAATGTTTTAATTATATAATAAACTTGTGGTTAATAGATTCATTTTTATAAAAAGTTTGGTCTTTTTTTTTTTGGAAAATGTAACACTGTTTAATATTTACACTCTTAACAATTTTACTAAATAATGAAAGTTATAAGATGAATTAAGATACTTGAAAGATAAATTTGAGGATCAGTGTTGTCTTAAGGGTGAGTTATAATACTGTTAAAGGATCAACTAGTATGTGTGACTAATGATTAATTGGATATTCAATGCTTTAATGAATTTGTATATAATATAGAGTTGATTGATATACCTATACATGACCATAGGTTCACTTAGAGCAATTTTAAGGAAATTCATTCCATAAGTCAAATAGTCAAGTTTCTTATTGATGTTAAATGGGTGAGGATTGTACCTAGTTTTAAATAATGGGGGTATACTGCAATTTTTCTAATCATGTTGGTGTAAGCCTTAAAGGTAAGAACAAAGATTGTGATCCTATGCAATTACAATCACTTGTTTAATGACAAGTAAGTAAACACAGAGATCAAGGATGTCTAAACAAACTTTATAGTTAGTGGACACCTTAGGCATCAATAAAAGATTAAAGGCCATTAAAACCTACCTAAGGTTATAAAGTAGAAAGGAGAGATCAAAAAGGGAGATAAGGTTATAGGCAGTTAGTGCAAGAATAGAATAGCTCATATTGAAACAAGAAACCCAAACTTTAACAAATATTGAAAGTGCTAACTTGATTTGGTGTAAAACTATACATTAAGAAACTTTGAGATAAAAAGTAACTTAAATGGTTTCAAAAACCTTGATTCCAATAAATGGTTAATAAGAACCAAAATTCTAAATTTTTCATATTACAACTTTCATCATATAATGAAAAAATCTTATAAACCATGTTAATATGAGTAGTGAAATAATTACACATTAAAAGATGTTAAATAGGCTATCTTTACTCATTTCACAAGTAATTGGACATCTTTATGCAATCTTATTTGAAAATAGATGGCACATTTTTTAACAAATTGAAAATTATTGATAATTTAATTCTTAAAAGTCATTTTTTTATGATAAAGATACATCTCCAAGATGTAGTTAATAACTATAATGGCCAAAAGGTATAGGACTAGATAAATTTAATTTAAACTTTATTAAACAACATTGTGAACTAATAAAATAATATATAATGAACTTATTGATGGATTTTTATGATGATGGAAAGCTTTGTATGTCTCTCACTTTTTTCATTTATAATATTGATTCCTAAGGTAAAAGTAGTATGGGCAATCACATAATTTTAGCCTTTTTTTTGTTATATTACATCTACAAAATTATGGCTAAAGTATTGGTTAACAAGCTTTGCTTGGTTGTTGGAAAGGTTATATGGGAATTTCAATCAAGATTCCTAAAAAGGTAATATATCATGTATAGTGTATTGATTGTCAATAAAATTATTGAAAAAAAAAAAGAAAAGGAAAGAAAGTGCTATCATTAATATAAACTTTAGAAAGATATATAATATAATTAAGTGAAGTTTCTTAAAAGAGGTAATGTAGTACATGGATTTTGATCGAGAAACTAAATTTAGGAGTGTAAAATGACCATTCAATTGCCTATTCTAATTAATGATTGTCCCACGCAATAATTTAAAATGGTAAGAGACTTATACCAAGGAGTAGTGTTGTCTAACAAGCTAACCGTTTGTACAAAAATTTCAGTTTATTTACACAATCGTTAGACCTTTTTATGTTTCCTATAGATAATAAGCAGTCATTTATAGTGTGTACCTTACTTTGCGAGTTGTTTCAGTCGAGACAATTATAAATAAAATTCCCGTGCCATTCAAAAAATAAAAACAGCCGATCTGAAAAAGTTTGCTTCTTGAACGATATTAATGAATAGTAACTACAAAAAGAATCAAAACTAAGAGCTGAAATGCCTTTCACCTTTCTATACAAGCACAATACATGCACTAACCTTGATTTCATCTTCCAAATTAAAGCTGCTTTTTTTTTATTATTATTATTCAGAAAGAGTTCAAAATGAACAAGAAGATATTATTTGAGGGGTGGATGTCACTTTCTTTCGATCCATTGAATGAAAAGACAGTTGAGTATATTCCAATGACCCCAAGGGGCTAACGCATAATTGACAGCGAGAGGCGGCCTCACAATTGGCTTTTTCTCTTCCTACTTGCCGAGTATTCGGGACCATCTCGCTGTCATATATAAAATGGAATCGTTATCTTAAAACGACACAAATTAAAAAAGCCTCTTCTTTAGTCGCATTCCTTTCTGGAGAAGGCGTCCAAAGCGACTTCACGAAATTTCCGTATTATTGGTGCGTAATTTTGGGTTTGAAGTTGAAATGATGAAATGCGATACCATCCCCAAGTCCACTTTGGCGGAAATGATGCTTTTTGGTTAAGCCTACAAATCTATACAAAATGTGATTTATAACTAGACCCTTCATATGCATATGCGTATTAATCATCATACATGCACATGGGCATAAGCATCCATGATGTATGTTAGGCTCAATGGCTCAAAGGAGCGTACTGCCATTTCATTAAGCTATTCTATATATTTGTTCAAGTTGTTAGGAAGTTTGGATGAAGTATTTGTGAGTGAGTGTTTTAACCTTTTAAATCTGTTGTTGCTGTTCGGTTTTTTAAGATCAGATATGGAAGTGTTTGGTAAAACTTCTGCACGCAGGCTTGCTAGCATCCACCTACTTGATCCTCGGGACGGTAGACAGAATCCATATTCGGCGTCTTTAACCTTAATCCATGGCTTGATTTCGTGCGTTAAAATCTAGAATCTTAAAGTCATGGTCTGTTGGGGAGTGGTCATAAATGGGGCGCTTGTCCAGGTCTCTAGACAAAGAGATGAACAAGAACTGCAAGTTGCAATTCGTAAATGACCCTGTCAAAAGAAATATATTTTCGTTGATGGAATCTGTGCCCAGTCAACTGATATTTTTCACGATACTTGGGCCTATGATTGAACTTAATTGGTACAGCAAAGTATGGATTAAACTCACGTCTAATTAAATTGGGTCCGATGGAAAACGGACTGATGGGTCCTAAACTGTACTAGGCATAAATGCAAATATGGTTTCCTCTTGCTTGTAGTTATGGCATTCGTTGGACTCAGACTACTCGGCAATCAGATTGCCTATAATTAAACTAAACATATTAAACTATTTTCCACATCGAAAATGGAAAATGTCAAACTAGTAACGTATCGTATTCCTCAATTATGAGATGGGAAGTTAACATCTGAGTTGTGAGATAATCGTCAGTCACTACAAGATTTGTGTTATGGGATGGTGCAAGCTGGAAGTGGGTTGGGCAGGACCCCACTATTGAAGTTTTTCCTTTTTTTTTTTTTTTCTCTTTATCAATAAAATTATATAAATAAAATACCAATTCATCGACAGCTATAAAATATGTCAACAATTACAATGCTTAATTGTAGAGTCCTCTTATTATAAATTTTTTTATAAAAAAGGATTACATAGTAGAGTTTCTAGTAATTTTTCAAAATTACAATTGAATTTATGTTCAATAGTAACGGAGTTGGTGCAAAGATTTTCCAAATTAAAGGTCTCTACTTTGTGCCCCCTATTCAAGTTACAATTGACCAAAAATAAACAAACTTTGACTTAACTGCCTTATTGGATTGCTGTAATCCCAACCAAAATCCAACACGTTTACTTTACCTCTGTACAAAAGTATGAGCACACTTTGCTACTCAGTTAACATTTCTAATGCTAATCAGAAGGTGTTTTATTTACCGGCGAATTCATTCATTGGTCCAAGTAAAACACCGTTTCCACATTATATAAAGTGTCAAACAAGGCAAAAGAAGGCATCATATCGAGAGTCACCTTTGTTGACGTTTCTCTTGAATGTTTGCCGGCAATTAACTTCTTGTTAATTAGAGGGTGTCAAGGCATGCTCATGGAAAAATAAGCTGAGAAAATTATTCAAGGGTTCCGCGGAAAAGACGCAGGACACGGAGTGGTAACTTGACGTGGTATATGCTTCGACCCCCACGAAGCCTGTCATAAATGGGTCAGGCACTGCCATGTGGTTCACTCGGTCAAAAACTTGAAGCCCACTTCAAAAGCCAACTGGAGAAAGCCACCAAAGACCAAGTCAAAGCATGCAGCCTTTTATATACAAAGCTGTATAAGCTCCAACACATACCAATAGCCTGCAAGCCAACCTTTCCTCTCATACCCAACTGCAGAATCGCATCTCACATTTCGTGGCTCCCAATATGCAAAGCATCCCCCGAGTTCGTACTCAAGAGAGGCTAAGAATTCCGGCGAGGCAGTCGTTGTCCGGAAACGCGGAAAGTGGCAATCGGGTTCGTAGAAACAATCATCTTGCAGCAACTTCATCTCCTAGGCCAAAATCAATTTGCACAAGCTCAAACCGTCCCGGTTCGGTCAAGTGTCGCAGGCCTAGTGACAAGTTGAAAAGGCAGCATGCCCTTAAAGAGATAATAAGGAGAGCATTGACACCGCCAAACCGCCATCCAACACTCCGGTGTTGGAATTTCCGGCCAACGCCTAGTCGGCTCTGTAACATGTCCATGGCCTAGTTTGGGTTGCGTACTTCATGTTTATAATATTTTTTTATTTCATTCATTTACTCGAATAGATATTCTTGCATTCAATTGAGTGTGTAAACAGGATTTCTTTTTTGTTTTTTTTTTTTTTTAATTTATGTCTAATTTTTTGATAGTGGTCGTAACTACACATAGCTTTGTGAGCATATTCATGATTTGAAGGTGCGGATCGGTTCAAGAGTTGACTCTTGTTGGTCAATTTCTGCGGCGGGTTTGACAGTTTATTCTAAAGTTTTCTTTATTGGTCAAAATAATCCACTCCCCTCCACCACGAAAAAAAAAAAAAAAAAAATGCAAAAATGAGCTGTGGACGCACATTTTAATAAAAAAAATATCATTATAATTGTTGATTACACAAAAATAAAATTACAAACATACAAATTGATGTTTACAGTTACATATATATGTCTATCTGCGTCACTCTCATGTTTAAAAACAGTCACCAACTTTGATATTTAATTATTGTTCCGACGGGGAAATGACACAACTTAATTATAATCCTTTACAAATTTAAATGAGAAAAAAAAAAGGGATCGGCAGCAAACTACATTATTCAAAATTTGTTTTTTTTTTTTTTTTATCAGTAGCCATGTTTATCTGAAAATGTAGAAAGAACTATTTTATTAACACATCGCAAACGATGATTATCATGGTAAGTATATTCAGTGGGTAGCTCACATGTTGTGTTGCCGTTCAATTTAACAGCAATTTCAAACGAATCGCTAACAAAAAAGTTAAAATATATATAGAAAAAAGACCCTAAGAACTTGAGATGTAATTTATACAAATTAAATTTGTATTAGGATCTCCTAGACCACAAAAAAAAAAAAAAAAGAAAGAGAAGTTTGTAATAGGTTCTGTAGTCGAAAAAATAAGTTAGTTTTTTTATTGGGAATTTTCTTTTGTAATTTTTTCCTTTTGGCCAAAAAAAAAAAAAGAGAAGTTGTTAGGATGGAAATTTTATATAACTTTAAAAACCTTTTCTTTTGGTAACCTTATTAGTTTTTTACCAAGTGTTATAATATACAAAAATTTTAACTCAAATTGAAAATTTATTTGAGTTTTTTCAATTCAATAACACGAAATAGAAGTGTATATATGTCAGATAATATCAAATAAAATAAATTCAAATTTTGTTATCATTTTTTGTAAAAATAAATAAAATAAAAAATTAATACTCAATTAAACTTCAAAAAATGAAATATATTAGAATGTGATTTGTAAAATTTTATAATTTGTAAGATATCTTAATTTATAAATTTATATGAATATCTATAACTAAAACTAAGTACTTTAAGTTAAATAAAAAATATTTTAAAATATTTAAATTATTCTTATATAACTTACTAAATTTTTTAATTATACTAAAATACTATAAAATAAATAAATAAATTATAAAATAATAATTACAATATAATTTATAAGATAATGAAAATAATTTTATAGCATATTCTGTGTTATTCAAGCTATAATATATAAGAATTTTAACACTAAAATTTAAAATCTTAACTTGAAGAAAAATAGAAAATTAAAGTTAGATCCTATCACGATGTCGGTTAGTATAAAATCTATGACAATGAATTACAATAATACTTTCAAAACCACATAACACTTTATATACAGCACAAAGCAAATGACATGTTAGTGCAGTTATTTCGTAAATTACAACTACATGAATGAAGGGAAGCAGGAATTACCATATGAGCCTGCAACAATGTTACCCAAGTTGGCTAACACGACGTCCTTCATCTTTTGGAGCTCCAAGGTCCTTCTTTAAGGTCAATCAAAACAAAATTTCATGTTAGAATTATTGGTTGTGGAAGAGATGATTAGTGGGACTGTTACACGAAAGAACACAACAGAAATCTCTATCAATAAATAAATAAATAAATAAAAACTTCAACATAAGCTTGATCAAAATCCCCAGTCACGTTTAGAAAATTGGTGGCTCTCTTTTACAATTTATTTCTTGTGGGTCTCTCCATTTTGGTTATGCATGTATGTTGAGCATTAAAGATTAGGAGAACTAAATAGAATATCTTTGGAGTTACGGATTTTGTCACACTAACTTCAGTTACCTTTAAAATTAAGGAGAAAAAAATTAAAATTTTCTCACTTATCATAATGCCTTTTAATATATATACATAGAGAGAGAGACGTATATGTAGTTTAAAGAAGATGAGATTTGATGATGAGACAAGAGAAAATAGACCTAACAACTTACAATTTCAAAGGTGGTGGGACTGGGTTTGATGGCTAAACATTTGATTCTGTGGACAGTATTGTAGCGTCGGTGAGAGAGAGGCAATTTTTGATTATTAGTTTTGTTGTCTTGATGTTATATTTTTATTTATTTATTTTTATAAGAACCATAACCCGATGTCTCGTATCAAGTCTCTTTTTTTTTTTTTGTTTTTTTATTTCAAAAATTGTTACAGTATAATTTTTTTATATCTCGAAATATAGGGCCTTAATTATTACATAATATAAAATAATATAAGTTAAATGTAAATTTTTTAAAGTCAAAAAGGGATTTTTTACTCATTCAAACCCATTTTGTATAAATGTAAATTTCCCTGGAGATCAAATTCATGAATATTTAAAATTTGAAGTTACGGAAGGTATGATCCAACAGGCAGAGGCATTAAAAATTAAGCCAGGTATTATCCATGAAAAGGAACTGAGGACATGATCTTGATTATGTCCCCCCCCCCCCCCCCCCCCCCCCCCCCAAAAAAAAAAAAAAATGGAGATTCCACTAAATTGAGTAACCCCAAAATTGAGGATATTTTGATTCTAATATCATTTTTAAGTCAAGCAAAGCGTAAATTGAGTAACCCAACTGGCAAAAATAGAGCAATCAGTATCAATTGTGTGCATAGATCACCACGCATTGGATTCATCCGTTTCAAATAAAGCATCATTACTTAAATTTAGTTCTCTCCCATTAAACTATCCTGTTACTGAAAGTATTACGCCAAGGTTTATTTGTTTGATAAATTTATTTTTTTATTTTATAATATATATAGATATATTTATCATACATTTTTGTTTGTCTACTATGAAAAAATTGAATATATATATATATATATATATATATTATCGAAACCAGGCGTACTTATAAGGTTAGGGTTGGAGAACACTAAAAACCAGGTGCACCCCAGCTCTGGTTAGCCTTGGTTCACCCACCCGCCGATAGCAATAGACCATTGTGGTGTGGGGCACGAAACTCAATGACTTTTCTTTCTTTTGGATTTATCAGGCGACTGAGCTTTTCCCTAAAGGATTTCATATGATTTATAAAATATTTTTAATTACATTAATATTTTATATGTAATATAAAAATATATATATTTATTTATAGAAAATATAGTGTATTTAACATTAAATTTTTTTTCTAACTATTAAAATTCATTTACATAATCGGAGTCTTTCTTAATAACAAGCCTACTGATGTTATTGTTATATGGAAACAACCATTCGGACACCCAAATAATAAATACGTTTTATCTGTATTATTTTAACAATTATATCGATTATGTCTGTGTTTATCGAGTTTTTTTTTTCCCTTCTTCTTCTTTTCATTTTCTTTAGATTTGTGTCAAAATTAAAAATAATTTGTCTATAATCAGATCGTAAGCACACCATTTTCAGGAAAAAAAGAAAAATTATTACAAGAGTTGGTTTTTGCATTTTTGTAGTATTGGTCGACAAAGTGAAGAAGCACACTGTATCTCCCAATAATTGGATAGAAGATAAGTAAAACTTGTCTGTGTCCTATGCCTTTCTTCCTCTCCCGGCAACTTCACTTCACCCATTTTACAGTGCAGAAAGCTCCCTATCCCCAGCAGCTAACTCAACAGAAAAATGTCTGACTACTTGCCTCAAGAAGTACTCGTAGAAATCCTCTGCAAGCTGCCCATCAAAACCCTCCTGCGGTGCACGAGCGTCTCCAAGTCTTGGTGCTCCCTCATCCGAAGCCCTATCTTCATTTCCACCCAACTCACCAAAGCCAACCACGACAACAACCTTTTACTGTTGTCCTTGCACTGTCCACATACTGGAGAAGAAAGGTACTCTATTCACTTGGACGATGAACAGTTCAGCGACTACTTGGACCTTCCTCTGCCACCTAAGACCTGTGACAAGTCATCTCAGAACAAGGTAATTGGTTCTTGCAATGGTGTTCTTTGTCTTGCTCACCATATCCAAAGTACCATTGATTCCTATTTTCTATGGAACCCATCAATTAGAAAGTCACTTTTTTTACCACAACCTCAATCTCTCCTCCTGAAAGATGGGTTATTCCCCAAGGAGTGTTTGGGATTCGGGTTTGATTCGTGCACCAATGACTATAAACTACTGAGAATCGTGCAATTCGTGGATGAAAAGTCCTTTAGGCAAGTGTCTGTTAATTTTGAGCTTTACTCTCTTAATACTGGTTCTTGGAGGAATATCTCTTCCGTAGCTCCTGATCTTGAAATTGCTTGGTGTACTAGTCCGGTTGCTTTTGTTAATGGCTTCATTCACTATGTTGGGTTCCAAAGAATTAAAAGCGTTGACCATGGTTCAGAGAGGTTTAACAATTTGATCTTGGCTTTTGATGTGAAAAATGAGATTTTCCAGAAGGTTTTGCTGCCAAAGGCTCCGGCGGCTGTGCACCCATATGGGTTATCTATATGGAAATACAAAGAAACTTCCATTGGTATTGTCGATGACAATTCATTTGGTTCGCAATTTGGCATATGGGTCATGAAAGAATATGGATTGGAGTCATCTTGGACTAAGCTGTTGATTGTTAATGAAAGCCCCTGCAGACGACGCATTAGACTTTCTGGGTTGGCAGCATGCAGGAACAACGGAGAGTTGGTCTTGAAAACTATCATCCAAACATCAGACGAAAACTATGCAGAGGGCATAGTCTCTTACGATACCGAGACTCATAAACATAGAGATCTGCGGCTTTGGTGGAAAGAATACAGCAAATGTGTATGTTCCTATATGGAGAGCTTAGTTTTGCTCGACATAGGAAGAAGTGGAAGTAGTGATGAAATTGATGCAGTTCCTGCAGAAAAATTAGGGAGGACAGGCAGATGAGATTTTGGGAATAAATTCTCCAAACTCATGTTTTCTTTTCTTTATGGCGACTGTATACATCTCTTTCACATACTTTCTTAAGTTTGTATCATGTTTTAATTTTTAAGTTTGACTTTGTTTCCTTGAGTTTAGGCATGTAGAGATCTTAAATAATGTTGCATTTGAATCTTTGGATCAACTCGTGAACTTGTGGTAGAATCTGCGGGACGTTTTCTCTCACCTTGTCACTTGGATGGAAACTTCTAACCAGTCCCACCCGCACTCCCAAATTCTTGGTTACTTCTGATTTTCGGCTGCCAGCTTGTTTGACTGGATGTACATTTGAGTGATCTTCGTAGATAGAAAAGCATCGGGAAGTTACTGAGCCTGAAAAGTTTTGGAGAGACAAGTTGGTTCAGTGATAGAACAATATATTGCTGCAGGTCGGGGAGCAGGTAATTTCCTGCGGCTCGGACGTGGAAAGTTCAAGGCTTGCCTCATGTTAACAAAATCTCTTTCAAAACAAAACCATCAAAACGAACAGGGAAACATAACTTTTAACTGTTCATTTGCTTCTTGTTTGATTCCCTTTTAGAACAGGAGGGTCACATCTCACCATGCTTTCTACCATTGAGATTACCTTTCTATGACAATCTAATTGCAACCGTAACCCAACATCAGGGGGCCACATAATTATTTAATCTCCTTCAATCTATTTACAGTTGTAAGTCAGATGGTACTGTTACAATTCCAATCTCCGCAGAAGCAAATCTAAAACTTTGGCTATTTCTTCCTTTTTTCTTGTTGATGGCGCATAACCCTTCCCTTCTTTTTTGCCTATTTGATCTTTGCATAAGGCGGCAAGTTTTGTTATAAACCACTTTTGCCTATTTGTTTGTGCGACACGCGGCAAGTTTTAGTTTGAGAACTGTCAGTCCACACTGCGGGAAATTTGACACCCAAGCTAAGTGGTTTATAATTAATCAACAAATCCAAAGTTTTTGGTCTGACAGCCAATCAATTTAGTACTTCTTGCCTACCTCTTCTTTGTCTACTGTTTGTGGTTTGCTTATAAGATCAAGTTGGAATAAGCAATTAGTAGAAAATGATTATCAGCTATTTTGGGTTTGGGAGAGACCCTTATACACTTTTGTTTCATGGATATTTCCTTAGTTTGCTCGATATATGATTGGTTTCTGTATGTAATTGTTTGGAACTTTCTCATTGATTGAAACGAATGCACGAGCAACTGAGTGATGAGTGTAAGTGTTTAATCTTTTCCCTGCTTCTAACTTAATGGAAGCGTGACTCTTTGAATTTTGGCGATCAGAGGAGACAGGGAGCTTAGCGGGGGACATGAACAGTCGTCGAGCATTTGCTGAAATTGAGCATCCATTCATGACCTCAAATGCACTTTTCATCTGTTTTGGAGAAGATTGCTCTTTTGGGGTGGATCTCGTCTTCTTTTCGACATCTGCTTGATTTTAATGCACACTTCTTGTATACTCGTAAGTATGTATTAAATGAGGTTAGCAAGTGAAAGGAGCATAGGACTAAAAATGTGCCCTTTGATTAGACTAATGCAACATGCTGCTCCCCATCCTTCAATGGAATTGAGGTGAAGCTTTTTGTTTTCTGTTGAACCCATGTTTTTATGAAACTCAAAAACCCTAAAATGGGAACACATTTCCAAGAAGAATTTGTTCTCCTTAAAGTATCAAGACGAGATGCTTTGCTAATAGGCAACGTAGCAATACTTTACACCGGTTGGCATCCATCAAAATAATAAAGTTGGTGAGTGTATTTACTTTTACTTTTTCCTTTTTTTTATTTTCAGTTTGCAAAGACTAGGATTGAATCTTACGCCAAGAGTTGTGATTTTATTTTTGTTATCGGAAGTCTCAAGTTCCATTAGATGGGGCTTGGAATGTGCAAGGAATAAAATGAAATAAAATATGTGTGATTTGATTATAAGAAATTAATTAATTATGTAAATTAGACAGGGTTATGATATGCTTTTTTTTTCTTTTTTCTTTTTTTGGTTTAATATTTGGCACAAACTGGAAAATTGAATACTTTTCCACGAAAGAAGATTTGATATTTGCATAATAAGTAAGGGCAGAGCAACAAACCAACCAATCTGCGGATGCTAACGAAGACACGTTCCCTACATTTTGATTTCACTTCCTCTCACTTTAACTCTCCTCTCCTGCATTCAAAAGCCCTATAACCCAACACACACACACACACACACGGGGCTCTCTGTTTCCATTTTATTAACATCCCAATGCTCTAAGGAACCCAACAAATAAATATCAGTCAAACGGAGAAACAAGGCACAGCCGAAACATGCAAGTCTTGAGAACTCACGGGTTAAAGCACGGAGCTTTCAAGTTTGATTACCACTTCCTTAAATTGGGTTTGGTTAGATATGCTGTGACCAGTTGCAGGGCCGTGTTGCTTCCCCAGTTCGGTGGGCCCGAGGTGCTGGAGCTCCGGCCTCACGTTGATGTCCCCTTGCTCAAGCCCAATGAGGTCTTGGTTCGTGCCCGTGCTGTAGCAATTAATCCGCTTGATACCAGAGTGAGTGCATTTCTCGCCATTGAATCACAAAGGAATGCGTTAAATTTGTCGTCTTTTTTCATTTTTCTACATGGGTTTTGTTTCTTTCACCGATTGAAATTCAATTAGTGAGACAAGTATGGAAGTGGATTTTGCATGAGGATCAGAGACAGAGTGAGCTGGAAATGTTGTTGTTTTGTGAATTTTATTGATGTTATGTTTGTGGAGTGGTCTGGCATCATTGGAATTTTGAGTATAACAAGGTACAATTGTTGTTATTGGTGATTACACGTACTTAATCCAAATGGTATAGAAGGGAGAGGAATGTCAATGGATAGAACAGAGTGATCGTGTAAAAGCAGATTTGGATGTAATATGGTTGTGCAACAAATGTGTAATGTGTATCTGAGAGTTTTTGCTCTGGAGAGGAAGTAATGATCACGTTTGACTTGAATACATTGAATTTAAATAGCTGTTCAAATTTGGTTGTTGAGTTGTTCAATGCAAACACTTAACCGTAAGACATAAATTTGTGGTACAGAATTTAAATCTGGTGTTTTGTTTTCCCTTTCATGGGATTTAGACATTAGGGAATTTCATTAAAAAAGTGTGGAAATTATTTTCTGGGAACTATTTAATATTTGCCACTTCATTTTCATCCTTTGATGGATGAGAGTTTTTCTTGTATTGGTTTCACCAGGAAGGACAAGAAAGCTGCAAACTTTTTAGGTTGACCACAATTTTATGGGACAGGAAGTTTCAAAAACAGAAATAATCCATCACAAGTGAGGAATAGTTTGCTGTGTACTCTTAACTTAAAGTCATCCTAGTGTTCATACTCATTTTAGTTCTAGGTAAATTTGTATAGGCTCTTATTGTTCTCAAAGAAAAAGATCCTTTCCTTCCATACACATTAGGTGAAAATGGATAGTACTTGTTGAATGTTTTCTGTCAGTGCTTGCTCAATATCTCCATTAACTAAGTCACAACATTAACCAAATGCCTTGTCAATTGGTTTTCCCAATCATTTCTAGGCTTAATTAGCTGGCAGGTAACTTGGTTTTATATACTGAAAGCATACTACCAGACAAATCATGAGGTTTGTATTTTTGCTTTTAGATCTTGACTAGGGTGATGAAAACTGGCAATATTTAGCATGAATTAGCATACTACCTGCTTGATGCATGTATGATGTTTTATGCCAGTTCATACCATGTTATAGCATTTAAGTTACCTGATTTTCATCCATGGCAAATCTTTGACTTTGCTGAGAGTGGTTGGCTGCTTAAATCCCTATGTAGAGTGTTCTGCAAAGATACTCCGTGTTTATGAAGTGCTTTAGGATTTTATGCTGGGGGAGGATCTTCAGATATTGAATGTCCAACACTTTAATGTTTCCAGATGCGATCAGGCTATGGCCGTTCAATTTTTAAGCCACTTTTACCTCTTATTTTGGGTCGGGATATTAGTGGTGAAGTTGCAGCTGTTGGAAGTTCAGTGCATTCACTGAGTATTGGGCAAGACGTTTTTGGTGCACTGCATCCAACTGCTGTGAGAGGTACTTATGCTGACTATGCAGTTCTTTCAGAAGATGAAGTTACTGCAAAACCATCATCAGTATCACATGCGGTATGTATTGTGATAATAATTCTTATGTACAAATATTATCCATGCAATCTCATTTCACCGCTTGACTCTATTGTCATTGCTTCCCACCCTCATGCACCAAAAATGGCCCCCACCCTCCCAAAAATTAAAAAAAACTCTGTCTAGCAGTCTATGTTTTTTTTTTGTCCCTTTCTTTTCAGGCAAACATATGCACATGCTTTGTTCTCCATATACACTTTTTATTTGGAGACATCTACTTAGGCATTTCTTAGTGAAAAGAGTCAAATGGAAGAACAGTTTTGAGTTCTTTGTTCACTCTGTATGTAGGAACACTATGTTCTAATTTTCATTTGGTTGCTTTGCAGCTTTGTTTATCTTCACCTTGCCTCTTTTTTCACTCTAGAAACTGACCTGTAAATACTTTTGTATGATCTTGTAGGAAGCAAGTGCTATACCTTTTGCTGCATTAACTGCATGGCGTGCTCTGAAAAGTACTGCTAGGTTGTCAGAGGGGTATGATCCTGTAGCTGAAATTGACCTTCTTTGGACCGACTTCACTTTTTTATGAGTTCAAGTTATTTTATTTTGAAACAAGCTGGAATTTGTAGAGGATTCTATTTATTTTTTTTTTTTTTTGTTTCCAATATGGACTGAAATTTCTGAGGAGCTACCAGTTCTTCACTTAATCAATTAGCTGCTGTATTTTGATTTTCCCAACTTGTTTTAAACTATTCATCAGGAATTTCTTTGGTTTGCTTTGCAATCAGTGAAACCCTAGAGCAACTTATTAAGCAGAAAATGTGAAGATAATGATTGACTTCCTCCTATAGGCAAAGACTATTGGTAGTTGGTGGTGGTGGAGCAGTTGGTTTCGCAGCAATACAGCTTGCAGTAGCTGCAGGCTGCTATGTTACAACAACATGTGGAGGACAAAGCATAAATAGAATGCTGGGAGCTGGGGCTGAGCTGGCTGTTGACTACTTAGCTGAGGTAATGCCTCAATGTTTCCTAATGGCTGCACCCCATAACGCCAACCTTTAAAATCACACAATCAACATTTTAATCTTGATTTCTGTTCTTTGTTTATCTAGGAATCATGTGCATATCTCTTTCTATTTGGATTATGCGACTTGAGACATGAAGGATGCTTTCACTGGTGCACTAACATGTTTGGCCTGCAGGATATTGAAGTAGCAATAAAGGGGAAGTTTGATGCTGTTTTAGACACCATTGGTGTTCCGGAGACAGAAAGGATTGGCATTAATTTTTTGAGGAGAGGTGGACACTATATGACACTTCAGGTAGGAGATGGGACTTATCATTTCATCAACTGTGAAAGTATGGATTTTGGTGCAAGCATCCCAAATGCTTCATCCCTTTAGAACTTGAGGATTCCTTTGTCTTTGATGCAGGGTGAGGCAGCATCCTTGACTGATAGGTATGGACTTGCAGTTGGGCTTCCAATTGCTACGGCTATTTTACTGAAGAAACAAATTCAATACCGATATTCCCATGGAATAGGTACACTACTTTTGTGTTGCCTAATTTCACTTGATAGTGGCTAGAAACTGAAATTATTTTTCCTGAAGTGAAATGGAGTTCTATTTGTGTTACTCCCTCCTTATAATATTTCTATTCTAGACTTCACTAAGGCTGCTCATAGACTTTTCTTGCATCTATTTATTTGTGCAATTAGATCACATGATAGGAAAAAGAGTTATGAAGGAAAGAGTGCGCCAGGAGTAATTAGCAATTATTGTGGTCAGTACCATTGTTCAGGTCAACAGATGCAGTTAGTGTCTAACTACTACAGATAGGGAACTCCAGTGTGCTTATGCTGATGGAAAAGAATAGAAATAACGGGCTTATTTGAAGAGCACTATAGTAGTGTCATGCATCTCACACATGGGGGATTTCTTCAAGGGCTTTTGTGGAGAAAATAACAATTGTTTCCACAAGATTGTGGCCTACTGTCACCTGTCCTGTCAAATATTTCTTTGGATATTACTTTTTTTCGTTTGAGGAATGAATCTGCTGGAAAAGATTTTCTTTTATGTGCTTCAATTCATTCTTGAATGCTGTCCGATTATCATGTCCACATGGTTATTGCACTGCATGTGCATCACAGTAAATTTTGCAAAAACCATCACATATTTTTTGTTTGATGTTGCAGAGTATTGGTGGACGTACATGAGGGCTGATCCAGATGGCCTAGATGAGATCCGCCGGCTATCTGAAGCTGGGAAGTTGAAGATACCGGTGGAGAAAACATTTCCAATAACACTTGTGAGAGAGGCTCACAAGGCTAAAGACAAAAAGCAAATTCCTGGCAAGGTGGTGCTGGAACTCGACTGAAGTAAATTTCATCAAGTCGCACGAACATTCTCAGTTATTGAGTTTATTGGCTAAAGTCTTATCTTCTCATTTCTGTTAAAGGTAATTCCTCTGGATACATTTAAGATTATTCTTGCATCATAGTGAAGACCTGTACAATAAGTGCCTGAACATTTTGTATAGGCGGTAGAAGTTTAGTTGGTGGAAACTACGAATATCCTCAGTTGGGAACCTGTAAATGACGGAGGATGTTCCTTTTACTAAAATTTTGCAGCCTAATCCTGTAATTACCCATATTTTTTAGTTGATCGCCGATTGGCAGTTTCATTGATGCTGCTTGGGGCACTAGTATCTGCAATTGTCTTTGTGACCTTTATTTGATGCTGGTGAATCCCTTTTCAATGACTGCAGAGTATTAGGATAATTATGTTTTTAACTAATTTCCATCTAGGTTTTGATGCAACCACAATCAGGAGGCATCCATCCCGCCAAGGTCTCCACCCGGCTCGATACATTTTGCCTTTGCGCCAATCGATCTACCAGACCTGCCCTCGGGACATTTTTCGTAACAGTTGATCATTGCTGCTACCGACTTCACTCAGCTTGCTAGAAAAAAAAAAAAAAAAACAAGCTCATTCCTCCATCTTCAATTAAACCAGCATGTGGCAGCAAACATTACTTGGTCTTTCGTCCTGTTTCGTCCACAGTCCTCCTAAAATTAAAGGCTAGCTGCTCCTGCAAATTAGTGTGAATAAACCTCACACATTATCAGAGCATACCAGACTCTTGTAAAAATAGGAAGCCCTCCTACAGTCGCATAAGAGATGCAGCATGATTTCAGAGCGATCAGATGGATGCAAGGGGCAGGAAAGTCTGCTGTTGCAAAAGCCCTTCTCCATCTTGCATGATTACACATAACCTGTCGTTAAAATATGACAACAAATTTATTATTTAATTAGACCCTGGTCTCCAAGTTCTTAAAAAGGTGGCAGGACATACATCGAAGGAAATCCAGCTTGATTCCTAGTGATGTTTCATATTTTTTCATAGATAATCATGCTTGTGGGCTAGACCCGTACAAATAAATGCTGTTACAGAGACCAGCACAATACGTACAGTCTGTCAATGGCAAAGCTACGGTGTCACCCGTATTCTTAGTCAACTCGTTGGTTTAACACTCACTTTGGACCACCCGACAATCTTGGACAGAGAGAGCATAAGAAGCAGTTAATTAATTAATTAATTAAATCAAATATCCAAAAGTATGCTTTGGATCTCTTTTCCGTTTTTAAGAGAAAACCCAATTACCTAGTTAGTGTGTCTGCATGTTGCTGTAAATGTCTGGTCTAGAGCCCTGCTTTTGAGGTAACCTTGACCCCCAACACTGTCCTCCTGATTTCCCCATTTGAGGTTTTTGGGATCAGGGTTTTTGCCACACTGCCATGCACGAAGGCGGTGTGCGTGAGAACCTCGTTAGGTCTCCATTGGATTGCCTTGCCATAGATGAGCATTTTGACGCGGCAGGTGATTAGTGGATAGTTCGGTTATCATACTGTGCCGATTGCCGTAGTGGATAGCAAATGACCAAACCGCGTATGACATAGCACAGAGTCGAATGCCGACGAGGCCTTCGGCTTTGGTCTTTTCAGAATAATAATAATAATACCGTGAAATTTTTCTTTTTTTTTTTTAATATATGCGCGTGCGATTCCTGTGATCATTATTATCATACGCTCGATTTGGGAGAATTTGGGCAAATAAACTATTAGGGATTTTGGGAAATTATGGATTAACTTGGGGAAAAACTATGATAAGAAAACGAGAGTATTATTATGAAAAATAATTTATATTTAAAATTTGAACAAACTTTTATTTTTTATTCAAGTGTTATATATTTTTAAAGGGTTGTTCAAGTGATACTTGAAGTAAAATAAACTTAATTTAATTAATTAAGTTAGTAAAAATTTTTTATCCTTTGAGTTTGAGAGTTTTTTTTCATTATTTTTAATTTTCTTGAATGTGGAAGATTTCTCATAAATATAAATTGGTGTACTTTATTTTAATCTAATTTATTTATATAAAAGTCAATCTGCTAGAGTTCAAGTTATATACACTAATGCCATGAATGTGAAATAAATTAAAAAAATATTATAAATTTAATATCTTAAAATTAAAATTCAAAATTTTATTCAATAAAAATAATTGTATTACCAATAAATGTTTTGGATATTATTAGATAACAAACATTTATCAAGGTAATTTTTTGTTTAAAAAATTAAATTTTATTTTTTATTATTACCAATTGTCAAAAAAAATAAAAATAAACTATTAAATTTTATTATTTAAAAAAAAAGTGAGAGAGGTTATACTAATAGAAGACATGAAGCTTTTATGATTATTTTTTTTTTTGGTTGAATAAGATAATTTTTGGAAACTACGTGGTTCAATTAGACAAATCAAAAAGTGCTGTGCACGCAAAGAGAAAGCGCGTGGAAAAACGATCGTACGATGAGTCAATCGTGATGCTTGTCCATCGGACTGAGGTCACGTGCACCCTTGGATTCCTCTCCTCTGCTCCTGTCGCCATCCAACGATCGCGTAACCATGTGATCCCGCCTCCAAAATGCCCATTCTTTTCCACCGAATATCAAGTCTGCCATTTTGTTTTTTTTTTTTTGGTCTTTTAGTGACTAATGTATTTAATAAATTAGTATAAATAGTTAATATGACTATTTCAGTTACCATACCGTAAATCAATAATATTCCTATTTTTCTATGAGGACAACAGCCCTTGATTTCTGCATACAAATTAGAAATTATTGATTTTATATTTTATTAAGAAATTTAAATTAATTAATTTTGATTAAGATATAAATGTGTACGTGTGTATATATATATTTGAGGCTGCCAATTTACTATCAAAGTAACACCAGCACCAAGACCAAACAAACCCGAGGTGTGTGTTATCACGATCCTCCATTAACATTAACAGGGCCGGAACTGTCTCCCCTCTCACCGTCCTCATCCGCTTGTACTGTTACTGTCTGCTCCCGCAAGCTCACCCTTACACCCACTAGCACTACCCACAACGGCCAAACAAAGACAAGACTACCATCCATTCAATTGCCCCATTTACTACCGAACAGAAAGAAAGAAAAAAAAAAAAATCTCAATGTCTGTCTCTCACACACATGCACGCACTTTCTCTCTCTTACAAGTCTTAAATTATTGCCCATGACCCAAGGGCCAGACGGGTGAATGCAACATCCACAAGGAAACAAAAGATGGAAACAGATCGACCCCATCGAAGCAACAGCATCATCAACAACAACAACAGCAATAGTAGCGTCGGCAGCGCTACCAGTACAACAAGCGAGCTGTTTGTCTGCTTCACGTCACGCCTCCCTTCTTCTTCTTCTTCTTCTTCTTCCTCCTCCAACATGAAGATCTCTTCCAAGTCCATCCTCAGCCCTGGCCGCCCCGGGGAACCTTCTCAGACCTTGCTGTCTAGCTCCCTTAGCAGAAGGCTCAAAAGCAATGGCAGCATGAAAGGCGGCCAAGCGTCCCCCATGTTCCGCACCACCACCAGCAATGGAAAGAAACGGGGCTGCTCTTTCGAAAACCCAGAACCCTCTTCTCCAAAAGTCACCTGTATTGGTCAAGTGAGAGTGAAGACCAAGAAACAGAGCAAGAAAATCATAAGAACGAGATCGAAGAGAAAAAGGGAGGTGAGTTTCAAAAGGCTGGAGCAATCGAACAACATTGAAGCTAGTAGTAATCATCAGGATTGTGAACAGATTCATATGAATCATCAGTATGCCAACCACCATCACCACCACCAGCAACAGCAACAGGAGTGCATGTCGCACAGGAACCAGAGATGGGTTCATTTGCCAGTCTTGATATGCGAAGCTTTAAGGGCTTTCGGGACTGAATTTAATTGCTTTTTGCCTTGCCGGTCCTCGTGCATGGCTAGCCAGAAAGAGAAGGGAGATACAGCAGCGGCAGCTGCTGCGGGATCAAGCACTAGTGGCTCTTGTGGATCAGTGTTTGGTCGGTGGCTCGTGTCGATGCAAGAGGGAGATGAGAAGGGGAGGGAGATAGAGTTGGTAGTTGGAGAAGAAGAAGAAGAGAATGAAGAAAGAGAAGAAAGTAGGCAGAGGAGTTACAGGAGGCATGTTTTTGAAGAGATCGAGTTAAAAGATGAAATTTTTCAGGGAGGCAACAATGGTGTGCAAGAAGAGGAAGCAAGGGTGAGTATATGCATACCACCCAAAAATGCTCTCTTGTTGATGAGGTGCAGATCTGACCCTGTAAGAATGGCTGCTCTTGCTAACAAGTTTTGGGACGCACCTGTTCCAAGAGATGATGTAGACGAGGAGGAGGAGGAGGAGGAGGAACAAGAGGGCGACAAAGAAGTTAAAAAGGGTGAAAAAGATGGGAATGAGGAAGAAGAAGAAGAAGAAGAGAGGAATAGTGCAGATGAAGTTGGAGAAAATGAGGAAAATGTGTCAAAGCATGAATTGGTGGATGAAGAGCATTTGATTTGTGAACATGAGTCTTCCAATGAAGCTGCTGTAGCGCATCAAATACAAGGAATCGAAGCCATTCCGGATGTTTTGCAAGTGGGAACAGAATTAGAAGTAAGCCAACCAATTTTAACGCAAGAAATTGCAGCGGATGGCTGCTTGCTTGAAGAAGTCGTAGATACAGGAGACTTGCAGAGTAATGAAAACGAAGATAAGAACGTGGTTCAAGAGGATGACCACTGTCAAGAACAGAAACAAGAAGAACAAGAGCAAGAACAAGAAGATGATTTTGGTGATTGCGTTCGAGTCCTCCTTCCGCAGAGGACGTCATTGTCTGTAGAGCCAGAACAAGAAGATGAAGCAGTTGGTCAAGACTTGAAAGAGCCAATGCAAGACCGAGACACCATAGATAAAAGCTGGCGAGAGGAGGTTGGAGAAGAAGAGACATTGACACACGAGAGACCTGAACCCGATGATTCTAAAACCCGAGATGGTCAACTGGGTTTCGAGTCCGAGGAGGGGGGCAAGTCAGCAAATGTTGCCGGATTGCTTGCTGTTGATGATGTGCGAGCCCAAGCTGTCAATGGAGGTATCCAAGGAGACTTGGGTCTGCACCACGGATTTCATCAAATGTTTACCGGAACACTCGCGGCCGGTCAATAAAAAGAGTGGTAAAGATGAGAAGAAAAGGACCAGCATTGACTGTATCCCTGCGCCGGCGCACACCAACTTACAGCAGGCTCCGAGGTCTTCATGTTCGTATCCAGCTAAGCCGCCGGCTCGGGTACCCGGCACAGAATCAATGGCCACGGTGATCGAGCAGAGGCTGGTGGGAGCCAAGGATTATGAGCCGTTTGTGCTTACACGGTGCAAGTCGGAGCCGATGAGATCTGCGGCCAAGCTTACACCAGAGGCTTGTTTCTGGAAGAACAGGAAGCTTGAGCCGCATAGGCCGGCTACGGTTGGAGTCGGCGCAGCTGGGGTTGGGTTCTAAGCTTAAAACAACCAATTTGGTAAAACTGTAAAAGAAGAATCTTGAGGAAAGAAGTGCATTAAGTTTAAGTATCGGTAAAGGCAATTTCTAGTTTTCTATAGGGATTTCTATCGTTTGTGGCATCCTTGTAAATCTCAGTTCTATAAGAACTTTCAAGCAAATTTTTTTTTTTTTTTTTTTTTTTGGGAGCACTAGAAACGTGTTTTTCGCTTTCCTGTCATCTTGTCTTTTGATTTTCGTTTACGAGGCTGCGTTGTTATTTGTATACTCTCATCTCATCTTCGTGTGCTGTTAAATTACCAAGATTAGAGGGCATCTTACTGTCAATCATGCTGTTGGATCGTGGAGATGGTGGGTGTTTGAAGCTGACCTGTTATGTTCGATGGAGGCTTTTTTCTTTTTTTCTCACTTTGCGTGAGAAACAACCCTCGTTACTAGTTAACCGAGTGAATGGAGGATGGAGATATTTTCCTTATCACGTTAGCTTTACCCTTTTTCTTTGTCCACATTGTAGGGTTTTCCCTCCTCAGGTCAGGGGTAAGTAGATTGGACAAAGTAATGAAAAGCGTAATTAAATAGTAAATATGATGCCAAAGGAGCTGAACCAATGAAGCCTAAATATCTGTTTACATTCATCTCCGATTTAAGAAACTGTTGGGAGATACTGACAAAAAAAAAAAAACAAGGAACACTGCCAGCTAATGTTCTGTATATTTGCACGTCGAGTTCCAAAGTGGACTCATCTTTTGTCAGAGATTCCAGGCTTTCCCAGGTCTTGGATTTCCCCTTTTTTTCTGTCGCTTGCTTTGTTGTTTTCATTTTAGAAAACAAGGATGCAAACCCCCCCCCCCCCAAAAAAAAAAAAAGTGGGTTGTATCTTTCTTTTTGAGTGAATCTATTTCATTAAAGCTCTACAATGTTCAAAGCAACTTCTCATTGGCCTGAGCATGTGATCTCATTGCCTTTAGATTCTAAATCCTTTACATGTGCTTCACTTTTTCCCTGTAACCCTTCCTTGAACGAAGATTGCAAATAACACCTTTCCTAAAAATCTACCCCGCTGATAATATGGGACGCGGGGGGAAAGAGTACAAAAACGGAAATAAAAAACAAACCACGTTGGTCGACAATAACACAAGTAACTAAGAGAAAGATTTGCTGCTTTATTAGGACAAATGCTACCTTAGCAGTTCTTTGGCGCGCTAAGCACCGCGGCGGTGGGGCTTGTGGAGTTCGAAAGCAAGGAAGTGGACGGGTTCCAGTTATGGTGGTTGGTGAGTGGAATTGGCAACCAGGTGGGGCAGGGACTGCCATCCCTCGCCCAAATTCTTTTGACAAAGAATTCTTTTTTACCACATACAATGGAAAGAAAATCCAACTGATTTTTCTGGGAAAAAAAAAATGACAAGAAAAGTCCTCTAAGGATTAACTTACATGTAAAATGATTTCACCAGCGTCATTCCTAGCTAAGGTTGACGAAAAGAGCAAGCATCTTGCCGTCTACAAAGCATTCTTTGAAGTTTAAATTGTAAGGTAAATCCAAATGTTTAATGTTTCTTTTTGATGATTCGATTTTTTCGCCTAATCCATTCGTTTTCAAGCTTGCTAGTTGACAAATATATGTTACTAAGTTCAGCGATTTGCCTGAAGAATTGATCACTCAAATCCTCTGCAAGCTGCCCATCAAATCCATGGTGAAATGCACCCTTGTCTGCAAGAAATGGTACTCTGTCGTTAAAAGCCAAGCCTTCGTTACCTTTCACCTCAACAACAACGACGACGACGACGACAACGATTGTTGTGTACTCGTGCATTGGGCGATTCCAATTTTAGAAGAGCGATACGCTCTGCACTGGGACAACCAAGATTTCAATGATTAACGTCCGCTTCCTCCTCTTCCCAACGACTGGATCTCCTCGTTGGGTTCTTGCAATGGCCTACTTCTCATGCGCTTTCGAGGTACCTTCTGCTTTCTGTGGAACCCCTTGATTAGATAAATTGCTACTTGTGCCAAAATCCATTGGCATTTTAGTAGTGAAGAATGGAGACGGTGATGAGTTATTTGGTTTTGGGTTCGATTCTATTCACCAATAACTACAAGATATTAGTTGATACGAATTTTAAGAGAATCACACCTCAAAAGTGACGTAGTACTCAAAGATCCTAATACTTCACCGCGTTTTCGCGCGGGTTAGTTTTGCACTAAATTTAATCTCGTTAGTACCCACGTCACTCTTATTGGCTTTTGCACTAGATTTTAGTCTCGGCGACACGGACTCGCCTCCCCTGCATCACTGGCTGGCCTACCTGAGAGAATTACAAGATATGAGGCTTTGAGTCCTTCATGAAAGGTATGAAATTCTGACGTGAAGTTTATATAGACTTGAACTCTGCCATCTGAATAACTAGTTTATGGGATTTAGTTCGCCTAACGTTTGTTTTATTTGGAATTTCGCAATTGTCGGAGGAGGATACGATGAATGATGTTAATCTCTATTGGCTTTCAGCTTTACTCGCTTAAGGCTGGTTATTGGAAAGATATCCCTCCTATTTCCTTCAAGCATGCTGGAGTCATCATCGATTGCCATAATTCATCGGTTCCCTCCCTTGATGGGTTCCTCCAGTATCTTGGTCTTCAAAGAATTGAAATTAGCAAAAATTTGTACCGCATCTTTTGTTGTGGCGTTTGATGTAGGTGAGGAGACATTTTCCAAGATTATGCTGCCCAAGCCACATGTAAAAGTTTTTAATCAATTTCAGTTATCGGTACGGTCATACAGAGATTCCTCCATTGCATATTTTGATTATATTATCAAAATTTAATTTGTGGGGGATGGGAGAGTATGGAGTGGAGGATTCGTTGACTAACCTCTTGTCTGAGTGATCAACCGCATCCGCTACACGAGGTATATGTTTTTGCAACATTTAGCAAGAGTGGAGGATTAGTATTGACAGCTGCTGAAGCCGGAGTAGAAGCTTTCCAAACAAAGATAGTCCTATAACCCCAGAGACACCGCAATTCAGAGGACTACACGCTTGGTCGGATCATCCTTGCACTAGAGTCTATTCTTATGTGCCAAACTCAGTTTTGCTCGAGATGGGAAATAAGGCAAATGTTGAAGATTGGTGCAATTGATGGAGTTCCAAACAGAAGGCAAGGAAAAAAGGCAATATGCAGGCAAGTGAGTTTAGCAAATGTTTGCACGGACTCATCAGAAGTTTGTTTTTGGTTCCTTAATGTGCTTAGGACAACTGCCTTTTAAATGTTGGTTTTGGTATTTTTATACGAGCTGTGTAGTTAAGTAAATGGGTAAATCAAAGTGCTCCTTCAATTTACTCTTGATGATCTTTGAGGCTGCATTCACTTTGCAGGTGCATGGTATGGTTTTGGTTTATATATGTAGGAAACTTTTTCGTTATATAGATGCTAAAGCTTGTTAAAACCTCCAATATTCTATGTACTCAGGTCTGTTAGCTATATGAGAGACCCAAAAAGAAGAGATTATGAACTTTGGAACAAATTATAAGTTTCGAATTTGTTGGTTTTTACGTGAAAAGAGTATTGTTGCTCAACTTAAGAAACAAAGGAATATGTTGGTTCCCAATATTCCAAGTCACATTTGGCAAATTTGTAAGTGTATATAGGAATATGAGCAATCCTAGCGGACGTAAGATGCTACGGCTCTGGCCCAAAACTTGAGTTGTGCCTTAATATCTTCGGTGGAATCCCTGCTAGCCCAGATTGGGATTGGTGGAGGGGCACAACTCTGCACCTGCCATGTCTTAGACAGATGAGGCCTCCTTAATCTTTCTTGGTCAATCACACTTGGGTTCCAGTCTTTTGTTTCAGATGCGAGCCCCAGGTCCCTGAACCCCTGTAGTTCTTTGAATTCAACATCTCTCGGGCTCTTCATTGAATACGCTCGCGTGGGGTATTGCTTTCTTTCCTTGGAGCTGTCTGTATCGATGATGTCCAAGTTTGACTTGCTTGCTGCTCTGGACTTGTCCATTGAATCTTGAATTATGCACTACAGACAATGCCAATAACAATAACCAACCAAATCAGTCAAAGAGGAAAGCTTGTCTTCCTGAGTGTTCTCGCAATATTTGTCAGAGTATGTATGTCACATGCATACTCAGGCCTATTTCCTGACAGTTTAAGCATTCTAAACCAGCAGTCAAGCAGCAAGTGGAGCAACAGCTTAAAGGCAAATGCAGTTACTGAAGATTTAATTATTGGTAATAAATTTTTGGTAGATACACATTTTTTTACTGTCAGCGGGCGTGTGGTCAACATCATCCATACAAAGCAAAATATGAAGTAGACACAGATTCTGATCCTGGGTTTTTCACTTACTAATCATAAAATATTATACTGGGAGAATATGTGTACATCGATCTAGTGACGTTGTCCAGGTAAAAAGGTTATTGTATCATTACCTTTGGAGCACGGTGCCTTGGCTGGACAGGCAAAGAATTGAGCATTGCCTCCCGGATCAATCTGCTCATTGTAATTTCACTTTCATTATCTTCAATATCTTCAAATTCCTTTCCAAGACGGGGGGGCAGTGATGGTGTTCTCAGCAAATTGGGCCTTAATGACTGCCCCGAGTTCTTTTTGTCCCCTCTAGCATGCCTTACCTTCTCTTGAATCCCTCCTTTCTTTTTCGTGCTGCAAGTTGGTTCACTTGGTTTCTGAACCTTACTTGCATCAGAGAATTGCCATGTCAACTTGCTCATCCCATTATTGATTTCTTTCTCTTCAAACTTCTCTTCTCTTCGTATGCAAGGTGGCAAGGATGGTACCCGACTCAATTTACGGGTTGCTTTCCCTGTTGATGAAGATTTTTCTGTACATTGACTCTTTGCTAAGGTTTCTTGACCAAAGTTCGGAGACGGATCAGAATAGCATCTGAACATTTTTGGTCTGCTATTCAACAATTTCCCAGAGAACCAACCTTCCTCCAAGAGGCTATGGACAGCCTCTACCTTTTCATCCCTGCTAGAGGAGGGCTCAAAAGGGTCATCATCAAAAGAATCCATTGTTCTTTTTGCACCCACTTGATCCGCAAGAAGTGGAAAGATCCACATGGTTGTTCTTGTGTTTGTAACTTTTATATTCCCTCATCTACTGAGAGCTGCAGATAGGACAGGAAGTCCTGTGGCCCAGTACCCCATGTGCGTGTAGCTCATGGCAGTCAAAATTTTATATGAAACTACGACTTTGATGGTGTATTATTGCTGACAGACCATGCTTAGGGGGAGGAGTTTTCAACTGAGAACAGAAAAATTTAATTGTACGATATATTAAGAAAATAATAGTTGAATCTATTGCTTAGCTGCATGACAATGTCATGCCAGCACACTGCCCATGTGATGGCCTTTTTGGCTGATGGAGCAACGTAAGTGTCCTTTGTGCTGTGCATTGGTTTTTCCACCAACTATTGTTTGACAGCTGAGGCCAGAAAGTATTGAGACAGGAAATAATGGCCAAAAGAGTATCTTTCCTTTCCTGCGGCAATCATAGGACAAATTAGTGAAAGATAAAGTTCCTTGGTACACCAGTGGAGAGAGTTTTCTTTTTTCTTTTTTTTTTTTCATTCATATAAGTGAATCTAATTGATCAACCATAAAATGGGTACAATCTGGCTACCTATTTTTCTATTCATATGAACTAATTAAGAACTAGAACTTGTAGAGCTTCAATTGAAAATGTAGGAAAAATCAGTTTAGATATTGCTTATTGATTTCTCATTCCGATGATTAGAGTTTGAATTTTAGGGTGACAGTATTCGTTGTGAATCTCTTAGCTTCGTCATTAGCGATCTGTCTTCAATCTAACTTATAAATGAACTTAGTATTGTCTGTACAGACTATGTAACAGACACACCAACCAAATATACTATCGAACTAACTAATTTAAGGCACAACCAATTATTTCAATTTAATTGGTATTTACTTTCTGCCTTGTGGTTGTGATTTTAAAATTATTTCAACCATCATTGAATTTTATGTTTGGATACGTAAGCAAAACCTAACCAAACCGAACTTCATGCAATCCTACCTAAAGTTCCCTAGAAATTGCTGGATGTGGATTTTTTTCTCAGAAAAAAAAGGGGGCTTGCTGGGGGGGGGGGGGATTATTTGCGTACATGGAGAATTTTTAGCTTTGAGATCACTTCGTTTGCGAATCAATCCAATCAGTGTTTTCTAACTTTTTGTTGAAAAAAAACAATAAAATTGGAGTCTTGATCTTTCAACATGATCCGGTTGGCCTTTAGAATCTATAACACGAATGGCTAAAAATCTTATGCAGACAGAGGTGAACCTGGCCGCCAAGCGGCAAAAGATTATATTAAATAAAAAGTAAAGTTTTAGATTACTTTTTTCTTCTTTTTTTGATGAATGAAGATTAATTTATGTAAATTCAAAGGGTAATGTAAATGTGAATGAAGATTAATCATCCCGGCATCTTGATGATAACTTAATTTAAGAGGTAAATAGAAAAGGACTATATACTAAGAAGGAAGATATATATGTATTCTTGACTTCTAATAATAAGAAGAAAGGAAATAAATGAATAAATAAGATAGAACACAACAAAAGAAAATGTAATACAAGAAAAAATAAATGATTATCATTGGACAAGTTCTTGCATATTTTGGACAAACTTATCAACGTAACTACCCATGAATCCTTGGCTTCCCAACGTCTTTCTCCACTTGTCATGGTTCTTCTTCACCATGGAACCCACCTCACTGTCTTTGTCCATGGCACACTTGATGGCCTTGCTTAGGTTCTCTTTTGAAAACCATCCATTGTCGTCACGCTCCACCTCTACAGCAATCTTCAGCTCCTCAGCCAGTAACCTCGAGTTCAAAATCTGGTCACCCAACTGTGGCACCAACACTATTTGGCAATGTCTCACTAGAGACTCCCACATCGAACCAAACCCACAATGGTTCACAAAGCACCCCACCGACGGGTGATCTAGTATCATTACCTGTGGCACCCATCCTCCCCAAACCAGTCCTCTCCCTTTAACCCTCTCTTCGAACCCCTCTGGCAATGCTTCTTCGATCGTTGACACGCCGGTTGGCGGCTTCAGGGCAGCCAGAAAAGGCAAGCCGGACAACTCGAGACCTAAGACCAGTTCTTGAAATTGGTTCTTCTCTGGAATGTATTGGCTTCCAAATGCACAGAAAACAACCGAACCTGGTTCACCCACTTAACCATTTAGCCCACCGGTCTTCTAATTGTGTATTAGTCATGGGTTCAGGCAGGACCGGTCCGGTTAGAAAAACCGGTTTTCCGTATTGACTTGCCAAGTAATCACACATCTTCCCTTCAGTTTCATAGCAAGTTCTGATGGCTATGGCATCGCATTCTTTCAGTCCAGAGCAGATTCTTTCGTAAAACGTTATTCCCTCGCCGAAGGGTTGTGATATGAAGGTCAATGATCGCGCTTCGTGCTTGCGAAGGACAACAGATGATGAGGGATAGCCATGGGGTGGAACTGATAATTCCTCCTCAGTTACGGGCTTATCTTTGTCGATTTTACGGGCGGGGACGACTGCAATTGCGATGGACGCAGCGCAAACGACAATGTAGTTTATGGCTTTGATGCCGAGAGGCTTGGTTATTTCCGGTACCCAGTGCGCCATATCGTAGAAAACTATTTTAGGTTTGATTTCACCTATGACTTTCTTCAGTTGGTCGCGGATGCGATCCATGGCCATGGAGAGAAAGTGAGTCAAGTGAATGGGCACATCGGAGGCAGTCTCGGTGCCAACAGGAAGGCCATCGACGTGAGGGATTGTGAGAGAACGGAAATTGATGTGATTTGGGTTGCGATTGAATTGTTGCAACTGCTGCATGGCTTTGTTGGGCAGCAACAAAGTTGTGTTGCAACCCTTTTCTGCAAGCTTGTTAGCAAGGTGGAGGAATGGAGTCATGTGGCCAATAGCTACCCATGGGAACATTACTACCTGAAAATCTGAGCTTTTGTCTTCAGCCATCTCTGCCCACGTTTGGTGTTTGAATTTTCTGGGGTTTTGTAACAAAATGGATTTTTTTTGGGTCATATATTGGTCATGGCGGCTGGTTATGTAGCACTAACAAAGGCCTCTTTGATGGTGGTGATGATTGGATGAGTGTTCAAGATTTTTAGGTCACAAGTTGATCAAGATTTGGACACAACAAACTTTACGCATTTCCTGCTAATTGATTAAGCAATCAAGGCCACTTTGGTATGTGTGTGGTTATAGAATTAGCTTTCGGGAGATGAACCGGGATAAATGTGATTTGACCACAACAAACTTCACGCATTTCCTGCTATTGGATTCTTAATTCCTACATAAAAAAATAAAAAATGATACACAAGTCTCGTATTCCCATTCATCCGTCGCATCCGAATTCACAATATTACACAAGCGGGATAAGCGTTCTTTCTGTTGTACAATAATTGAATTCACATGTTACATTTATGATATGAATCGATCACATCAATGATCACTCAAACCCATGAAGTCCAAGTAAATGCAACTAAACCGTTTACTCATAGTCATTAATCATACCAACATATACATATTATAAATTTCCTTTTGTTTTTCTATTAAAACGTACTCAGATTGGGAGAAACCATGCTGACACTAGATAAGATTTGCGTGAGGAAGGCTGAACATGATCACATCGAACAATCGATGACCGAGAAGAGGGTGCTGGTTCATGGAATGCGCATCCGCTTCATGCATAATTGTGCATCTAAGATCCTCCAACTTCTTTCAGTTGCTGGCAGCTCTTGAACACTTCAGCAATAGGGACTCTTTTACTTTGCATAGACAAAACTCATATCCCATTTAGAATGCATTTAATTATGTGATTAACCATCCATGAATCCTCTTTTTCTTTCTTCCCCCCCCCCCCCTTCCTTTTTTTTTTCTGCTTTTGTCGCTTCAAGTGTTAAATGAATTTAAAAAATAAAGTAACCTTTAGCTGGCCTTCAAGAGTCGAGGCATTCGAATTAGCCAAGTGAGCTAACCGTGAGTTTGATATATACCTCTCGAGTCACGAGAAGTGGCAACCACGTTTGCAGCAGAACCTGTTGGTGGGTGACTCGTTAGAGTTTTGAGGGAGTTACACGTTGAAAGCTAAGTATATGTAGGGTAGACCTGTAAAACAAATCTTTGTATAATAGGTTTACCTATGAAAATGAATCTATTAAAGTGTATTCTCTTCTTTTTTTTTTTTTTTTTTTTTTTACTTTGCTGCATTTTAATTTTAATAGTTATGTATGTTTTATTAAAGTTTTTGTTACGCGCCACAGAACCAAAAGCTGAACCCGAGCATGCAACAAAAGAAAAATCTCCCTCTCCCAATAAGAAAATCCCATGGGAGCTGCTATAATGCTTAATGTCCATTCTCTTCTTTATAATCCACAAGGCCCTTCATTTTTATTTGGTTCTCTCACCTTTAATTTGGAAATGGCCAAAGCCTTTTAGGGTGGATAAATATATGTAATAGTAGGCTTGAAAAGGTAACCTTTGAATCCTCTGGGAATATATAATAATACATATTTTCGTGTACATCCATCGAGGATCATTAATTCAGTGGGTTCACATCCAATGAATTTGCATATCATTCATTGTTGTGGCTTTCTTAATTAATATATATATATATATATATATATTGATAATTGGCTTGTTAATTAATTGTTATGCCTCCTAGTTCTCTACCCTTATTGACCACGGCGGTCCAGCTCTCCTAAGTTTCGTTTTACCATTAACTAATGATTGTAACTTAGCTCGTACACAGACTCCATATATATATTGGGGATGAGGATTAATGAATAGAAAATGTTGAACGGAGGAATAGAAAATGGCGAGAAAGAAAGTTGGGAGGACAAAGATGAAGAGAAAGAAAATAATGTTCTTGATGGTTGTCTAGATAATATTAGAAATAAAAAGGAAAAGAAATAGGGTCCTCGTCACATTTCTAATCTGGCATTTGTAGAGAATGTGGAGAAGATATACATCAATCAACGTATTCCATTTTTTTTTTTTTTTACTTTAATCAAAACAGGGATCCACGGAGTGCAATTTCACCATCATCCACGAGGAGATGCGGTGAGCCCCCCCCCCCCCCCCCCCCCCCCCCCCCCCCCCCCCCCCCCCCCCCCACCCCCCCCCCCCCCCCCCCCCCCCCCCCCCCCCCCCCCCCCAACCCTGCTTTTCTCCAACAAAGAACTGCCGATTTAATGTGATTTTCACAATCTTGAAATAGCCCAGCTCACATTTAGGGCCTGGAGCGTAGATTTTGATTCTAAAATGGCCCTTTTTTTTTTTTTTTTTTCTTTTCCTTCGGTCTTGTGGGCATTTATGTACTGGTTGGTTCCAGTATTAATAAAAAAAGTTGGCAGCTATTCAGTGTCCTTGTTGCTTAGCTGCATGAACATGTGGTGCGAATATTGTCCACGTGATTTGCCTTTTTAATTAATCTTTATCTTTTGATATTTTAGCACTGTTGTCCGAAAATTGAATAACAGCTCTAATTTTTTTAAAAAAAATAGAGGGGAAAACGGGTGAATAGAGGATCATGTGGTTCGTTTCAATGAATGAAGAATCCACTCGCTGAAATGCATCCAGCTGATGGCGATCAAATTACGCTGACCCCATTTTTGTCGGCTAAAAGCTAAACCAATAACCACGCACATTTTATTTTTTATTTTTTTGGCTTTGGGTCTTGTTAGGTAGATGGTAGATTGGTAGATGAGATGAATGAAATGGGATTTGTCCCATTAATTATAAATATAAAAATTGACGATAATAATCATTAATTATAATTAACATTTTATATCTTATCGTGTTCATTTCATCCACATAACTTTTTCGTTGTTTTGCTTTTCTACCCACCAGGGACGGATCTAAGAAATTATGTTGGTGGAGGCAATATACACCTACACATATAATTCAAAAAAAGAAGAAGACAAATTACACTAAAAATGCTAAATGGCATTCATAGTATAAATATAAAAACATAAAATTTTATTAAATAAGAAAATTATAGTAGTTTAACTATTTTATGACATTTTTTTTTTCAATTAACTCAAAATATGGAGCAAGTATTTTCAATTCAGATAAATTATGTAGAAGATATATTGTGAAAAGTTATTGTTATTTGCATATTTGCATAAAAGAGTTAATTTAGGTGCATTATGAGTTTGAATACCTCAAAGACATATTTCATGTTCAAGCAGTTCCGTGACATTGTAGGTCATGCTAACACACTTAAGATTTTGTCTGAAAAGATTCCTCATCATAAAAAGTATGAATTTTGTTGGTGAAATTTTTTTGAAATATTTGATAGTTAATTAAATAAACAAGAATAATATTAAAAAAATATATTATATGCCCATGAATAGTCCAAAATTCTTTTAAAAAATGAATTGAGAAATTTTTAGGGGTCATTTATAAAAGAACTTTTCTTCTTCGTCTAATTTTTTAAGAGAGTGGGAAAAAAGACTAATTTTAATTGGGAGCATATATATATATATATATATATATGTGTTGAGGATGGTGACAAATATCAAAATTAATTTATCATCCTTTGTATATTTTGAATTTGAGTGGGGGCATCAATGAATACCTACCACCTACATCTTCACAACCAAATGTCAATGAATGAGAGCAGAAGGTATTCAACACTCGTCCAATCATAGTACCAACCAAAGGGCCTTTGCATTATTGGTTCCTAGCCAGCCACCATGACTAATATGTGAAAAAATAAAACCCAATTTGTCACAAATCCCAGAAAGTTCAAACACAAGCGTGGGCAGGCATTTCTTCAAAAAAAAAAAAAAAAAAAAAAAAAAAAAAAAAGATGGCTGAAGAAAAATGCTCAGATTTTCATGTAGTAATGTTCCCATGGGTAGCTTTTAGCCACATGACTCCATTCCTCCACCTTGCTAACAGGCTTGCCGAAAAGGGTTGCAACACAACTTTGTTGCTGCCCAACAAAGCCATGCAGCAGTTGCAACAATTCAATCGCAACCCAAATCACATCAATTTCCGTTCTCTCACAATCCCTCACGTCGATGGCCTTCCTGTTGGCGCCGAGACTAACTCCGATGTGCCCATTCACTTGACTCATTTTCTCTCCATAGCCATGGATCGCACCCGCGACCAACTGGAGAAAGTCATAGGTGAAATCAAACCTAAAATAGTTTTCTACGATATGGCTCACTGGGTGCCGGAAATAACCAAGCCTCTCGGCATCAAAGCCATAAACTACATTATTGTTTGCGTTGCGTCCGTCGCAATTGCACTCGTCCCTGCCCGTAAAATCAGCAAAGATAAGCCCGCAACTGAGGAGGAATTATCAGTTCCACCCCATGGCTATCCCTCACCATCTGTTGTCCTTCGCAAGCACGAAGCGCGATCATTGACCTTCATATCACAACCCTTCGGCGAGGGAATAACGTTTTACGAAAGAATCTGCTCTGGACTGAAAGAATGCGATGTCATAGCCATCAGAACTTGCTATGAAACTGAAGGGAAGATGTGTGATTACTTGGCAAGTCAATACGGAAAACAGGTTTTTCTAACCGGACCGGTCCTGCCTGAACCCACGACTAATACACAATTAGAAGACTGGTGGGCTAAATGGTTAAGTGGGTTCGAACCAGGTTCGGTTGTTTTCTGTGCATTTGGAAGCCAATACATTCCAGAGAAGAACCAATTTCAAGAACTGGTCTTAGGTCTCAAGTTGTCCGGCTTACCTTTTCTGGCTGCCCTGAAGCCGCCAACCGGGGCGTCAACGATCGAAGAAGCATTGCCAGAGGGGTTCGAAGAGAGGGTTAAAGGGAGAGGACTGGTTTGGGGAGGATGGGTGCCACAGGTAATGATACTAGATCACCCGTCGGTGGGGTGCTTTGTGAGCCATTGTGGGTTTGGTTCGATGTGGGAGTCTCTAGTGAGACATTGGTGCCACAGTTGGGTGAACAGATTTTGTGCACTAGGTTACTGGTTGAGGAGCTGAAGGTTGCTGTAGAGGTGGAGCGTGACGACAATGGATGGTTTTCAAAAGAGAACCTAAGCAAGGCCATCAAGTGTGCCATGGACAAAGACAGTGAGGTGGGTTCTATGCTGAAGAAGAACCATTCCAAGTGGAGGGAGACGTTGGGAAGCCAAGGATTCACGGGTAACTACGTCGATAAGTTTCCAAAATATGCTACATTTTCTTTTCCCGTGTTTTATATGTTAAAGTTCATCCAAAATTCTATAAATTATCAGTGGAGTAGCATTGTAATAAATAATTAATGTGCTTTTTTTAATTATAAATTTATATTTATATTAAATATAATAAATAAATTTTATATAAAAAAATTAATTTTAAAAAAACTCACACTCCCACAAAAACTTTGAAGGTGCTCAGAAAATGGATGAGCAGTCCATTCTCGTCCCCTATGATTGCGGTATGTTTTCTGTAGTTACATCAGACAAGACATTGTCACGGAGTGCGTTCTGGAAAGGTGACGGGGATATGCCAAACGTGGACGAACTCACTGTCCACGTAATTTCCTGTTTGTGGCTCCACGAGTCGCTGTGTGACAGCTAAAGCTATAAGGAGTCGTAACAAAGGATTAATAAAAACAAGTAAGAACAAAAATAAGAAGAAAGAAAGAAAGAAAGATGGTTAAGTCATGTTTAAAAACTTAAAATTAAGAGTTTATTGTATGAAATGTTAAATACCTTAATTAGCATTTTCCCCTATACCATTCAATCGGCATGAATTGTAAATTTTCTGAATTTTAAACTTACATTCCTGCATTTATTTATTTATTTATATATATAATGAATTAATTGTTTTTGATATATTTTCCCATTTATGTAAAAGTAAATTAATATATTTCATATCATCAGTTGCGTTAGAAGACAAACAGTGTCATTCAAATTGTGGGTATGATGATACAAACTATATGACGAGACCCCCAGTTAACTTCTTTCTCCTGCATCCCCTGTAATGGACAGTCTCACTCCTCCGACATATCATTTGCATCTTCAACCTGGTCTTTGCATGGGCCTTGATGAATGAAGCGCGATACCAAGTTAGGACCATGTTGTCGTTAGCCACAACCAAGCATGGTGTCCGTGTTCTATGATTTTGTCTACTGGCTTCTTCTATTGGGTAGGCTTCCAAGTCTGTTTCTTGCGCAACAAAGTCCACACCCCACGCAGCTTTCAGGTTTTTGCCTGCCAAAAAGATGAAGAAAAGCATTACTTTCGAAGAAATCATGCAACCGCCGCATGTTTATCCGTATACAAAGGTGTTACCATGCCAAAGATGTCGCCACCTAAGCAAGAAGACTGCCTAGCTAAGTATTTGCCATTTAATCCTGCAGCTAGGTTTGACCCAACTAATGAGAAGAGGAAAAAGCCACGAGGGGGTCCAGGAAAGTTCTTACCAAATCAAGAGCTTGTGCCATAATTCCTGTGAAATCAACATCAACCTTGACGTAAGACATGCCACGCAGCTTCCCTTGCACTGCTTGATCTTTGCAGAGAAATTTCAGTTGAGAAAGAGATATGAAGACATTTTTTCTGTAACATATGATAAAGCATCAGACTAAGGCTGGTCAAAATTTGGATTCTATACATCTCCTCAAAGATATTGTACACTTGGCTTCTGCCAAGGGCTTGGCAATCCGAGCCGTGTGAGTATTGTATCAATGAAAAGGCTGCTTCATTGTTACTATGGCATGTACAAGGGGACAAAGGCACAAACTCTCATATTTACAATGAAAAGAAACATCTCTGTCTGAATCTAGAAGAACCAAGATGCCATCCCTCAAAAAAAATTTTGGATTGAGATCAAACTGGGAGTCCAGGAAGTCATTTGCTTTTCCAATTAGACATCCATCCATAGAGTGACAACTACACTCCATTGGCACAACCACCCTATCTGAACTACTGCAATGACATTCATGCAATCCTAATCCTTCAGAGGTTTGATGCTTTAAGCTTTCATCAAATAATTTGCTCATATTTGTGGCAGTATCAACTTTTCTAACTGCTGCAAGAAGATCCATGGACAGTGATGATACAACATTGTGAACATGCTCTGCTGTACAGTTGCTTTTGTTCCTTTGCCATTCACAAGTAAGGATTTTCAGAACTACACCATGAAGGGCATAGAGGCATCTGAAGCAACAGCTATACAAACACGTAATCCCAAAATCAGGAGAAATATGTTTAGTTTTGCCTGGAGAGGAATTAGTATCTTCCATAATGTCACTATGTTCTGGTGCAGCATCATCAGGATTAGCTCTACCCTCTGATCCATCAATCTGGCAGTGAAATTTCCCAGGGCCAAAGACCTGAGAGGCAGCTGATTCACCCGAATTACAGAGACCATTCTCAAAAGGTACAACAGGTTCAGTGAATCTGCATCCCTTAGAATTCTGGAAGGACCCAGAATTGCTAACAGTAACTTGAAGATCTATAGTAGGTTTGGGATCACAGGTTCCAAAAGTATTCCCAATCTGCTCATTTTTCATATTAATGGCAGCTTGACTATCAACCGTTGAACTTTGAAGATGCTCATCCTTACTATGATCACACAGGATACTCTTTGGCACATAATCATCCTCTGAAAATGCAGCCCTCCCCTCATGATCAGGATCAAATAAATTATTAAATCCTTCTTGAAAAGCATCATCTCCTCCACTCATTTCACTGTCTTTAAGCTTTCCAGGAGTGATTCTTCTGGCCAATCAGCTACATGGGAGATTCCACTGAACATTTTTTGACTGCAACCCTCATCTTGAACAGAAGCATCTAAATGAGTATAATTATTGGGATATTCTGCACTACTGAGCTTAGGGCTTTCCATCTTTGGTTGAGTGTCAAGCTCTAAACTGAAATGAAAACATTGCTGTCAGACAAAAATGTGTAACTTAAGAAATATACAATTGTACTAATGATAATTTGTGACTGTACCTCTGCAGTGCATATACCCAACTGTTTACCACATCTTCCAGATAAGCAACTTGTGACAAAAGGCGAACATATTGATGTCTGTCTTTCCCTGACTGAATTTTCTCATTGATTCGTGCCACTAGAAGCTCAAGAACTTTTCGTACTTCAAATGACACCTCCCTAAGTGACTTGTACACACCTCTGTATGCCAATAAACCAACAGCAATTAATCCTCTAACTAAACCAGATTTGTCTTTGCTTTTACCATTGCTAGAACAAGCAACAGGCACCTCATCTGATGAGTTACCAGGATGAAAAATGCAAGAATTGAAAGGCCAGCCCTTCCAAGGTCCACTAATATCAGCACAAGGACCCTCTCTCAGTTTCGATGTCACCCAACAAAGCTCAGCAAAATGAGGATAACGTAATATTTGATAGCCAAATGTAGAAATTGCTAGCAGCAAACTTGATTTTCCTTTCGAAATTCTACTATTCAAGCGCAGGGAAATTTCTAGAGAAGAGCTACAATGAATCTGTGCCCCACGCTGATCCTCACCAACTGGACCACCACTGCCATCACGGCATTTGCTGCCAGCACAACCTTGAACAGGATCACATATTTTAAGTTTCTTTGATGGATTTGTATGGCTGTGAGCTCTTTGATAAACTAACTGGACATATAATTGTATTACATCCTTTGATAACTTTGCTGCAGACAGACTAATCACTGCATCATGGTTAAAATTTCTACCGACATGCACATGAAATCTGGGACTTGTATGCTGCAAAGGAGTTGAACAAGTGCTCTTTGAAGTTTGACTCTCAAAGAACTGCCTTATCCTATATGGTAGATCTGGACACGGATGTTCTGAAGTAGCCTGTGAAAAAATAGAAAAAGAAAAACATATTGGAAGGAAATATTGACATTAAGCTATATTTCAAATGTGTCTGAGAGAGGTAAGTGATTATAGACAAATCGTAGCTGGCAAGAGATTGTATAGTTGATAGCATTAAGTTGATGAATCAGCTAACTATGGATGTCAAATATCTTTAACTAGCAAAATGTTAGATTCTAAAATCCAGAGTTTTCTGATCATTTATTAGCATCATTGTGGGTTCTAGGCAAGGACAGTGAAGATTGACATCTAGATAGAATTTTTTTATCTATAATGTTTTAGTCAGGACAAATTCCTTCTTTGAATGCCCAAAAGACCCAAAAAGCAGCTACTAAATACATTTAATCAACAAATTTATAATTGGACCTGGAATAGTTAAATCTTAATCAAGATGGTAAAATGTCAGACATCAGGGAGCAGAGTTTTAAACACTAAAACATCAAATCTTAAACCATTGGGCCACTTTGAGAGAATATACAATCCAGGAAGATAGAAATTCTCCTTGGAAAAGCCTCAAAATGAAAGCTTCACTCTATAAGACAGTGCCAAATTGTAGCAGTTACGCATCAATTTTAGAAAAGCTGGGGTCATCCCTATTACTTTTTTTATGTCACAGATTCCATAAGTAATGAAATGACAAGAGAAAAAAAAAAACTATATTCTTACCAGAATTATAAAAGATGTTGACACAGATATAGATTCCATCTGCTCAACAAATGAGCCCCAAGCATGAGAAGTACTTTGGGCAGCACCTTTGGGCCCCACCATTTCAGCTACATTGGATTGATCCGAAGGGGACTCCTTCAGTCCTTCAATGACTTGACCACAAGCGGAACAAGATTCTTTCCCATCAGAAATTTGTTGTTCAGTGGAAGATGCTCCCACCTCCTCATTAACTTGATCACATGTCTCCAATGCCCACAAATCGATTCTTGGCATGAATATCATGCATGACTGCAAACTAGCACATTTCACTGCAGAGCAACAGACAAACTTCAGGGATTTGTACACATTCTTCCAAGTATGTATAAATTCTGTTAGGGCCAATAAAAATCAGTGACTTGACAAAGACATCAATGTTGTAACCTCACATAGAGGTAAATGGCTCCATGAATCTCTTCAAAGCCAGTTCACCTCTGTTGACACCAAGCATAAGGAGAGTTGCATTGTATACAGTGACACATAAAAAGCAAGTGATTAGATCTCATCCTCTTGGTTAGATAAAAATCATCAAAATCTTGAGGAGTAATTTTCTGGCCTAATTTTTCACAGTATCAGTTGGCAAATTATGAACAAGTCTCTATGATGCAAATTTTGACAGGTGAAACAGATCATTGACATCACGGCAGCCACTGCTACCATAATATTTCCTACTCCCCAAAGAATCTCAATGGTAGAGTCCAACTCCTATCAAATGTACATGTCCAACGGCTCATATATATTACCAAATCATAATTTCATTAGCTTAAGTAATGGGTTGATGCTATCCTTGTCCAAGATAAAATGTCCATGGATTTAATGCCAACTAGGGATTCCAACTAGTAACCACAGAGTCAGAATAGGACTTGAAAGCTCCACTTTCGAAATTCTTAAACACATGCATGCAACTTCAACTTAGCTGTCTCACAATGCAGCCATAAAGTTTAACAGCAACAACAATGTATACATATCTGAAAAGATGACCCAATCCCATTTCGCAAATTTATAGCATAGAAAAAGTAAAATCCAAGCACAACTTGGGCATTGATTAGAGCCGGTTGAAGTACTTCATTAAACATAAAGACCTCTGCTATCTTCTTAGGGATGAATAACTTAACATTGTTTTAGTGAACATAAAATTATTAACTAGAGAGAGAGAGCAGCACATTACGAATTGGTAATCAAAATATTCAAAAAAATTGGAAGACCTAACCACAGAAAAAAAAAAAAAATCCTCTGTCAATATGGAAAGATGCTCCCCAAAACATGGAAGAGGCATAACAAACAAAATATGAAGTCACCAAGACTGCATTTAAAGTCACAAATACCAAGTGTACAGACTCTGTCTAAAAGAACAAGCTATCACATGTGAGTGACAAAGAGATCATACTTAATATTTGTGTTATCCCTTGCACCATATCACCATGGCCCTCCTGAGAAATTGTAGCTAGATCAATCTTTTGAATTTCCACATTCCCAACAAAACAATGAAGAATGCAAGAAGCAAGATGTCTCTGGCCAGATCTGGGATCTCCAGAAATTAATATCCTAAGTTCTGATTTCCTTCTTGATCCAAACAATATACTTCCTGACAATCTACTGCAGATGCTCGCATTATGTACCACAGATGGTTCAGATTCAACAAAGTCATCATTAGTTCCATCAATAATTGTGTCAGCACCAACACAACTGGCTTCTCCAATTACTATGCCAGAACATGAAAGCTTTTTCTGAATTTCCTTAGAAACATCATTTTCTTCAAGCAAACTATTGACGTAGGACCACCAGTGATTGATGGGAAGATTCTTCCTTTTCAAAGAAGAAACAATCACACTTTTGACTATTTCAGCAGCTCTCAGAAGAGGAGGCGGCAACCACAGGCTATCTTCAATGTAGAGGGAAATTAGCAAGGTGGATAAAGGCTGCAGAAAACAGGGAATGAGGTGGGTTGGAAGCGGAGAGGATACCAAATCATGAGCAGCTATTCCTGCTTCTCTACGAGAGCATGGAGGAGGGGCACATGCTAAAGCCTCCAACCAATGCCCTTCCTCCACTGCAAAAGGTGGAAGGGGAATGCGTTCAGCACTAGAAGCTCTCTCTCCAGCGGCAGATAGAACTTCTTGCAAAGGGAAATTTCTCTTCAAGGCTATAATGGCAGCTTGAGTGCAAAGAGCCTGGAGATCAGCCCCAGCAAAGCCTACAGTTCTTCTGGCAATCCATTTTAGTAAGGGCCCAGTGACTGGTTTTGGCCATCTTTGTGTGTGAAGTGAAAGAATAGCAGCCCTGTCCTCAACTGATGGCAATGGAAAGTAAATTTCCCGGTCAAATCTCCCTGGCCTACGTAATGCCGGATCAACAGCTTCAGGACGATTTGTTGCACCTATCACTATAACTGAACCACGGGATTTTAAGCCATCCATCAGGGCAAGCAACGTAGAGACAACTGAACTGTGAGTCTGATCTTGCTGCCTAGTCCGACAAGGAGCCAAACCGTCAATTTCATCAAAAAAAATTATAGAAGGCTGACATCTCTCAGCAACCTGAAACAAGAGCCTTAGCTGGCGTTCAGCATCCCCAACATACTTTCCCAAGCAGTCTGCACCTTTCCGAGCAAAATATGCAATCCGTCTATCACCACGGGCGCATGAACCAATCAATGCTCGCACAACAAGAGTTTTACCTGTTCCAGGGTACCCATGCAACAGAACACCCCTAGGAGGTGTGATCCCAAGATTGCCAAAGAATTCAGGGTAAAATAGTGGCAAAATTACAACTTCCTTCAGACATTGGATAACATCCTGAAGTCCAGCAACAGATTCCCAGCCCTCAAATAACTTACTATTTTCAAAGCCTGCACCTCCAATATACACAGGTGCAATTCTCAACAAATCTCTATGCAGCCTCTTGCTTTCCCGTTTCAGAAATTCTTCATCCTCGCCACAGTTCTCTAACCATTTTTCTTCAGCTTCAACATCCTTTCTCCAAGCATCATTTGACATTTTCCTCATTCCTAGCTTCATTTTCCTAGCTTTTAATTTCTTTATTCGCATTGAATACTGACTCCCATGAGGCTGAAAGAAGTGCCGGTGATCTGTACATGCTATTAGAAACTTCCGATGATCAAAGATACATCCACTAGTACGGGCGCAAGGCTGCAGTGCATAGAATGACATGAGAAAAGCAGATGCAGGCACAGTCTAGCTGGTCGTCCAGTAAAACTTGGTGAACTACAACTTTAGAAAATACCTAAAACAATGAAGACCTAAATAGAGCAATGCATTATAAAAACTAACCAAATGATAAGTTTTAGGACAACGATCAACACGACATCCAATAGTTGCCCCTGGCCTTCCACAGCGGGTGCATTTTAATGCTCTTCCTCTGCAAAGTGCAGCCCTAACATTTTTTAAGCAACCCAAACCTGCAAAGTAAACCTGCAAAGACAACTCACAACGTGTGAAGGTTCAATGCTATAAAACAGATAAATGCAAAGAAAATATTGAGATCCAAAAAAGAATTTCATATTACAGAACAGTTCAGCTTACCCAATACTGATATTGTGGTGGATGTACGCACTGATAACAAAATGAAAGAAGTAGAGAATTAAGCAGCCAAGGTTGTTGCTTACTTCCTAAAAATATATTCTCCTAGATGGCAGACAAGATGTGCAATAATGTTGAACCAATAATCTCTGGAACAGACAGAACGAATAAAACCCATTGCAAACAAGAAAATCAAGAAGACCACCCACAAAAGTTAATCACTGTTCACCACTGAGAAGAAAAAGAAAAGAGAAGAAGCCATTGTTATCAAAAAGGTTCTGCACTTATTATCATAGAAAAGGAGAGGCCAGGGCACATGTGGGAATCAACCAATTATATTGAAATGGGATTGATAATCATTCAAAAGTTAATGTTAAACAGTGATTATAAAACCGATTATATTGAAATGCCTTCTTAGGGAATTGATGGCATGTAGAAGGAGACAACATAGGTCATTGACAAAAGGCAAGCTTTCCTTTGCCTTTATAAAATACCCAAGTGATAGAACAAATAGACAGTAAGAAAGTTCGAAAAAAAATCCCCGGATTAGTGGGACTCTAATTGTTTTAATTTAGGAGCTAGTTATGACTTAATTTATTTCCTAATTTGTGATAGCTTGATTTTATTCCTGATTTAGTCCTAATAGTTAGGGTCTAACTTAGGATTCTGCTCTTGTATATATTTCCTAGTCTATTCAATAAAGAATGATGCAAGCCTTTCCAATAAGCCCCCCTCTTTTCATAAAGTGTAGCCAGTGTCCACAAAACTTAAAAGAAGTAAACCAACTTCATTATCTCCTCAAAAATTGCAGGGCCAATTTTTTGGTAAAATAGCAATAGAAAGTCAGCTTTGACTTGACATGCCTATCCAAAACAAAGCTAAATGATAGCTCATCAGAGTACACTAAGGTCTAACAGAAGTAGAAAGCAAATTTTGATTAACAAATGTTAGATATTTGAATATCAACTGAGGAGTTCACAGCTTATTAAAAAAGAAGTTATTGGCATAATTTTCTTATAATTTTTTTTTATTTTACACAACACTGCACATAAACATACTGAATTGGAAGGTTCAAACCTATAATCATTCCTTCATCAATTTCAGGTGAACTTTACTATTTTGGTACATTATGTTTGCCTGGAAAACCAAGTGAGATCAATCAAGATTTGAAGATATATAATTAGCATGCATTATTCATATCCATGACTTCATGCAGCAAATTAGAAGCACTAGAAATATTAATTGGAAAACACCACATAAGGCATTTTGTTAATGGTTTGATAACAATGTTCAGCTTCAGGAAAACTAATCCTCTAATATGAGAAGACTTGGCATGAACATTAATAGCAATGAATTTGGTTATCTACACACATTTTCCACAAAAAATGAATGAAAAAGACAAAGCATGGGTGAATCTGTAAAAGGACCAACCCCAAGTTTGGACATAATCTTTTACAAAAAAAAAAAGACATTTTCTCAAGTGTATCTGCTTTTACCACTCTTTAAGACAGCAGAGCAGAGCAAAAACCTTGAAAGAACTCCATTATTTTGTTTACTTAGATCCAATTGACTTTGATTAAGACCCATGAAAGCAATTCATCCAGCAGATCCTTTTCTAGTTGCATGGATTTTGCATAAATATGATACACCATGTCCTGAAAATTCTCCTTTTATTCTCTCTCTCTCTCTCTCTCTTTTCAAGGAGTGAGCGTAGGTGCTAATGGCACTGCTGTTTTTTTCTTAGGCAGCAGGGGAAAAAGTCATGGAAAAATCCCATTTTGAGCATTCATAAACTACAGTTTTTCTTTCCCTTTCCTCAGGCCATACACAAACAACCTAGAAGATCAAACAAGAGACAAAACAGTTCCAACAATTCCAACACAGTTACCATCAATTTAGTAGATCCAAAAGAAGTGGACTATGATAGCCACAGAATAAGTACTATTTAACAGGCAGCAGAATTACTACAAAAAACAATCAAATGCGCCCGGGGGAGGGGGTGGGGGGAATGCCCACTAAAAGACTGTACCTCTGGACTCCACACAGCACAGTGTTGATGAACCCAAATTCCAGCAATGCCATATCTATCATTTATAGGGCCCAAGAGACGGCCGAGCCAGCCTGGTTCGTCACCAAACCCATCCCATATATCATAATTAGGCTCTTCTGAAGCTGATGAGCCACTGTATGCCTCATTTTCACTCTCACAAGCATCTTGCACCAATTTCCTTGGAGGTTTACCATCATTGCCACACCCACACAAACCACACCTTCTTCCCTGTTTAATCCGAGGCCTGCTATGAGTGTCAATCGAATTAAGCTTCAATTTGGACAGATCTGCATCTTCCTTGCGTTCCAAGGGCATTTCATCCACCTCCATTTGACCAGACGCCGCAGTATGATCATGAAGATATCCATCCTCTGCATCCATCAAAGTCCCATCAGCTTGAACAATATTCCTGTCAATATCCCTATCCTCTTCTAATTCTACCACATTATTCTGCTCCATGTTCCCCACATTGTCATTCCAATCAGACTTCTTCTCAGTTTTCAAACCAAATGACCACTCCTTCCCCTCTTCCTCATCTAACCCTGGCTGTACATCATTACCATCTGCTCGTTCTGCCTCAGTTATACCATTGATTTCACTTCCTAAAACTTTCATATCCTCCTCAACTTCATATTCTGTGTCCATCACACCCTTCCCACTGTCATTTTCTCCAGTGCACTTTTTTCCATCATCTGTCCCACTCTCCTCCTCACCCCCATGCAACACATCCTCTTCTTCTGCACGACCCAAATCATTTACTGCCTCAACCTTCTCCAGCTCCTTTGATTTCACTGTCAAAACCCCAACATCCAACTCCCCCAATTTTTCCTTTTTCAATTCGTCTTTCACCTTGTCCATGTCATCAAAAAGCTTTCTTCTCCCGCCCACCACTCTTTCCTCTCCAATAGGCACATTTCTACCTCTTGACCTCAATGGATATCTCAAATTCCTAGGGCTATCCAAATCCTTTCCCCTCTCCTTAACCTCCTCCTCCTCCTTAATACTCCGTGAAATAATTTTATTACTACCCCTACCCCTATCAGCACTCAAACTCACATTCACATCAATCCTTCTCCGCTTTTTAACAGGAGAAGGCGAGACATCCAGGAAGACAGGAGGCCTCCGCACCCGTGAGCTCCTGCGGATCTCCGAATCAGACGCCAGTTGGGCCCTGGACCCAGAACCGCCTCCTTTATTATTCTCTTTGGATTCCTCATTATTATGGTTCTGATTGTAAACACTTTCACAAATGGCATCGAGTCTCTTGTGCTTCTTTCGAAGCCGAGAGCCCGTGGCCATGGTGCCCAAATCCTTCTGCTTCTTCGTCGGCGAAGAAATCGAACCCGATTTCAATTGCATGACCAAAACAGGCTCACCCCAAACAAGCAAGCACCCCAGTAATCGGGTATAGTAAGTCTAGATCTCGCTGTTTGTTCAAAGGTTGGGGTTGATAAATTATGAAGCAATTTAAATTAGCAAGAAAGAAAACAAAAACAAAAGAAAAGATTAAAATGCTTTGGGGTGGGGGGCAAGAAGGCAGTGACTCGGAAAGTAAGTGACTCACCGGAGGTAGTCTCAGAGTTGGATTGGATATGCCTGTCACTCACAAGCTAGAGAAGGAGAAGGAGAAAATGAAGATGAAGATGAAAGAAATCAAACCCTAAAAAACCAATTTGCGGGGGACCCCCCATCAGAGATATTGGAATACACAAGCTCTCGCTCTCTCTCTAGAACTCGACTCTTTCTCTCTCTAGAGCTATTGTATTGTTCTTACAGAACCCAAAAACCCAAGACAGGCCTTTTCTCACTTTTGTTCATAGCTGTTGGGGGTTGTAGGGCAAATAAAAAGATAGAAACGGCGCCTCGACTCCGCAGTGCCTTCGGGCTCATCGCCACGCGCGAGTGTAAAGCTCGTGAAATGCAATCCTAGCAGGGGATTTATATCTTCTTTTTTTTTTTTTTTTTCTTTTCATCTACATTTCTACGTATGTATTAGAGAAGTTAAAAGAAATTTTGTATGATGAAATTTATTTAATTTTATAAATATTTAAATATTTAATTTTAATTTTTAATAAATTTATATTTTTCTTACGACAAAAACAAAATTTAATATTATATTTTTAAAAAAAAAGTAAAAGAGAATTTCATTTGAAAGTTCATGTACACATTAATAAAAGAGCATTATTAGGATATCTCACTGCTACTTTGAGATTGTTTCTGTTGCAAAACCTTTTGTTCTCTTTCTCCAAGGTTTGGACATTACTAGCAGGAGCAGAAGGAGACAGTTAAAGTTATGTTTTTAGCCAATTAGGCGAATAGGCCTTTGCTTACTAAAAGAAATCAGGAGAGTGGATTTCACGTGTTGAGAGAGTGGGGGGAGGGAATGAACAAAATAATTTGCCATTTTCTGCCCGATTTTCTTCTTATTTTCCTACTAAAAATTCTGCCGCCAAATTGCCACTACCATTCATAAACCCAAAAAACGAAAGAACACAGTTTTGGTATGGCAAGCACAACGGCTCCTTTTAACGGAAAGAAGGTTCAACACATTTTTTGGAGACCACAAAAACCAAAAAAAAAAAAAAAAAAAAAGGGGGGGTGGGGGCGCGGGGGAAGTCACAAATTCTAAAAATAAATAGCAAAACACACGTACGGGAAATTTGAAACCCATCCACTTCAATAGAGCTTTTTAACAGGAAACACAAGGGCGTGCCTCTGCAACACCAACAGGCCATTGATAGAGTTACTAAAATAGCTAACATGAGGTTAAGAGAATTATTCCAGGAAAAGGGAAACAATACGCCCAACAGCACAGCTACAGCTACAGAAACAGAAGGCCAAACCCACCAAAAAAATGTGAAAGCCTCGTACATGCAATTTCATAGTACGTATGCCGTCCAAGAATACCAATGTGAAAGCAATTATCTTATGCGATTCTCATACAGGAAACTAACATTTTCAGGAGAATCAGGATTCCTCCATGCTGTAATTGGCATCACTGCACCATCAGCAAGCATTTGCAGCAAAACTCTTGCTATGTTTTTAGCGTCATCAATTCCAAGATGGTGACTCCCCAACATTGGTATTTTAAGTTGGTCCATCATTGTCCTCATTCCCCTGGCCTGTCATTCATGGTCAAATAAAAGATACAGAAAATATGGGCCATAATCATGAAAATAATGATGAAGGCCCCTGCTAACAACACTAAAAGAAAAGATTAACTTTAGACTAATTAACAACATAAAACATATCAGCAAAAATCAAGATAATGATCTCAAGTCCTAATTGACAGCATAAACTCCAGTGCTTGTTAGGCATGTGACATGGACCAGATAGCCGAGAAGTACATAAACAAGCGAGAAAAGGATAAGAAACTGCAATGGGCTTCAAAGTCAAGTCTAAGCCAATAAGTTTCTTCGTAATTTTAGTTAAATTTTATGACATATATATATATATATGGGTTTCGTGGTGAAAAGAGCTTCTTCATAATTTTACTTAAATTTTATGAACTATATATATTTTACGGTTTCTTGGGGAGGCAGAACATTTTATACTTTAACCTAATTGAGAGAACTTTTCTCTAAGACAATTTGTGTTTTTTGTTCTTTATAATTCAATCGATGTCATTGATTTCCTGTTGTTAATTATGCTTTCTCACTGTGTCAGCATGTTCAACTATGGTTAAGAAATTTAGTTTGTTCCATTTTCAAGCTCATGCTCTAGTTTGTTAGTTGGGCTTGTGATGTTACCTCACTAAAAAAGGGCATCCAAAAATGCACAAGGTTACCACACTCTGGGTTTTGGGAAATAGTCAAATGTACACAGCCTTGCCCTTGTTTTCACAAAAATTCACCAAATTCTACATTGAAAGCCTCGTGCACTAGGACAACTTGCTGCTACCTCACCAAACAACCGAAAAAAACCCCTTACACACTTTTGTTTTTTTTTTAACTAAACCAATTAAGCTTACATCCAACATTCCAAACGACTGAAAATAAGATCACACAAGACCCATTTTATAACTTTTAGTCCAAAAAACTCATGGGACTTACCTCCTTTTTTGGTCTATAAAAGTTTTGGAACACATCTTTCAGATTGATCCATTCCATAAAATATGGGGGGAGCTTGACCTTTGACACTTTGCACTGCCGAGGGAGTTGTGTTTTCACATCCCAATTTCCACTAATACAAATACGACGACACATCAGCAGATTGGCACAGTAAAGTTCTAAAACCCTATTCAGCTGAATGTAAACTAAGTAAACTAGCAGCAGATCATCCATTTCAATTCCTTTTGGGGGTCACCAGTTATGCAGGAAACACTGTGAAGGCAAAAGTTTTGGTTAACTTGAACTTAGCACGCCACTAGTATATATGACGAGAGATTCTGGAGGATGTAACAAATGAAAACAAAACCATTTTGAAAACAACGTAGTAAAAGTACTAAAGCTCATCATAAATTCCCTTGGTACCTATTATTTGAGTCTGACAAGTATATTGTGTACCTCTGAGGGAGCTACCATCACGTACATAAGTTAGATGAGACGGGTTAAATGCATTTTGCATATTACTATATTTTCTGCTGGTAGGGTCTGTCAACAGTACATAAGAATCTATAACAGGTACAGCTACCCAGTAATCACATGCCAATCAAGGGGAGGATTGCATTAATATAGGAAGCATCTTATACTTGGAAAAACAGGATTGCCACCTATTACTTCTGGAAAAAAAGGGTGTCCCAATGCATAAGTCTCCCACATTTGAGGGGTCTGGAGATGAGTCAAATATATGCAGCATTATTCTTATTTTCACAAATAGGCTATTTAAATGACTCAAACCCATAACCACTAGGTCACAATGGTGTAACCTTTACCCTATTTGCTTCTGTTGTTATTAAATGTTCATGCGCATTCAGTTGTTTATGATTGAGATAGTCAGAAGAAAGAATACCTGTTAAAGTATTCACTACGATTCATAAATCACTGGCTATCAAATGTGGTAAGAAAAGGCAAAGAAATCTCTGCCAACTTGTGTTCTAACAATACCTACTTATTAGCAAGTGGGAGAGAGTGCCAAGGTGTCATGCTTTTGTGAATTCAAATATTAGCTTGTCAATTGGGAATAGATGGACCTCTAGTCAAAAATATTTTGGACTGAGGGAGCTTTAACCTGTATCCAAGCCTTCTTGGACTTATGTTTGTGATGAAGGAGGCAACTAGACTCAAATTTTGTTAATATCTAGAAGGCAAATGGTGTTTTTCAATAAAAACAAGACTCACCAAGTAACAAATGCTGCTCGACTGAGATGCCCACCAAGTTTCCTTTCCCACAAACAATTCTGAGTCAACCAGGCCTCAAATTGTTGAAGGACTTCACTAAAAGAGATAGCCGTATCATGCCAGATCCTGGATGCATAAAAGATACATCAGTTTCCTCAAATAAAATGAAAACACTGGCTATGTTACCACAAAATGATTGAAAATAGATTGACTTCTGCAGGCATAACTTTACACTGCACTTCATTATCATTTAACTACACTATGAAGAGAGAATACTGGAAGCTAGTCAAGTTACCATAAAATAGAAACACACTCAGCTAGTACATTTGTTTGTTAGACATTACATGTCACATGCTGTTGTCTGATATGGGAAAATGCTAGTGGATTTGCTGCAGGTAATAGCAATGTAGGACAATTGTTAACAGCAGATGCTAAATTCATTAACCTTGCCACACAATGGATGTGGCTAAGCTGGCAACGATGCAGCTAATGAAGTACTACTGATGCCAAAGACACCTTCTTACAAGACAACTCTTAAAAGATATCAAGCATGCAGCATAGAGTTACTTGCCAAAGAAATTCGTTGGTAAACATTCCATGAATACAAGGCCTACAACACTTAGAATTCAGCTGCCAATGCTAGTAACATTAATACTTTATCAACTTGTGCTAGTGTGGATCTTGAAATATGAAGCAAGATGTTGAATATTGTCATATCAAACAAGAACCAAAACAATAGAACATCTCATATTTTGGGTATAGTTTAACTTGCAAACTATGCTAATAAACAGCTTGTGACTAACCATTAAGCATGCTCCACAAGAAGAAGCATTACCGGTCAATGCCTAACTTGCCATATTTGTTTTCAATGTACTCATTTATTCTTTGCTCACTCAATGCTGAGGGCTTGACAAACCTGCATGAAGAAGGAAATTCAAAACTACAAAATAAATTGGTTCCAAAATGTTGCTGCCAATGTGTAAATCCAAAGCCACAAACACCTAACGTAAAATGTCAAAGTGAGGGCCTCTACACTAATAAGGCAAATAAATTACACAATAGCATGAATCAGGGTACTCCTCCTAGCTATATATGATGAAACATGGACTGAAAATTATGATGCTATGGCCTGATAAAGGCTCCCTGGCATCAAAGAGAGAGAGAAAAAAAAAACAGAATATAGAGGACCATTTATGCATTGAAATGCACATTCTAAAAAACAAGGAGCATAACCTGTGGAACAAGTCGACAATGGCCATAGTATTTGCATCTATCATCAGTACAGGAAACTCAAGAATCTCAACTTTTCCCTCTAAATCCAATACCAAGAAAAAATCAAAATCTTGAGGCTGCTTGCGTTGACAGCCAGCATCAGTCACTTGAAGGTCCCTTGAGCAGTCATGATTAAACTTCTCTAGGTGGATAGGATCATTCATCTGAATAGCATCAAATACTTGGTTAGGAATCAAATGCAAAAACTTCGCTAGCAAAAAACGAGACAGATTCTTAGTATACTATGCACAACAGTCCTTTATCTTGGAGTTTGAAGTCCCTTAAAGCACCATCAACATAAAATCTTTTGGGGTGCAATACAAATCCAATGCATTGATTATCCAAATGGACAACCATTTCAAATTGAGCATTCATATCAATATGGTTTATTACTCCTATTGAAAAGAAAAAAAATTGTTAACACTCAACAATCTAAAAATCCACACCTTAAGAAACTATTCATGCTCTTCCTCAACAAGTACTGAGTATAAGGATTATAATAGTCCTCTTTAAATGAAAACCCCCAATTCTAATGAAAATCTCTTCTCCAGAAAGTTGCTAAACCGAGTCCATCAAAGGTCCACTATTGAACCACCCCCCTAAAATGGACAACATGCAACAGTTGGTGGATCTATTCATGCAATCAAATTAGCAAAACTAGAAATATCATTTCCGATAGCAGCATTAAAAAATGATTAACTATTAGTAACATCAACAGTCATTAGAATTAAGTACATGTGTCTACTTAACTACAACACTCAGAGCACAGGGCAATGAAATATTCGAAACTGCATCGCAAAGAACCATGTGGGCTGCATCTGCGTGTTCTTATTATAAAGGTAGATAGATATTCAACCATGAAAATAAGCATCCAACGAAAACAAAAAATTGCAGAACAAAAAGAAAATAACTCTCATTTCATTATCGATCAAGCACTTCCCATGCAACAACTAGAATCAGAAACATAATAATAATAAGAAGAAGAAGAAGAAGACGTGGGTCGAGACTGGTCTGAGCTTACCATGGTGCACTTGCCTTGTGTATAGTACAAGCACATGGGTCTCCATCGATAACCGCCGCCACCGGCACTAGACACTGAAGAGTGAATTGAAGGAGAAGAATGAGCTTTCGTATCCATGGGACTGAGAGTACGGTTAATTTGGGAAGTGGGTTTTTGTGGGGTTTTGAAAACTGGGAGAGTGGCAGCAGGAAGAAGAAATACGAAGGCCCTGTGGGCTCTACCTAATGAAGAAATTTTAGACATGGCAACTCTGGGGAAAGCCCTTTTTTTTTTTTTTTGTTTTTGTTGGGGGTAGTGTGGGGAAGGCTTTATGGCGGAGAGAAATGGAAAGAGCAGAATGCGAGGAAATGGACTGAGAGAGTGGGGCTTAGGCCACGGTTGAACCTACCAGTTTTCTATTCACGAAAACCTGAGCTACGAAATAATAATAATCGTAGCGCTGTTCTGTTTTGCATTCACAAGCAACTTAATTGATAATGATATTGTACCTTGTTAGCGGCAATAAGATGCCATAGCTGTGGAGGCACCTAAACTTGGTTTTGAATTTTGCCGATTGCAAAAATAATAGTCTCGTGCATTGGAACCTTTTTTCGTTTTTTTTAAGCATAAAGTGTTCATTCATTGTCACAGTTTGTAGGAAAAACAAAATAATAATAAAAGAAACTAAAAAGGAGATGGTGATTCTAGTTTTGAATCTCTGCCACAAGAATTATCCAGTTGCACAAAGAATCAAAATTCTAAACGGCAAGTGATTGAAGATAGAAAATGGACAGCCTAATTCTCATTATACATATCAAAATGAGTGTCCAATTTTCTGTCTACACAGATTATCATACTGCTTGACTGCGTAAATCAAATTGGGAAAGAAGGCCTTTGTGAGAACATGGAAATGAGGAATGATTCTTCTTCAAATTGCTGAAGCCAGGGACGGAAAAAAGACGGCACAACTCTGTTTCTCCAAGACATACATACCTTCAGTAGGCATACAGAAAGAAACCTGTGTCGGAGAGTTCAGAGCATACCGCCAACTAGAGCTACTTGGACACGCACTAAACAGCCTCATGCCTCTGGATCAAGTTGTGTGAAATCTTCTATTGCGGTAGCCCCCGAAGCTTGCTTACTCTTTTCTCGCATTTCATCAATTTCAACAAGTAACAATGGATCATGCACCAACTTCTCTGCTTGTAAAATCTTGGGGCAGCCTGGCAGGAAGAAATGCGATCTAAGATTGGACTGGCACAAGAGGTGCAGAAAGAAACAATTATAGTACCTGCTATGGGGCATCTAGCCTGCCCGCTATGGGATGCTATGTGGTGCTTGATCGCTGCCTTCTCATAAATATGCTTGCACTCCTCACTGCAGTAAAAACACAAAGGAGAAAGTCAATGCAAAAGACAGTAAGTACAATGTTCCAAAGGAAACATCAGTTTCGACAGTTTTGCTAATTAAATATCCCCACATAAATAGCAGCTGTCACAAATGTTTAACACTTGTCTCTCTCCCTTCATAAAAAAATTACATTTGGCTTTGGTATCATAAATCTAACTTTAAGAACATCCTGAATGCAAACTATGGCTGAGTAATAGGGGAAATGAAATTGCTAAAATAAAGATTATGATCCCAGATCAGCATTCTCTCACCCCTTTGGGATACCACTTATTTGAGTTTCAGGAAAAATTCCTTTTTATATGTGCAGAAAAATCCACAATTATATTTGGCTTTAATATTATTCATGTAACTTTGGGAACATGTTAACCCTAAACTGTTCCATAAGACAGCAGTCAAAATTGTGAAAGACTGAAGTGTGAAGAAAAAGATTTTGTGGTCCTAGATCAGCATTCTCTCATCTCATTTAAATTCATATTTCTGCTAATAGAAACAGTGAGTCCAGAAATATGATTAAAAAGGTTACTATAAAATAACCACCGAAGGCACACCCATTTCCCATCAAAGCTTGGCATGATATTCAAAGCTTCCATTGGTGAGGTTGTACCATAAAAGATGAGCTTTTGGCACATTGCAAAGCCACCCTATTTCTGCATAGCAATCTTTAACACTTTTCAAAGTATAGCATGAATAATCTGCTTTGATAGGCAATCCTTTTGAGAGAGTAGTTTGAAATATTAGCTTACAAGAGTTGTAATTTTGGCCAAAAAAAAAAAGGTTGTAAAAGAGGTATGCACATCTCGGATCAGCAGCAACAAAATTTGCCTTGATAGGATTGTAAAATTTCTTTAGGTAAACGTTTTGAAAAGCTAGTGCAGCAGTCTTGTTAATTAGTATACCCCTTTACCAATTAGACTGTTGACCAAACTTGTGAAGAAAAATGCATCTCCTCATATATGTACATTACAAATACTAAAACTGAAGGAAGACAAATAAGATGCTAAAGCTAAAGTACCTTCGAACTGGATCTACTAGTTCAGTAATAGGCTTCCCACTCAATGGGCAAGTGACATTCAAAAGGCTGGACTGGGTAGTTGTCATGATAATATCCTCCTGCTCTTCACCGGGCATTAGTTGCCCTGCATGATGAACATTCTGGAGAAACAAAGGTGCAATACAAATGCAAGTCATTACCACAAAGACTAAAAGCATTATGAATAAGATGCTTATCCTTGTTTGTGAGCATGTGCATCTGCAAGTGCTTAGTGCATGCATAAAAGTGTATATAAACAACTTTCAGATAAAAATGTGCAGCAATCAAAGCTCCAAGATGAGATGATCTATCTTCTTGATCTGCTTTTTTTCTTATGCCTTGGAGGGATATGCCTCATTTTTCATAAAGGATGCAAAAATTTACTTCTGAGCCTCAATAATATATCTCCGAGCTCATGCAAAAACCAAGTCCTTCTATCTGACAATCAAGGTTAGTGATTCATATTGCCAATATGTAGAATTTTTCTCTATCCAGAGACAAGCATGAGCTGTTCAAAATTAAGATGCATCAATTGGGTAACGGCATATAATGAATAAATTTGTATACATGCAATGATAGTGAGCTGTGATAATACCTACAAATGAAGAATTAAAGTCAAATTCACATAATGAAATGGAAGAGTTACAAAAAACTAGATGCAAGTAAAAATACTTTGTTTCTTCAATCAAAATAAAAGTTGTCACCATTATTAATGCAATGTTGTCACTCCAAGACTGATGTGTCCCACATCGGTTCCTAAGGGGGGTCTTTGGGTTGTTTATAAGGGTTGGGTCAACCCTCCATTCTTGAGCTAACTTTTGTGGTGGAGTTAGGGTTCAATCCCTCATTAGGTGGTATCAGAGCCAAAAGGGACGTGCAGTTTAAAGGGGTCGGGAATGATGTGTCCCACATCGGTTCCTAAGGGGGTCTTTGGGCTGTTTAAAAGGGTTGGGTCAACCCTCCATTCTTGAACTAACTTTTGTGGTGGAATTAGGGTTCAATCCCTTATCAAAGACAAACTTGAATTGAGTGCCTCACTAAGTTTCTTTAACATTTTCCAAAGATCTAACACAAATTAAGCATTTACATGAACATGGAGCAATTAGTGTAAGAGTTAACAATAGCTGACTGAGCAAGAATTTAAGGCATTAGTAAGATTTCAGAGTTTTGTCTAAAGTTTTCAGGAAGACATACCCACACAGCTTCTCTAAATTGACGCATTATAGGATGATTCTGGTTCGTTGACGACGAAGGATACTTATGCTTCAATAACTCAGCTTCAAGCAGCTTATCGAAATCAGTCAACTGCAGATCACTCATCAAACAGACAACATCTCTGATTGTGAGCACATACAAAGAGAAATGTACTCGATCAATACAAATCAAACAGTTCTTATTTCTGATAATGTGCATAATTGGACAGTGAGCATAATAGAAAATTCTTATCACCTCATCCCCTGGCTTATATTTATTTGCAACAGATTCAACTGCTGCTGCATAGTGTCCACATTTTTCATAAGATTCCAACAATTCAACAACTGTTTTCTCAAGGTCCTTCACCTGGAATAAAGTACAACTATTAGTAAAATAAAGATACTTAAAGAAAACAAAAGGCCTTCAACTTCTACATGTTGAGTAGCAATTACAGTGAAGGATAAGAAGACAAAGAAATAAAATAGTCAGAAAACAATACATAAAAACCATTGCAGGGAAAGCACTCGTCAAGCCAGTAGATATCAAAACCATGACATAAGAAAATAGCTAATATTGGCAAGTAAATCCCCATTTGAGGAAAAGCACAGTTTTCAATTCTTTTCCTGCATCTAGATATTGGGGAAACTAAGGAAAACAAAAGGACAAACTATTGAACCACAAGGTGATGATGTTTGGAAGAAAAACACAAAAAAAAAATTTAGGCCGGCTTTCATGATGAAAACGAAGTTCAGTAGAGGAGGGACATTCAGTCCTTTTAGCAGAAGATGATGAAAATGGGACCAATAAACCCATGTTTCAAGGGGTTACCACGTTTCATTGAGCTACATTCATTTCTACAACTAATGTACAAAGATTCTTATGTCGTAGCCAAAAATAGTACCTAATAATTATATCAATTTCCATAAAATTATTATAAAAAAAGAAAAAAAGTAAAGCTGTGAGATATGCTTGATATACCATATAAGCTCTTAACTTTTCTGCATCCTCAAGACAACAATTGAAATACAAACATCATCAAATTTAAATTTAAAGCTTATTGACCTTTCCAGATTCATTTTCCCTCTCCAAATCAACTGCAATCTCCTTCATCATGTTCATGGACTTCCGGATATCCTGGAACAAGAAAATAGAAGCAGAGACCATAAATAGAAAAGCAGAAAACTTGGTTAGCAGTTTAAAGACACCTATTAAGCGAATACTAAGCCATATACAGCACCAAATGTAGCTCTTTTAAAAAATTTTAATGAAACATAGATGATTGAGTATGCAAAATAAGGCATCCCTTGATTGACATGGTGCCTTTGAAGCAATCATCATACTTTCAGTAGGTGAAAAAAGCAAGAGTTAATCGCAAACTGTGGTCCAGTTGGATCAGTGCCAAGATTGGAAAATTGTACAGAAAATCCCACTCCCCCAACATATCGCTTAATAAGCTGCTAGAAGTCTTTTCACCATCCAGAGGCTGATAAAAATGCAATGCAACAAGAGAGGATCTATTTGTAGGAATGTTTCACCCCAGACAATCCTAATCCTAGAATTGGAAACCTTAAAACAGAAACAGAAATTTAAAAAAAAAAAAAAAGACAACAAATTAAGGTTCATCTGAAAGAAGAATGAAGAGACACTGATGTTACTAACTAGTAATGCACAAATTTACATAAAAACTACCAAAGTATAATAAGTGATTCATATTTTAAATCTCACCAAACAATTTATAGGAAAAAATAGTTTCTTGACATAATATCAGAGAGCCTTCATGACCTGCGTCTCTACAAATATGGTGGGTTTGTCTTTCGTTCACACTCTCAGTTCAACAGGCTTTGCGCGAAAAAACGCGTTAAATTATAATATATAATTTATGCTTTAAACCTTGTCTTGTCTAATGACTTAAATTTTTAAAGTCGAATGATTTCTTGACACAATCAACATCAAAATCACAGCATTATGCAGTATCTCATGCCCACGTTTGCGCATTCAAAATTTTCAACTTCCAGTCCAAAATGAGATTTTAAATGAAATGAGAATAGAAACGTTGCAGAGCATTACAACACTTACAGCAATGAGAGATTGATTGTCGGAAGTGAGCGAGGCAGCGGCTGCTTGAATCCGCGAGACGGCTGCGTCACCCGGAGCTGCCATGTTTGGCCGGAGGAGGGTGTTGCTTTAACCTCGTCGGACCGCCGAAATGGCCAGTAGAACTAACCGGGACCGCCTTCTCATTACTGTTGTTAAGGAAAAATGGGCCAACCAGCATTTGTTAAGGTTTAAACGGACCGGTTGTATTGAAACGTATTTAATAATAAATATTTTTTTATTTATTAATATTTTTAAATAATTGACCAAAATTTATTTTTTATTAGAAAAATGTGTGCGTATGTATATATATATATATTAAAAAATTTAATATAATGCAATTATTGGATTTAAATGACTAAAAATAAAATTTATTTAAATTTTAACTTAAATTATGAGGCAACTAGATAATAATTATATTAAAAATAACGCTTGTCAATACGGTATGCGACAACCGTCCCAACCTTTGGAAGTGCATGCCATTTTGAACTACATTTTCATCACGCTCTGTTTCAGAATTTGGAATATTTATGAACCTTGAAAACTCTGCAGTCCCATGTCTTATGCTTGCTCTTCACAAGGTTGTCTACAAGTAAAAGTCAATGAGATCTAAAGTTCCCCCCCCCCCCGCCCTCAAAAAACTCGCCATACCCCCTACGCTTTCACTACAAAGCATTTTAATTTCAAAGAGGTGGTGGAAGACTGGAGTTCAGACATCCACCTCAAAGGCTAATGAGTTCCAAGTGCTTATGCGCATACACCTGAACATTTTCCTAACTTGCAGGAAGCTGCTGCCAAAATTGTTTCCATCACATATGGAACGAATTAATCCAATGTAAAGCTCGCGACATTACATCTCAATATGCACCCGGAAAAATAGTTCCTTTCCCACGATGCAAGATAACCGGTTGATTACTACAGATGTGCATATTGATGTTTGCACAGAAGGGGTTGATTCTTGAATGGTAAAATGCCAGCTGCTGCATCCACTGCTTCAATAAATGCATATGAACGCTCTTTTTAACTGGATGCCTATGATGTTGGAATTTAGTCCGAGTTTCCAGAGAGCAATGGAATCTAAGATGCAGTTGCAGCCTTGTCGACATAATTACCATCCTTTAATTTCTTTTTGTGCTTGCTCTTTTTCTGTTTTCGGTTGAGTCTTGTCTGATCCTTGATTCTCCGCTCCCACTCTCTTTTGCTTTTCTGGTAGAGCAGCATGGCCGCACGGGCATCTTCTATCTGGAAGCAATTATTTAGACAATGTCCCATAAAGTGGTTAGATAGTTGTCTTGGTGGAGAAACCTTGCATTACTAGCATCATGGACATGGAGGTCCAAGTAGATGGAATAATGCAAGCTAAAACTGATGGTTCCAAAAGGATTCCAGTAAAGCTCCAACCATTACCCAAATTAAATTAAATGCAAAACAGCCCTCAACCAAAAAAAGAGAGAGAGAGAGAGAGAGAGAGAGAGAGAGAGAGAGAGAGAGAGAGAGAAGTTCACTAAGAAAACTAGGTAGAAGTTAGAGAAATTGAAGTGGTCCAGTAGTCTTTTATTAAGCAATGAAACCAATAGCTATATCACACATATACACTGTGAAAAAGTGTAGACAAATTCTATGGGAAGCTGATGGTGAACAGTATAACAATCCAATAAAAGAGGAAATCACCATCAATAAATTGAAAGACTTACAGGGCAGTGCTCTCCATTCTGGATCTTGACACCCAGAAATTCAGCCGCAAGATGCCGAAGTGCTTTTCTGCGCTTTTCCCTGTCAAATCAATTAGCTGCAGTTTTAAGAGATATATCCTAGCACTTAACATGTAATAGATGATAACAATGGCACTGACGGTACTTGAGAAAGGGTTGATATTCAGAAGTATCTCGCAGGTCCTTCTTGGGATGACTCAATAGTAATGCCTATTCAAATGAGAATTCACTCAGTACTCAAATGTTTTAGAGTTACAATATCTAAAAAGTAAAAAGCTCAACCTTAAGATCATTTCGCAAAGCATGGCCAACAAGGATCCTTCCTTTAATCATTTCAGCCACTTTCTTCTGAACAGTTGAGAAATCCTTCGCTGCAAAATGATGTCAAACCATTCATCAGAAATGTCACCATGTCTTCAAACATATTTATCCAAAATATGATATAATTCTTGTTAATTTGTTCTGGCATTTTGAGAACCAGTATTCATTTGATGCTACAGGAAAATTATTAAAGAAGAAAAAAACCTATAGATTGACAGGCATCATGCTCATGAAACATCATATTCAAAAAGCTGAGAGGTTCACCATTCTTCATTCTGCCAACTTGCCCACAATTTTCTCATCCCATGAAAACCAAATGGTGGGTGCTAAAAACAACTATTCTATCATCGGGGGAGGTAAAAAAAATAAATGTGGACTGAAAAAGATATTAATCACCCACTGTATGCTTGGATTTCTCTCACGAAGCTTAGCATACATACTTTTTGTCATTGGGGACAAGAAAACACAGAGCCCCATAAATAAGAACCGTATTTTAGTCATCTAAGCAAGCCTAAGGCAAATAGAGAGCACCAAATCAAACTTTTGAAATCAAGATGAAAAAATAAAAAAATAACCTTTCCTCAAATCTCGGGGGCGAATACCACTAATTTGTGTACGAAAGTCAACAACTCGCTCAAGTGGACGGACAAACTCATCGTATACAACATTTCCCCACTGGTTTACCTGCCATTGACTGGGGTAGCGTTACTTCATCAATGACCTTTAAACTATGCAACACGAGCATAAATAGAAATAGCAGACTTGGGACAGAGTCCTAAAATTTCCAATGCAGTAGATTTAGTCAGAAATCAAATGGTCTATTCCTATGCATTGCAAAAGCTGCATGTCCAGGCCACAAAACTCTGCTAATTGATTCTGGTCAATATGACTAACTGGATAAAAAAAGGGAAAAAAAAAAAAAGAAAGAAAGAAGAAGAAGAAGAAAGCACATGGTCTTTTCTTATGCATCACAGTAGCATATCTAGGTCACAAAATCCACCAATGTATCTAAGTCAATATGTCTAACAAAAAAGAAACTAAATTCTTCAATAACATGGTATCAAGACCCAAAGAAATCAGCCATACACTAGCAAGTGTATTTGAAAATAAATGAGGTTCATTCAAATCCATGTACCTGCATTGGCTTTCACACAAATAGGATCAATAATGAAGCACACGAAAGCTTGACAAGTGACACACTCATGGATAAGCTCATGTTATAAAGAGAAACATCTACGAGACAACCATCCAGATCCCAACAGTTGCCCCTAAATAGGAAAAGGTCAATAATTCTCAACCAGTTGAATTTAAGACTCACAGAACCCACTAGATGAGATGAAGAGCCATTTAAGAAGAAACTATGAATCGAGCCAAAAAGGGTGCCTGTCTATGGATAAATACAACACACCTATTGCAAGCATAAATGCTCACACAAGTTTCAAGTATGCATATATTTAAAGGTCAGAATACAAACAATAGCGATTTGTATGTGTCTAGTAAAACAAATTGCGTTAAAAGAGGCAAGGAGAGGAAATAAAGAATACCAGAGTTGCTCTTCCTAGAGCACTTTTGTTTCCTTGAGTGATGCCAACCATTTCACAATCCATGCCTATCTCACGTGTCAAACTGAATGATAGTCACTTTGTTAAGCAAACCACTTACAACAAGATTAATCAATGGAAGCCACAGCAACAGACCACAATCATCAACTTAACAAGTTGAATGAATGGATTTCCTCTGCCAGGTCAAATTCATCAGAATCCATTTACATAAACACTGCCAATTTAAAGTCTAAAAGCTAAAAGATCACGCTCACCCTCTCCTAAAAGCATAGAAACACAGATATAAATGTGAATACAAGCTTTTTTCTCCTCTAATGTTTTGCCAACAGAACTTTCAGACTTGGGTTTCTCAATTCTAACAGTAAAATTTCTTGGACTGCAAACAATGGTTCTCATTACCCGTTGCTTAATTATACATTCATACTTGGTAAATTTTCAAGCAATGAAATACCGCATTAAAAAAAAAAAAAAACACCTGAAATCGTCATTGGTAGGAGTAAGAGGATTTAAGCGAGAATCAACAGACTCTACATCCGCTCTCTCTTTACGCTTCCCTGCAATTGAAATTCACAGGCTGGGGTACATTAGTCTATTTTGCATTCTAAATTACTCTTTTCTTTTTCCCTTCCAAATCCAGAACCATACAAAATTGGCAAAATTCTTAACTTGTGTTACATCGAAAGTAAGAGACAATAAAAAAAAAAAAAAAACGTATCTTTGGATTCTGACAAACAAGTAGGCAGCAGCGCAAGGATTTATAGTACTGTTACCTAAAACAGACTTCTGAGCTTGGTTATTTGATTCTTTGGATTGCCCTGAAGACTTAGAGCCATAGCTCTTCAGCTTCTGCATAAACCAAGAGAATCAATAAACATTAGACATAGAATCCGAGACAAACTAAATAAATAAAGAAGCATCTAAATATATATGTACAGTTAGAAAGAGAGAGAGACTTGTTGGAGTTGAACCCAGTTGGGATTGAGTGGTAGTTGCTGCTTAGAGATTTTCTTTTCCTGTGTGCCGCTTCCCTTCTTCTTCTTCTTCTTCTCCTTCTCCCCCTCCATTGTCGACATGTTGCTAGACACAGTTATCGATTGCTTTGTGTGATGTTGCTAGACACAGGTGGTGGTAGGTCACAGCAACGACGTCGCTTTAACCGGGGGCAACTGCCAGACGCGTCGTTTTGCAGCCTCCCTTCCTCAGGATTTAAAAAAAACAAAAAACTCTGAACAGTCATACATATATACATTTATAATTTTATTAAATGTTTTGATATATATATAAATAAAATTAAATTCAATCGGCGATCGGGTTCCGACAATTTCTGAGGTTTAATGACACGCTGCGGGGGGGGGGGGGGGGATTATCCCACGAGAACATTTAAGTTGGTTCCCTGGGGGTTTCGCTGGTAGGGAAAAAAAAAAAGAGGGGGTCCCACCACGTGCCAAATAATTATTTATTTTTCCAACCTGAGAGAATGCCCTTTCTTTCTTTCTTTCTTTCTTAACAGCCGCATCTCGCTTGCAAAGAATATGCCCTTTGGTTTCTTAAGTATCATGTCATCGTCAAGGACAAGGCCCCCCCCCCCCCCCCCACCTGCGACCCACCACCACCCTGTCTCCTTTGCCCCCAAATTTAAGGCCGAAGGCCACTGCGTTGGACCTTGCTGCTTATTTTCAACATCAATTGTTAGCAGGAGAATTTCCTCGTAATCACGAGACCAACAATTCGACAACCCTTCTCTTGGTTCTCTCTTGCAGCCCTTCCTTGAACATTCGGCCGGCACAAAGACAGGGATTTATTTTATATGGTTCATTATTCAAGAAAGGTGACGAAGTTTGACAGTAGTGAAATGCAAGTTAAATTATTTGTTATAAAGCCCTCTTGGATGATGGCTTTTTTTACCTGTTTTATTTCCTCTTCTTCTTTTTTATTTTTTTTTTATTTTTTGCTCTAATGAGTTGAATTAATAATAGTAGTAATACAAATCAGAACGAAACTGAGGATATTTTAATAGTTAAAAATTTAAATTTTTATTTTCAAGGTATTATTTTTCTTCTAAATATTATTACACTATAGGCTTATAATTATTAACAACTTAGATGAATTAAAACTATTTCAAAAATAATAATAATAATTTTGATATTTATTTTCAGTAAAAATTACTCTATCAACAAATTTGGAGACTAAAATCCTCAATCATGCCTCTTGGAATTTCTTTTAACGTTCCTCTTTTTTTTTTTTTTTTGTTACAACTCTGTTTATTTTCAGTAAGTATAGCACCTTTTCTCCTTTTTTTTTTTTTTTAAGTACTTGTTATTTTAACTGCCATATCAGGAAAAAAAAAAAAAACCAATGGGACTTTGTAAATTTGACAGGAATAAGCCCGAACACAAGTCTGTGTAATAAAAACACCAAGGTAAGGTAGCCAAGTGTTCACGGGTCTATTAGAGTATTGGATAGGTTATTAAATAAAAAATAATAATTTTAATTTATATAAATATATATATTGTATATCTTAATAAATTATTTTTTAATAAAAAAGTAATTACCCTATTTCATAAGTCTCTTACAAGGTCATTTCTTTTTTTTTTCTTCACATGTTTATCTATATATATATATATAAATTAATAACAACGAGAATAAACATAATTAAGACTATGTAATATAATTAATAAAAAGTTATTAAATAAATTATGTATTTTTTATTATATTATTTTATAATCATTATGTGTATATATATGGTCAAATTATATAACAAAAATTAGGGACTGAAATTCTCGGAAACAGTCATCAAAAGGAATCTCTGGGTGATCAACGGTTACATTACAATGTTTTATTAAAAAAAAAAAACTTTTTTTTTTTTTTTTTTTTTTGTAAATTTTCCCGTAATAAGACCGTCCCTTGTCTTGTCTAGGCAAATGAATGTGAAAGAAGAGCCCCCCAGAAGGCCCAAAAAGGCTCCTTTTGCTCTCTCTGTATATCTCTCTCTGTGGCTTTTTTATCTTTTTTTTTTTTTTTTGCAATGTTTTTCTCTCTCCAGACATCTTCTGAAAATAATTAATCTGCTAACTTTCTGGTTTATCTTTTGCTTCTTTTTTTCTTTTAAAGGGTGTTGATCTTTTCAAGCTCTGAAATTTGAATGCATTAGGGTTCAAGAGGTGATTGATTCAGTTTCTGGAGGTAAATTTCAGTTCTTTCATCTCTCTCTCTCTCTCTGTTTTTTTAGGTACAGCAATTTGGGTTTTTCTCTTTTTTTTTTCGTCATTTACTTTTGCGGATTATCAATATTTCCCTTTTTTCGGGTGGAAACTCCAGCGCTTGATTTTGCATGCTTGCAAGGTACCTTTTTTTTTTTTTCCCATTTTTTTCCCCTCTCTCTCTCCGTGGGCCGTTGTTGAATTTGAAGCTTTATTAGCAGATTATTTGCAAGTTGGGGTTTATTTTATTTTATTTTATTAATTCTCTTAAATTAGTGGGGTTTTCTTTGTCTCGCCATTTAGATTCTAGTTTTCTTGATGGGTATACGGTTCTCATTCGAAAGAAGTTTTTGTAGCTTTTTATTTTTGGGGCTCTCTCAGAATTATTTATTGGTCTGCAGATGATGCATTGTTTATCAAGTTAAAGATTTAATCTTTTTTTCTCCAAAAGTTTTTTTTTTTAGTCATTTTTTGTTTGTTCATAAAATACTTAATGGTTAATTTGGGAATGCATGTTTGGAATCTTTGTTTTCTGTTTAGAAGATAAGATTTTTGTTTGGTTGAAAAATGAGACTTGATTCGTCACAGATAGTTTTTAGGTTGCCCATCTCATCCATTCTTTTTGTAGGTTAATTTTGGTCCTTGTATGGTCTTTTATAAGTAGTCTTTAAGAGATGAATGGTATGAAATTGAGAAATGAAGAATTAGTAACATTAACCCAAACCTGACCTGCCAAAGCATCTTTTGATGGCAAATTCATGAGGGTTTTTTGTATTTAAAACTAATAACGATGCATTGAATTGACGGTAGTCATTCACTACTTTATTAGGTAGTAGTCTAAAGCATTTGGGTTTAGCTTGGAAAGATTAATCAAATAGTAATGGGGGTGGAAAGATTCATATTATAATGGGGGTGAAATAGCCAACCCCTAGGGAAAATTTTTTTGTTGTTGTAGTGGGGGGGTGGAGAATGTAAAACTGTGTGGAATCTTTATCCTATTCTTAAATAGCAGTTAGTTTTCCACCTTGGAGACAGTTTCTGTGATTTCTTAACAAACGTGGTTGGATTTTGTGAAGAAATTTGAAACCATTATCTTGGTGTGAAAAGGGGATCCATTGGAAGGTTCCAATGAGTTGTGAAATGGGTGTCTCTGTGTTTGTTTATATCATAGTATTGGATCCTCTTGGTGAATAAAGGATTTGAGGTTTATATATTTTTCTTTAGCTGAAGTAGATTTTAAATTGATTGGTACACGAAGATTTTCTGTTAACATCAATATCTTTATTGTAGCCTGTGATGACATCATAATTGAACATGTGTATCATTTAGAATATAGGATAATTCACCTTATGGCTGCAATATAAGACTGAGCCTGCATGCATTAAAGTTAGTTTCTTACTCTGCTTGATGAGTTGAATCAGAAATGACATTATGGGCATATTTCTTTTCCTTTGCATTTATCTATTTGTTTTCCCTTTTCTGTATGCCTTTGTTTTCATTTCTTTGCAAGCATTGCCATTCTCTTTTCATTATGATGGCTTATAAGTGCTGCATTATTTTATGTGCTTTACAAGTCAAATGCCTTTGTTACTTCATGTCTGTTCTAATTGCTTCATAATATTGGACAACTAGGAGAGGTTGAGTAAAGCACCTAATTCATTTTGAGTAGTGAAAGTACTATCTATGCAACCTTTAGGTGGATATCGGAAGGCCCACTGGCTCAGATACATGAGTAATGCTTGAGACACATTTGAAGATAACTTGAAGAGGAGAAATTCAAGGTTTGTGAACTTCTTTACGTGCTACCGTGGTGTGTTGAATGGTATATATGATCAGTATCATTCACAGGTCTTTTTCCTATGGGAACAATTAGTGTCTAAGCCACTTGGGTTTTTAAGTTCTGCAAAGATCCTGAAAACAAAATAAAGTTGACTGTGAGTTGCTTGAAATTTGACAGCAACATTTTTAGGTTGGTGGCTTGAATTTGCAAGCATATGAATTATGGTCATGTAAGTGAAGAGTGAGCAATTAAAATAAGCATTTGTGGATCTTTGATGTGAAAAATTGAAATTTATAATGTGTTGGGATTCAAAGAGAAAACTCAGAACTGACACATAAACTGTCTAGAATCATAGAATGATCCCCTAAAACTTTAGTAGATGCTGGTTACAAACCAATATAGATTTGGAGAACATACCTTGTAAAGCTGAAAATGGCTGTACCTCTTCTTGTGCATGCTTTGACCCCTTGCTCTGGCACCTCTTATTCGTTGGGAAGGGAATTTCTTGATTATTGCTTCTTTAACACTATTTACATTCCCCAACCCAAAAAAAATAATGTCTCAGGGATTGCTGTGCATGAATCTTTGATGCCCTGCACTTCATTTGTTATTTGTTACCAGTGAGTGTACATTGTTTCTTTAGTGTGCATTTATTGTCTTTACTAATTGTCACTTGTAACTTAATTTGCTGAATATCTTTCTTTGGCAGCTATTACTTAAGCAATGGGACAACGAAACATGCTATGTACTAGTCAGCTGATGGATTTAGAACCAGATCAGCATGGGCAGGGTTATTTGCAACCAGAGCCTTGTATTTATCTCAGGGGCCTATCAAATTTTCCACAACCTGATATTCAGACAATGGTAACGACTCTGGGAAACACTACCAATCTTGATACCCGCAACCAACCAGAACATTATGATGGTTCTATTTTCTATGGGATGCCACAATACCATGGTGTTCAGCACCAGTCTCATCATCGTCTGCCAAGCATTGATTTAGGTATTGCTAGTGCATCCAACTTCTGTGTACCTTACTTAGCCTCATCTTCTGGCATTCCTCCAAGTCACCAGCCCTGTGATCATTTACCATCTTCTAGCAATTATGGAGTTGTTGGAGTTTCTGCTGATGAATATAGAACGAATGGTCACTCAATGGACAATGCCAGAGGCACATACAAGAGAAAGAATGCTGATGGCTACCCAGGGAATTTTCAGTGCTACAATGCCTTTTCAGGCACCAGCTCTTCAGTTGCCCCCTTGAATACTAGGCATTCTGATGGGATTGCTCTAGTGGATTCTGCAGCTTTTCCTCTGCCACAGCACAGAGGGAATGGTTCTCCCCCAATCAGGGAAATTGGATCTCATAGGAGTGTGAGGAACAGATTAGGAACTAGCAGTCTTGATACTGTTCCAGCATATAGTCAAAACCATTTTATCCAAGGCAACTACACGGGTCAGCCCTTTCAGCCAGCTGGCTCCCTGTGGATGGATCAACAGTTTAGCAGTGGATCTACTGAAGCAGGTGCTTCATTATGGACTCAGAGGCCTGCCATTCCTTATATGCATGGTAATCTTCTTATCCTATTGATTTTACTTTTTTGGCTATTTGTATGCATTATGTGTGCATATTGACCCAGAGCTAAGACTAACGGTCCTAGATACACCAATTACATCTTAAAATGAGTGATATGAACTTCCTGGCTTTTTTCTTTCATTTTCCTGTAGGAAATAATGTCAATGGAGGTTCTATGGAGACAGTCAATTTGGCTTCACAGGTGTATCATGAGCCAGGTAGTAACAGAAGTAACCTGGGTTTTTTGCACCCTTCTGCTGTCAACCTCCAACACCACATCTACCATCATTTGCCCCCTCCACCAATGCAAGGAATGAGAGGTCACAGCAATAATGTTCTTCCTCAAGTACCACCATCTTCCTTTAGAGTTCATACCAGCTATGCTTCACGGTCACAGAACATTATGAATTCTTCTCATGATGGTTTAGATTCTGGGTCTAGGCATCCAGGATCTATTCAACCAACTGGCCTTAGGATATACGGGCCTCATCATGAGGGAGTACTAACTGAAACAGCTCTCAGACACCACAACTTTCCTTCTATGAGAGTTATGCCAACTGATGTAAGGCTTCTTATCATCTATGTGTTTTCTTTTCATTTCTTCTGCATTACAAGTTGTTTTTCTTTTGTTCACATTGAATTTACAAAAAGGATTCCCATCTTTGGAGAAACATAATACCATATAACAGTATCTTCTTCTTTCTATGAAGTTGCTAATGTCTTCCAGCTAATTCATGTAGGGTGTAGCAGTACTAGAGTTCCCTGAATATTATGAAGTAGAAAATTATGTTGACCATCACAGAGATATGCGCTTGGATATAGAGGACATGTCTTATGAGGTAAGTGTATGCATTACTATAATCTTTAGTATGATCTGTGTAGTATTCTAGCTGAATGTAATTAGAAATGCAAATGGGTTCTTTAGTGTAACTTCATTAAATTGGTATTTAGAGAGGTTGGACAACAGTAAATTTTCTTAGTTTGGGTATTTTTTTTTTAACTTTATATTATTATTTTTCTGAAAAACATATGGGAGTTTTTTGGCATATGCTGCAACTTGTGAATTTCAAATGTAGGAGCTTCTTGCACTTGGGGAGCGGATTGGTAATGTTAGCACCGGATTGCCAGAGGAAGCCATCAGCAGTCGGCTAAAGATAAGAACTTATTTATCATATCCAACATCAGTCAATCTTGAAGAGCCAGCTTCTTTGGATCAGGAACCTGATTCTTGTATTATATGTCAGGTATTGCAAGAGCTAACTATTAGAATTTGGGAATTTTATGTTTAGTAGCTTGAGAAATTTTATGTTTGCCAAGTTAGAATCTATCTTCACATTCACAGCAAGCATATGGCATTGATTGTGATCTCTTGGCATGTTCAGGATGACTACAAGTCTCGGGAGAAGATTGGAATCCTTAATTGTGGACATGAGTACCATGCAGATTGCTTGAAGAAGTGGCTGCGCCTGAAGAATGTCTGCCCCATCTGCAAATCCGAAGCACTGATTGCAGAAAAGAACAATGTATAAAAGAGGAGGCCATCTTACCTGGGGAATTAAATTAGATAAATAAATAAGTATAGGCAAGTGGTGAGAATTGGATGTTCAATCATTCACAGAACTGCCCAAATGTTCTTTCTGCTATTGTGTTTATCATGCACAGTTGGATATTTTGGGTATGTGCTTTGTACATTTATTTGCAGGTATACGCCTAAGGGTCATGCTGTCTAAAATCAATTATTTTTTGGCTCTGTATTTATCAAACCTGTACAGACACTCATCATGCATTTGTTTGCGTATTCTGAACTTGTTGGTAAATGTGTTATTTACATGCTCATTTTCTGGAAAAAAAAAGTTCACGACATTATTTTTGTTTTTGACAATTACATTGAACAGTTGCTGAAACATCCGTTTCCTCATCTTTGGCGAGTTCCAATATGATGCACCAAAAAGTGAACGGAGTTTCAATAAAAGAAATAATGTAATATTTAGTTTTGGTTTCTAACTCTACAAAAAATTTACTGTTCTCTATTTCAATTATACAATTTGCCATCCTACCAATAATGTTAACAGTCTTTAGGCAGACGCCAAAATGACTCTGAACCCAATCTGAAAATTTTACTTTAGATCTCATAACCAGAGCTGAAGACTACTGCAAACTTTTACCTTCATGTAATCGAAGTTCAGAGGCGCAAACGAGGCTAACACTTGTTTCAACCAACTTCAATATGTTTATCTCAACAATTTTTTTAACCACCATCCCGAAACTCTACACCTCTCATGGTAAATGAAGGCGTTGAAAGTTGCAAATAATGTTGTGAAGCTGAATATCCACTTTAAAGTTCAAGCTATTGAGTGGGAAAATCCATAAATGTTATACGATTTTAAGTAAATATGAAATTTCAAAGTATTATTTGATAGCAAGAATGCCAATGATCGTAATATGTCACAGATGTGACTGCAAATATTGCAAGTTTCAGAGTGGACAAACAGCCAGATGCTATTAATTTGAATCAGAAGACCAAATCAGGTACACAATTGAAAACTACATCAGCCAAGAAATAAATCAACACAAAAGATAACGAAGCCTTGCGTAACCTTCAAGGAAATGATGTCAAATGGAAATAAAAAAAATCTTGAAAACAGACCCTTTCGACTCCAAAAATCAATCAGATAGAAGCTCTAGCATCTGGGCACAGAAATGCAAGAGTGAAAAAGTTGAGCTGAGGGTACATGAGGAGTGAACTCTTGAGTTCATATTAGCAGATAACAAAGTGTTTTTCCAGCTAGATGATCACACCTTGATTTAAGCAGAGCAGCAACCAACTTTCTTAACTGCAGAAACATCATCCTTGACATTGATGGTCTGTCCTTTAGGCAAGGATGCTGGATCATCTCCTACTTCAAGCGCTTTGCGGCTAACTATATGATATATTTGAGTTAGCACCTCAGTGAAAGCGTTCTCAACATTCAGCGCCTCAAGGGCAGATGTCTCGATAAAGAATGTGTTTGCACTCTCAGCAAATGCCTTGGCATCTTCAGTGGAAACAGCACGCAGATGTCGCAGATCTGCCTTGTTACCCACAAGCATAATCACAATATTTGCATCTGTGTGATCCCGTAGCTCCTTCAACCATCTCTCCACATTCTCAAATGTAACATGTCTAGTGACATCATACACAAGCAATGCTCCAACAGCTCCTCGGTAGTATGCACTTGTGATTGCCCGGTATCTTTGGCAAAATAAACAAAGCAATCAATCTTCTTGGTGCTTAACCCATTAAATCAAGGCCAATACAATCAATAATTAAAAAAGCAAATCAGTTTTCTGCCATTATTGTTTATTATCTTCTGACATTAAAGCAATTCAGATGGTTTAACAATGATAATGAAAGAAAAACCAGAAATGCCCTACCCCTTTAGTGAAATAACCTTGCCATGGAAATGGAAAGGGGAAAGGAAAAGGCAGAAGAAGAAATAATTGACCTTCAGAAAGGAGCAAAATAGGATCACTTACGGCCAACATTTTTTTGTTTGAGCTAAGCTCAGCTCCTGGCATTAATGAAGGAGCTTGAGCTCACCAAATTTTACCATCAACATTAGCATGGTTTACTGGACAATTTGCAAGTTAACATGCTAAGCCTGGGCCTGCTTCCAGAGAAGATAGGCAGAACAGCTGAATAAATATTTGCTCATATGCGATAAATTTCAAAATGTGTTAGATTAACCAATTTTGAGCATTTTTTAGGCAATCAACCCTTAATTGCCTGACTGTCCCATGTTTAGTCAACGTGGGAACTTTTGAGGCAAGGCCCTGCATGCATTTGCAAAAGTATAACACAGCAGCAAAATAATATCTCAAGAATATGAATAATCAACTTTCTACACACAGCACCATCTTCAACTAATGAGCGATTGCAGTCCTATAACTTCTTGCCTAAATGGTTAATACTTAAGTTATGGTCTGTATCCCAAGCATATAAAACAAATTAGGGCATATTAGACATGATTTCTGCTTATGTCAGACAAATGTTGGCACGATAGATAACCTATCCCTAAGATGGCAGGAAAACTCAAGAGAACCCTGGATGGTGTAAGTTTACAGTAAAGTGTTGTAGTAGTAGCAGAATCAGCATAAGACAACCTCCAGCAATTTTCTAGTGCCACCTCATTCCCATAAATCCCACCCAGAACTTCTAGAAAGAAGTCTAAGTTATTAACCACAGGGTAGTCCCCTAAGGGACACTCACATGGATTTCAAACCAACAAAATATTGGTATCAAGCTAAAAGTATTAGCATCAGATCACACATCCATGCTGATCCACCTGTTAAATTTGTTTTAAACAAAAGCAAATTGTCCTCTCTTATCAAAGGCAACAAAAAGAACCCTGACTGACCATTTTGCACAAAGGATTCAAGCTTAATTAGGATATGGGGGTGAGATAACTCGGACTATTTGATTAAGACGCCGCCCCTTTATTCCAGTGCAAGTGAACTAAAGAGTTTCCCTTAAACTAGATCAAGTTAAAACGGACAACTTGCCCATCATCTACTTGCAATCATGATGGCACCCGTTCCCGTCTTACAACTTTCTGTTGCTTATAGCCTCAAAATATCAGTTAAATTAGGAGCCCCAAAAAAACAAGCACAAATTCTAAATCCTAACCAACCAACATATCCATTCCTGCTATATTCAATTCAACCACTTTGAACTCAATTACTCATATTCAGGGATTACACAGCTATCAATGCTTTCAACTCTAACACTCATTTCCTCCCCAGCATTTCTCAGAAACAGTTCAGAGGAAAAACAAAAAGTGAAAAAGAAAACCATAAACTTCCAGAACCCAGCAACCCTTTGACACAAACATCGCGACTGCTGCACAAAAATAAATATAAATGAGCCAACAGAGCACTTCACTTAATCTGCATCATCTGATTTTTCTGGAGCAGACAAACAGATCAAGAAAATTCCAGCCCAAAATCACATAATCCGATTCAAAAAAATTGCAATATCCTATCCTACTGAACAACCAAATAAACAACCACAGAGAGAGAGAGAGAGAAACAATTGGACCGACCTCTCTTGGCCGGCAGTGTCCCAAATCTGAGCCTTGACGACCTTGTCGTCGACGCGGATGCTGCGGGTGGCGAATTCCACGCCGATGGTGGACTTGGATTCGAGGCTGAACTCGTTGTGGGTGAATCGAGACAAGAGGTTCGATTTACCGACTCCCGAGTCCCCTATTAGAACCACCTTGAACAGATAGTCGTAATCGTCTTCAGCCCTGTACGCCGCCATCCCTCCGTCGCTGCCCCACCCTCCTCTTCCTCCTCCTCCTCCTCCTTGTTCCTCTGTCGGGTCGGATCGTGTCGGGTCAAGTTTGTTTCTATTTTGGGAGGGGTGATTTTTTTTTTTCAAAATAAAAACAGAGAATAAAAGTATTAATTAACGATTAATTTTCAAAACTGCTTCTGCAACAAGATCCAGGTGAGGCGAGGCGAGGCGAGGCGAGGGCTGCCACTTTTGAATCAGGACGTCCCTTGCTTTCCATTGGATTGGAGGAGCATTATTGCTTTACTTAACCGTTATTATTACAGCCAGAGAATGATTTGAATCAACATCTCCTTAACCCCACCCCACCACCTTTTTTTTTTTTTTTTTGGGAGAAAAAAGTTTTATGTTCACTGAATACTATTAAAAAAATAATTATATATATATATTATATTTTAAAATAAAAACTATTTGAATTATGACTATTTATTGTTTTGAAAGTTGTCGATTTTATTTATTTTTTTTTTTTTTGGAGAAAGCAAGGAAGGAAAACAGAAAAACGTTTATATTATGAATATATGTTTTTTGAAAAAAATAAAAAAGGAATATATTTTTTATTTTTTAATTATATATAATTATTTTATTTGAATTTAAGATATATGTTTAAAAAATTATTAATATAAATTACAATATATAATAGATAATTATTGGAATTTTATCAAATATTTAGATATTTTTAAATTTAAACAAATAATGATACATGAACATTTTATTTGTAAATTTCTTTTTTTTTTTCAATTTTAGTACTATTAATGCATTTTTTTTGTATTAATTTTATCAAGTTAAGAGGCCTTGCTAGTCGGTGCTTAGCTCCCCCCTAAATTGTTATATGAAGAAGTAATTGCGCTTAAAATATCATTGCCGTTCGGTTTGCTTAAATTTCAGTCTCTCTTCGCCCTCTTTGCCCTCAACGTTTCATCCTTCGTCTTCTTCTTCTTCTTCTTCTTTTTGTTAACACACTGAATTTGGTGGCTTTGTTTCCAAACGTACCCCTGTCTGTTGGGCTTTTTACTTTGCTAACACTGAATTTTTTAATTTCTTATATTTTTCCCCAATTACATTGAATCTCATTAGGGATGAGCTCCCGGTTGGACCACATAACCTTACAAAATTTTATCTAACTTTTGGTTCGTCAACTTTCAATTTTGTGCCCTACCTTTTAAAATTAGAACTTTCCTCTCTTTTTTTTTTTTATTATTTATTTTGCGCCGCGGGGAGGGGGGGATAGTGCAGTTAACGAAAAACCGTTTGAATACACGTGGCATATAAATGAGACCCAATCGTTGCCGACAGGAATCGGGACGATGTCTTGTCCTTTGACCTGCAATTTGTAGTACTACAAAGTTTGCCGTAAAGGCGTGGGAAAGGTGGGGGGGGGGGGCCTTTGGTGCAATAGTTCCCAAAATGTACCAATGAGTACAAATCCCGTATCCTGATTTTATTATTATTATTTTTCCTTTAAACAATAGAAATTTTGGTTAAGCATTAAAAAAATTATATTTATTTAGATGATTAATATTTTCCTATTTTATTAAAACTCAATTTAAAAATATTTTTTTCATTATTATTATTATTATTTCCTTTTTTCTCAAAACACAAGATGATGAATCTGCTACGCAAGGCAAATCCTGCTTTTCGCCTTTGTCTTGTCACTTTTCAATCCTATCCTCGAAACGGTGGTCAACCTTAATATATATATATATATACCCACCCTCTCCCACCCCCCGGCCCCACGCCGTGGGGAGGCGCCGGCCTGCCTTTCTAGATATCATATGATATAAAATTTTGATTGCGTATATAATAATTAATTTCCTATCGATCCTACGTGGGCGTGTGCGTATAAAATGTTCCAAGGAAACAGTGCATTCGTCAGTTGTAAAGATGTCTCCTAAGAAGCTGCGTCCGTTCCTTGTGGCTCTCCTCCTTCTCTTCATCCTGACCTCAAGCGTCCATTCCCGATTTCTTCCGTCAGCAGAGCCGTCTGATTTTGTGTCCGATGGCCTCCGCTACAACCACACATCTCAAACATATCTCGTCCTCGATCGTCCTGCTGGGACGGAGGAGTTGTCGTCGTCCTCCTCTTCCTCGTCCTCCTACTGCGAGCAGTCGTACGGGTTCTTGCCCTGCACAAAGACAACTCTTGGAAATATTTTCTTGATCTTAGTGTACGGATATCTCATGTTCCTCGCCGCCACCTACCTGTCCAGTGGCAGCGAGATATTGCTTGAGATTATGGGGCCTGGCATCGTCGGAGGCTTGTTTCTTCCCATGCTCGGCGCCCTCCCCGACGCTATGCTCATCCTCGGTAACTTTTCATTTTCATTATACACAAATGACATGTGATTCTGTAGTTATTGCTCAGATTTTGTTTGGTTGTAAGGAAAGTGCGAGAGAAATATATGGAAATTTGATTGAATTCCGATCCCATGGCCCAAATAACAAGAAAAAAAAAAAAACTGAACTGCGAAGCGTAAATCCAGAATTTTAGTTTTCGACTTCTAATAATACTCGGATCATTAAAAAATGGAGATTTTTTTTATATAAATCAAGAAACATATTATGATGCTGACGCTAAAAGGGTGATCTTTTTTTTTTTTTCTCTTTTCTTGCCTCTTGTTTTTTGGAAAGATGAAAGGGGTGGATGTCACCGATTTCTTTATTTTTTTCTAATTTCAATTATTGTGTTTTTTAAAAAAGTTTTTTTTTTTTTTTATGGTTTATGTTACATCAAGCACATGTTACCGTCAAACATCCTTTGTCGTGGCAATTTTCCTCATCGATCGATTCCCGGCAATTTGAGACGTAAGCAGAATGTAGCTCATGGAGTTCTAGCTCAAGCAATCGTTTACAGCATTATTTTTTTTTTCTCTCGACTGCTCTATTATACATTTTTTCAGTACAAAATGCTGACCACCCTTGTTTTCCCTTCTTTTTCTCGTCCTGCAGTATCTGGAATTTCTGGAAGTGTGGCAACAGCTCAAAGTCAGGTATCAGTTGGAATGGGCTTGATGGCTGGTTCAACTGTCATGCTACTTACGCTTATCTGGGGAACCTGTGTTGTTGTTGGCAAATGTGACATTCGAGAGACAGATAACATTGCAATTGATGGAGTGGACACCAAAGGATTCAGCTTAGCTGGTAATTGCCGCTGTTTGAGTTCATGGGAAGGAAGTAGATGTAGATAAAGATGCAAAGCACTCAATTAAGTTCAGTTAATTATTAACTAGTTTTCCAACCATGAAGAGGACGGGGGCTTTTTCTGGCATACTATTTATGTAAATGAAATTCACGTGCTGACTTGGGTGAGTCATTTGACATGTCACCTTCATTGTGAAAAATGGTTGCAGGCACTGGTGTCAGCACTGACATTTGGACATGCTTTGCTGCAAGGATAATGGCTATATCTGTTATTCCTTTTATTGTTGTCCAACTACCACAAGCTCTTCATTCAAGCTCAGGAAGACACTTGGCAGTCCTTATTGGACTAATTTTGTCTCTCTCAATGTTGATTTCTTACTGCCTTTATCAGGTGACTTATTCTCTGCTTTCTTTTTCATGTGCTGTTTGTTTCAATGTTCCATGGCACAGGTTTGTGTATGTATGAGTGTGCACATCTATGTCTATGCATAAATACAAAAAAAAAAAAAAAAAAAAAAGCGGCAGAATGCTCAACCTGGGACAAGACTCTCAAGACTGCAAATCTTATCTAAGACCCCTCATTTTGAGTAGACGTAATCAAAAATTTCTGTGAGTTTGAATTGGTATATAGTTGGACTATGAAGTATAATCTAGTATGCAATTGTTTGCCTTAATTATGTGAGTGTACAAAACATGGATTCCAAGGAGGTGGCTTATTTCATACACTACTTTTATAGGTCTTTCAACCGTGGATTCAGAGGAGGCGACTTGCTTACACAAAGCTCAAACATGTGATATCTGGAATTCTACAACACCTTAGACAGAGAGCTTTAGGACGGCTCCTTACTGATGATGGAAAACCTAATGAAGAAGTCATTCGACAGTAGGTGTAGAAGCTTTTTCATTTTATTCTGATGCATTTAATATATTGTGCTGACCTTTGGATTGCAGGTTATTTGAGGCAATCGATGAAAATAAAGATGGCCAACTCTCTGTTTCTGAGTTAAAAGCACTGATTATTGGAATACAGTTTGAAGAGGTAGACTTTGATAGGGATAATGCTGTGGCCGATGTAATGAGAGATTTTGATACTTCCAATGATGAAAGCGTTGATGTGGAAGAATTCATTGCTGGTATCACCAAATGGCTTGATGAAGCCAGGCGAGTAGGGGCAGCCTCTCCTGACTCTGGTCCTCATACAATAAAGTTTATAAATGACTTCAATGTGGTAGGTGGCGCTATGATGAGTTCATTGTCCATTGCATTACATTTCATGACAATATTAAAACTGATGTGCAGCAAACAAGAAAAGAACATGCTTTGTTGGGTCCTGAAACACAAGAGAAGGACGAAAATGAAGAGGGCACCAAGGTTGAAGACTCCAAATGGACCTCTATCAAAGCAATCCTGATGTTGTTGCTGGGAACAATTATTGCAGCTGTGTTTGCTGATCCCCTAGTTGATGCAGTTAACAACTTTTCTGATGCAACGAGTATTCCTACTTTCTTCATCTCATTCATTGCACTACCTTTGGCTACCAACTCTAGTGAAGCTGTGTCAGCGATTATCTTTGCTAGCCGCAAAAAGCTCAGAACTTCCTCTTTGACATTTTCCGAGGTTTATTTCTCATATACTTATCCCAATAACTCAATGTTACTGCTTAGGAAGTTAATCATCAGTTACGCAAGCCCAATGTAGTTTTCTTGATTTGAGTACGTATAATTTTTGGCTAGTTTTTCACATTTTAGAATTGAGGGAGAAAGACGGTGTGCATGACAGGATTTCATAGGATGTCTCCTAAATTGAGAATGTCTACTTATTACAGTTAGTCTGCAGCTAGATTGAAAAACTGAGAACAAGTCTTGACAATCCAAGACTCACTGGGCCTTTCTAATAGGTGTTCAGAAAAATGTGAACCCAATGCAGTCTACACCAGATTATGGGTTGTGGAGAGGGTTTTTCAGCATGTCCCTAGGTTTGACGAGAACTTTCCATGACTTGAATCTATGATCTTTAGTCTAAAAAGAATTAACCTTAATGTTATAATAAATATCACTGTTTTCTGGTATGCAATGGGAAAAATGAAACATGACTGCTTAATGTCTGATGAACCATGGCATCTGGGTGGGTTGACATGTATTAAATATTAAGTTGTTTTTAAGAATGAACTAGGATTGTAGTTCCCGCTTATGTCTGTAATATATTTAAAGTTTTAAGCTACTCTTTGTACTTACCTAGAACCTGCCTTGCAACAGCTATATGGAGCAGTAACGATGAATAACCTCCTTTGCCTTTCGGTGTTCTTGGCACTTGTTTACATAAGGGGATTGACATGGGACTTTTCATCCGAAGTGCTGGTTATTTTTATCGTCTGCATTGTGATGGGTGCCTTTGCCAGCTTCCGCGCAACATTCCCTCTCTGGACCTGTTTCTTGGCTTACCTCCTCTACCCTTTCTCACTGGCGCTTGTCTATGTTCTTGACTATGACTTTGGTTGGTCGTAGAATAATTATCAAATGCCAGGTACCATTGATTCTATGCATAGAAGATGATGTTGAGTGTACGAGAACTCAAGAGAACTTGAGATGACTTTGCGGTTCTTTGGTTTGGCGGCAGGAATAGGATGGTTCGCTAGGTCGTATGGCTAGTTATGCGAGTCTGGAGGTAAACGTCCTTCATTAGGTGCAAACAAGGGTGTGGGGCATGGTAGAATTGCTCTGCGGATTTATTTACAAAGCTTGTCATCAGAAATGAAAAGCATGCTTTGTAAATTAGTCAAACGGTGTTAACCCCTGTGGAAATAAGATTCACATTTGGTTTTTGCTTCTACCATATTGAATTGATATTGATTCCGTATCTATAAGAATTTATAACGTTTAGGAGGGAAGAGGAAAAATAAGGAAAAAGTTTCCATAAATTCTTTCCTCTCCTATATACTCTGCACTTCCTTTTGGTTTGAGGAAGAAATATAAGAACCTAACCAGTAGGTCCTTTTATCAACCGGGCACAGTTTAGTGGTCATTTGACTGGTTATCAGTCCGATTTTAAGAGTTGAATGGTAAACACAAACACTTTAGAGGTAAGCCAACCACTCTTTATCTTGATGAATAGACGATCTTCTTTTTATTTTGATTTAGTGGCACACAATTAATTTGCCATGAACCCTAGTTTACTAAATTGTTTTACCATTCACATCTCCACCCTCCACCTTGTTCAACATGTACAGAAAAATTTGATAACAATGCAATAAGAATTAATGTGATAAGCGAGTATGAATATATAATATAATTTAGTGACAAAACTATTAAATTTTGTAAAAATAATAACAATAATAATAATAATACATGATCTATTAAATTGACAGCACGCTTCTGGTGCATCTCGCGTTGGGTTGTTGCCTAATGAAAACCCTCAAACCTAGAGTGGTCCCTTCTTGTCATCATTGAAGATCGGATACTAGAGACCCCATCAAAACAAAACAAAGGCGAAACAAAAAGCACTATGAGCTCCTCATAGACCACATTGCAAAAGCTTGTTGCCCCCATTTTAGGTGCGATAGTCGCTCAACTCTACTCACCCAAGAATCAAACAACGAACAACAAAACAAAGGCAGAAAATCCCCACAACTTGGCCACAATCAACGAAATTTCTCATTGCCTAAAAGAAATGGCACCCATAACGGCAAAATTTGTCTCTATTTTTTTTTTTTCCTATCTTGCCCGCACATGGCCAAGACTTCTGGGTCACTTTCAAACTGTGGGTTGCATATGAAAATGTGGACATTTCAACGCTATGTACTTGGACTAGCTGACGGATAAAGAACTTCCTATCATGTTCTCAAACAGCGAGAACAGCTGGCCTGCCAAAGATATCACGTAAAATAAAATAAAACTGGCCTTCCTATAAGTCATTTATAACTTCAAATTTAGATCAACATTTTCTCCCACTTCACCGCCATCACAGTCGCCAAAAGTCTTTGTTGCTTGGCCAGTTTGCATTACTGTTGTTGGCAAGAGGCTGTGACAAGGCCGCTGTGGATTTGGTACGCTTGGTGCCGGCTGGAGAACAGGATCTTCCATGTTACGCTTTAACAAGATCCCAAAGAAGCAATAATTACAGGCACAAAAATGAAATTAGCTACATGGAAAGTCCGTAGCCGTTAAATAAATCTTACTTGGTAAGGCAGTGAACCAAAGACAATAGTGTCGTAATCATTGAAGGCTAGGACGGCTGAAGGGTGCTTGAATTTTGAATTTGTACATGTCAAATCAGTTGCAGGAGGCCCTAGTGTTAGAAAATCTCCATTGAAAACCCCATTTTCTCTGATGCTTCTTCTTGAATTAGGCTCCAAGATTGAACAAGAACAGGAGGGTTCTTCCCTAAAAGTTTGGAAAATAATAAATTCTGAGGGAAAGCACAGGAGCGAAGCAAATGTACTGAAAAAGGTATTTAAAAAGAAAGAGAAACGAGAGGATGAAGTGAAACCTGGAATTGTTGTTGCCTGAACAGAAACTGCCAGCCTCTCTATTGCCAAATGGACCAGACTGATCATCTGATCTACTAACGGGGTGTTTAATGGGAGGAATTTTGCAGTGGAGAGAAGGGGCCAGAGAATTGTCAACAGAAAAGGGATACGGCCTCTTCATACCAGCCATCTATACTACATTTCAACCAAATTCACAAATCAGTAAAAACAGTCTATGTATTAGATGTTGTACCACTTTCATTCAACAATAGTAGAAAAATTGGCATCAGTTATCATGTCCCTATTCATATGGGTGTTATGATGCTATATAGACAGGTGACTGACCATAAAATCCACGAAGAACAAAGATTGGAAAAGAAGTGAAATTGCCTTTTCTTCCTCTTGCCAAACAGATGTATAGTTGCCATGATAGCTTTGGTTTGAAGGGGGCTCCGTCTGGAAACTTGGTGCAGATGATGAAATACATAGTGATGAGGCATTCACCTAGAAAAATTTTCGTAGATCCATAAAAAGCCAAAACTTAAACTTTCAGAATTTAAGAAGGGGAAAAACACCAACAATCACTGGGAAACAAACTAAAATTAAACAAGTAAGAATTTATCTTTACCATTGAGGAAGAAGAAGAGTGTGAAGTCTGTAGATGTTTTTGTGCTTTTTGCATCAAACTAGGAAGAGGGTAGATGGGATTGGATTCACTAAAAAAATTGAAACTTGACTGAAAAGAGAACCCGGTATCAACCCCGAAACTCTCCCTTTGAAGGCTGTGCTGACTTGTATTTAACATCTTGGTAGCATTTCCATGTCCTTGAACAGGAACCCGATTGCCAACCCACAGAGTTAACAGCATCACTGTTTTGTGGCCTATGCATGGAATTTGGAGACAAGAAATCAGGAGGATATGTTATTGAAGAGGAAAAAGACTGGTAACTGGGAAGTGGCGCTGAGAAATTGGAGGGTCTGGCTGGTGATATAGGAGGTGGAGTTGGCAAGATTATTGAACCATCCTTCTTGTGTTGCTCTTCAAGTCTGATCTTCTCTAGTTGAGCCACACCAAGACCTCTTTGCGGCACTTTCTTTTGCTTCTGTTTCTGGGAAGATCTACCAGTATTTCCCATTTTAAAGCCACCGCCACCACTAATACTATTGCTATGCTTTTGGGTTTCCTCCTCCTGAGCCATTCTTGTGATCCTCCAAAATATTGCATGTGCACGTGATTTTCCAAGAACTCAAATCAAGCCCACCAGCAGAGATGTAGGGGAAGAACCAAATCTTTGTTTCTTATGGTACTGATCCTCCTGTATTACAATAGAATTGTTCCTGATCTTGTAGAAACTTGCTAATTTAATAAGACAAGACTCGAAGTCATATTTCCCATAGCAAAAACAAGAGAGAGATTTGCAGGGGCACACTCAATATCTTGATTTTGTTGCCCCTAGTGCCACCACTTGACTATTGGCCATTCTTCTTGTTATAAAGTTTGAAGAAGAAATAAGCTCAACACAAAGATTGAGAGAGAGAGAGAGAGAGAGAGAGAGAGAGAGAGAGAGAGAGCCATGAAATTCGAAATCAAAATCTGAAGATTACAACAGCAAAATCTAGGTGAATTTGACTTATCAAAAAAAAAAATCTAGGAGAATTTGGAGAACCCAAACCAAATAATGTACCAAAAATCTCGCAGGTTATGAAGTCAAGATCATATCTTTATATCTAGGAGGAGAGGAATAAGCCCATGAACCAAGCCAGCCTTTCAGCAGAGAGAGAGAGGGAGAGGGGGAGAGAGAATATGAAGAGGCTACTGATTTTTCTCAAACAAATGTTGTTAGTTGTTTGTCTGAGAGACAAGATCATACAAAATAACAAACAAAAACAAAGTGCAAATAAAAGCTGTCTTGTTTCTGGGGTTTTCAGATTTTCTATTGTCACTACGCATAAATTCAAACATCAAGCAAATCTAAAGAAGTCCAAAAACTTATTTTATTCTTCCTATTCCTCGCCCACATTCTCGCTCCACTCTCCCCTTTTGATTCCTAGATCCACTCTCCTCATCTCTCTCTCCCTAAAACCCAACTCATCTCTCTCTCTCTCTCTATAATGTTTTTTTTTTCTTTTGGGAAGGAGGGGTTGGGGGGGAGGGGGGGTGGAGTTATTAAATGGAGCTAAAGTGCCACCTTAACGAGGAAACGCGACCTTCTGCTTTGCTTATTTCATTTCCGGACATCTGTTGCTTTGTGTTCTGCAGCGTGTGGGGCTGGCGTCACTTATCATTTTTATGCATGCATAGAATTCACCATTGACACCCCCCCCCCCCGAATCTTCTTGTTTGTTTATCATATTAAACGTTATAAATTTGAATATTTAATAAAATTAAATATACATAATTTTTTTAATATTACACCATTTTTAATGAAATTGTAAGATACTTTTTTCCCTTTTTTTTTAAGAAAAATCACCTCTAAAGTGCCCTGTTGTAACAGGGAAGCATAGAATTTAATTGAGTTCGATTTCTTGCAAACAAAACTTTGTAAATATGGGCTATATTTATTTATATAGTTCATAGACGCCAAATATATCTTCACCATCGACAATTTCTCGATATTGGACAATACGTTATTGTACAATTTGCATTAGAATTCGAGAAATGGATGTCTCTCACTTGTTGTCCATTAACAGCCAAGCAATTCCCTTAAAAGAATATTTTGGTTTCAAATTCTAACCCAATGACATTATGTTATGAATATCGATTTTTTTTTTAAAGTCTATGTTATACCGTATAAATTTATGAAATGTGGTTGAGTATTTCTTGGATGGATTTGACACAAACTAAAAGTTGTACTCATAAATTTCTCACAAAAAAATAAAACAATAATTAAAATTTTGTATATTTATTTTTAAAATTTCAAATTCTAATAATACGAAAAGGGGTTGGTGTTAAAAACATTTTATTATCAAATTTTATATTACTTTGATAATAAATGTAAATTATAATATCAAAAAAATTAGATAAATTAACCTATATCCTAATTTATTGTTAGTTCTTCAATTAATTCATTTATTCGTCTAAACGAGAATTAGTATTTAGTAATATATTGTGACCATTTAAATATAACAATGTCTAAGTGGCTAGAATAATATTTATGTGCATTAGTAAAGTAATTCCGTCTTTTTATCATCTAAATTTTTTAATTAGATATAAAATATAAAATTAATATTTACTTTATTTGATGTCTAATTATTTTAGTGTTCTAATCATTAGCCAGTAATTTCATAAATAAGTATTATAATTTTTTTTATAAATCTTTATTCATATTTGTTAAGAATTTATTAAATTGATATTAATTAAAAAATAAGATATTCTTACTAATGTGATCATTATCTTTATATATTCTTTACAATGTTTAATATTTGCTTTCATAAATAATTCACAATTAAGACACACATTATGGAAATAATAGTAATTTTATATTTAATAATTCTTATAAAATGTTAATTTATTAAAAAAATTTAATAAATAATCACATATTTATTTAAATATCTTTATTTCTTATTGAATGAAATTGATTATTTCATTCTTTAAAAAAGGATAAGACATAAAAATCATATAATTTCATTAATGTCTTATTTTAATAGTACATTGACTAAGAATAATGTTTTTTATGATAAATATCGATAAAAATAATAATATTATAATTAATTTACAAAGTATATTTAGAACATAAATTTTTATTTTTAAAATTAAATAATGAGTATATAAGAAAACTAAAAAAATTACATAATTTATTTAATAATAAGAAAAAATAAAGTACAAACAGTAGCTAGCTGATGGACTTACAAAGCATGCGCCAACACTTTTGTGCCCTCCCCCCAAAATTTAGCTAATAAGATTTAGATACAAAAATAATAAAAAAAAATGAGGTTAAGAAGACATATAAAATAAATAAATAAATAATAAACATTAATTCATCATAATAATTTATTAAAATTAATTATTATATATAGATATAAGTGTTAACTACATAACAATCATAATGACCATATTTTTATTGCTATTTTTTCTTAGTCTATTGTCTTGTAAAGAAGCAAAGAAATAATTAAATAGATGTATCCAATACATAGTCAATAAGAATACCCCTTTAAAAGTGATCCTTTAAAATGTCAAATGGTCCCGTAGCTCAGTTGGTTAGAGCGTTGGTCTTATGAGCCGAAGGTCGCGAGTTCGAGCCTCTCCGGGGACCATCTTGTTAAATATGTCTGATGTATGTCTATAATTTCCAGGATGGAAGGTAAGGTGTGGTTTTGGGGGTGGGGGGGGTCGTCGGATTGAAATATAAAATAAAATTAAAGGTTAAGGAAAATGCTCAGAGACTTATGATTCATAATTTTGCAGGAATAATCCGAAGTTATTGCATTTTTCCGGTAAGAGCAATATGTTACCATTTGCTTTCTCACAACCTCAGCTTACCTTCCTCAAAAAGATGCAAAAAAGTTATGCATTTTGTTACAGATGTCAGATTTAGGTCTATAAATAGCATAAGGAAAATGAAGGGGGTCGGACCCATAAAAAGAAATGTAAAGGAAAATGGCTCAGGGTTCATATACATATATATATATATATATATATATATATATATATATATGCATCTATTTGAGAAAAATGTGAGTTTAGTATAACGATGTTATACTATTCAACTCAGAAAAATTTTGAATGTATACTTTACTTTATAATAAGTGATATTAAAACTTATCTTTATTTGTTATGTAACTCTCGACTTTGGTATGCGATGTTGGAAACTCGGTTCGGTGCGTGTACAAGAGTATCAATAAGGTTGTTAGATAAATTTGGTGTGAGAAATGTAACTTGTGTAGATTACTAAACCCTCGAAAAAAAAAAAACATATAAACTTGAGTAACTTTTGGAGAAGGTGACGACTCGGCTAAGAAAAAGCCAATGGTAATGGTGACAAATTTCTGTTACCTGGGGGTTCAACCTGCCTTTTTTGAGCACCCAATGTACGTAACATGATATACAAGTCTGAACGTGAGAATTAATTAAACCATAGCGATTGCCCCCTGCAAGGTACAAGATGATTAATTGTTTCCAGGCACTTTATGATCGAACTGAAGGCTTTTGGCAAAGCTTGTACTTAAGTTGTAGTTGGTTTGAGAAGAGTAGGATGATTAATTCTAAACTTGGAGCAGCCGTTTATGTCCTGTGGGAGCCTTTTTGGTGAAAGCCCCAATCGCATTCCCCCTCTCCCCGAAAAAGAGGATAATAAATAAATAAATAATATATATATATATTTCAGTAAAGGATGTCTTCCGTGCGTTGATTTTTGCAGACGGGCATTTTGTAGACCTCATTATTATTTATGTCAATTGCATACGTGTAGTTACAACACGACAAAGTATAACTTGAAATAAAAGGATGGATAATTAAATATCATTCAATTTTTCATAATTTTCAATATATTTTATTTTAATTTATTAACTTTTAGTGAAATTTTTGAAATTTTCAACTAATAATATGAATAATAATAATAATATGAATTATGTCACGTTTACATTACCGTAACATTTGTCTGACCCTCCTCAGGTTGGATCTTCTGGTCATGTAGCAAAGAAGACTCATCCGGTTTCTCGTCTGCAGGGCTTCCCAGTCAGAGGTGCATTGAAAATTAAAGGGGCCGCAAAATGAAAGTCTTGCGCCTTCATGTAAAGATTTGGAAGCTGTTCGGCCAAAGTGGCGGCTGTCTTGAAGTTAAATGGAATCTTCCCATGGCTGGGGACCTGGGAACTTCGTCGTCCACGGGTGTGAAACTTAGTCCCGCTCACTTCTGTCGTGCCGTTCTTTGCTCTGCCAGAATCCAAATTGACGGAATGAATCCAACAATGATTGCCAACGCGTTCGAATCCTTCTTGAACGTGTCGTTCAGTTTGTCAAATTACGATCCAATTATTTTGTGGTTAGCATTTTGGGCGTGATATATTCGTTCGACAATGGCAGAACTCCATTGTCATTCATTTTGTCAAAATGTAAGTTGACGTAATCCCAGAATAATGTAAATTCAAAAATAACACGAGCTAACTCGAGTTGTACCCCACTAAAATGGAGATTATTGCAGCAACTCCACTAATATAGGATTTGTTCAAAAATTTCCAAAGGGAGTGATACTTAATTTATTGAACATTCTAACAAAAAAAAATTTAACTTTATATTATATAATAAAAATAATTAAAAAAAAAAAAAACTCATCCCCCTCCCATGGAGATAAGAAGCAATAACTTTTCGTGAAGAGAATCCACAAGCCCGCCAGCCCACACCCGCACAAAAATTCGCGCCTGAAACCAAATGCTGCGTGTTCCGTCTGCTCTTCGGATTCTACCTCCTCAGTATCGCTTGACCCAGTTCCACAGTCCGGCTCCGCCGTTCAAAACCACCTCCAAAACCCTTCATTTCTTTCCAAAACAGTTTCCTCATAAACTTCCCATCAAAAGACTTTGTGGGTGTCTTTCAGTTTCCAATTCTTCTGCGCCAGGTGATGATTTTGACGTGGAATTGGGCCAGCTCTTGGCCCTGTTGCCGGAGGAGATGAGGATCAGGGCCGGCGAGCACCCGGAGCTTCGGGACTTGGTTGAGGTGGTTATGGACCTTGGACGGAGGCCGCTCGCCCGGTTTCCTTCCGGTGACTTTGTTTTGTCGGATTCATTGATTACGCTCGACGATCTGGAGCATGCTACTTCGCAGGTGACACTTGATTATTCAATTATTGTGCTGCCCTCAAAAATTTTCCATAGAAACCGCTCGCGTTTTGATGCTTTATTTAGGTGTTTGTGTTTTCATGTTCAGGAGGGGTTATTCTTAAGTGCAATTCTACAATGAGGAAATCTCTAGCATTACCCTTATTGTCACGATAGTGTAAATCAAATTTAGTTGGACCATATTTTGAAGGGCTCGAAGGGCTGGCTTTAATGTAACAGTAAATCCACTGTCACCTGTGCGTCGCAGATTCGGACAACCTTTCTCTTAAGAACAAGAGTAAGACTGCATAGATTTGACCATTCCCTAGACTTTACATCGTGTGAGAGTTTTGCGCGTTGGTAACGCCCTTATATTGTAAAGGGTTTGCGAGGTCTATATATATATTTTTTGAAGCGTTATATTTTGCTTTTAACTCACAAGTTCCAATGGAGAAAGATTGAAAGAGAATATTCAGTTTGTCAATTCATAGAGAATCTAATACATTTTTCTTAGAGATTTTAATTGATAGAAAGAATGTACCTTTCTGTACCAGCTTGGATAGAATTGCCGTCCAATGTTTTTTCTGTTATGCATTGTTGATAAATGGTTTCATTGGCTTGCTGCCATGTCATTATCTCTGAGGATAAGTCGAATGGAAATATCACATTAATGGTACAAGAGATTAAAGAAGAAAAAAAAAAAAATTTCTTACTTGAACGGCAGATTGCAGGTTGGTGATTTTGCCATTGACAATCGAGCAGGCATTAGCCAGACATTGCACCGCATCAGTGCAATCAGAAATCGAAAAGGCCAGATTATTGGTTTAACTTGTCGGGTTGGCAGGGCAATACCGGGCAGTGCTAGTTTAGTTAGAGATTTAGTTCAGGATGGGGCTTCTCTGTTGCTCATTGGACCACCCGGGGTTGGAAAGACTACAATTGTCAGGTTAGTACATTCCTATTTTTGGTATGCTTGCACTATCTGAATTAATGAGTTGCATTCCCATTTTATTTTGTCTTCATTTAGTTCCCATGAATTTCAAATCTGGAGATGGACTTATCCCTGTTAGGGATACATACATTACTGGGTGATTTTGTTTTATTGAAATGGTAAACATTCAAAACTAGAGTACCTTTTTTTTTGGGGGGGGGGGGTATATAGTCTCTATTTTTTCATGTGAGGTTAGCGCAAGTTTCTATAGGTCACATACACAATGTTTAGGTTTGTTTGGGCCTTTTCAGGTTTGAGGACACTGACTTTTGAAGCCTATGTCAATTTGACATTTCTGCTGTTAGCATTGCGTTTTGCAGATAACCTGGTAGGCTGCATTTGAGAGAGCTATTCCAGTCAGTTGGGTGATTTGACTACTCTTCCATGCTCAGCTCAATTTAAGCCCATCTGAATCGAAAGCCTCCCATAATAAGAAAATAAGTGCTAGGGATTGTCAAGCATGTTAAGAAAAAACATTTAATCCTTCAACTTTGACTTTCTGAAAATCTTTGCCACTCCCATGTTCAGCTCAATTAAAGTCCATCTGATTCAAATGCCTCTATATACTAAGAAAATGAAAATCTACTGATTGTCAAGCATTTTAAGAAAAAATTGAAATCATGCAAACTTTAATTTTTGCAGAAGCTTGTAACTAGGGAATGTGAAACTCATTATAGAGCTTGTCATAATCTGATATAAAACATTAAATGGTTTTCTAACCATCTGGGTCGAAAGAAGCATATATAGAAAATATGTTTGGAGAAATAGGAGGGGAAGCCAGTTAGGTTGCTAACATGCAACAAACAGTGAAGTTTAAATCTTAGAGAAGCTCAAATGTTCTTGCAATATCTTGTGATCTGATTATGGCAATTTTTGACTGTTGAATTTCTCAATGATTTGGTCAGAATTCTTAAACCATCCTGCATTTACTGGCTTTGATTTCCCATTTCTATAAATAGCAAATGAAGTGTAAGAAACATAAATGTGGTTTGTAGACGTGCTGCCTTGCATTGCCCAGCAAGAGAAATCATGCAATTGATGCAGTCATATCATATGCACCAATAATGTTCTTCAATCTGTCAAAGACTAGGCTTCAAATTTGAACTTGATATGCTAATGCATAGTTTTAGTAATGTTTAGTTTTAGGATAATCTTGGGTTCATTTCTTAATTTTAGATTGACATGAAATTCTAAGTTATGCAGGGAAATAGCTCAAATGCTTGCAAATGATGACAAGAAACGAGTAATGATTGTTGACACCTCAAATGAGATAGGAGGTGATGGAGATATACCTCATGCAGGAATAGGTAATGCTCGTCGGATGCAAGTACCCAGTCCTGATATGCAACATAAGGTATGAGTTAGAAGTGTGCATCTTTTTGGTTCTCTTTGGTCATGCTTTAGCAATTTCTTCCACATTAGTTCAAGATAGATTGATGGAAATTTAGTGGATTATAGTTTTCATATACACGTTATATCTACTGCTTTTAAAGCAAAAGTATTTTGACTAATGCTGTGTCCTTTGGGCCATGGAATTGCTCAGAAAATGTAAGGTTCCAATGCATGTGTTTATTTCTTTTGACACCATTAGGAGTCTTTACATCATTTATCTTGAAAGGGGTAAAAAGATGGAAAGAGCAGAACATTGAACTAGATCTGAGACCAATCTGGATTGCTTTTTTTTAAGGAAATCTAGATTACCTCTTTCAATTGTTTTGCCTTAATATGTATGGATCTATATAGCTTACTTTGTTATTTGTTGTTGAAGAATTTGCCAGGTATGGTCATATTTATGTTAACGAATTATCCAGGTATTAATAGAAGCAGTTGAAAATCATATGCCTCAAGTAATTGTGATAGATGAAATTGGAACAAAACCTGAAGCCATGGCTGCGAGTACAATTGCACAACGAGGAATTCAGCTAGTGGCAACTGTTCATGGAGTTACAATAGAAAATTTGATTATGAATCCATCTCTAGAGATGCTTGTTGGAGGAATACAGGTGAAAATGATTTCATTGACGAAAATGAGTCATTATTTAGCTTTTCTCAATTTAGACTTGACCCCTGTTCTGATTACGAATCAGTTACAGTTCTATGTGAAGGTTGAAATGTGACTGGACTGTGGTTAGGCGGTTCGGTTCCTGTTCCTGTTTCTGTACAGGTCTGATTCCTTTCAGGTTCAATTTCGAAGCTGATTCCAGTTCTGGAATCTTTCCTTTTTGGAAAAATTTTCAAACAATTTATAATATTCATAAAAAATGTTGATATAGATGTTATCAATGTTGAAACTTTAAAAATATTTATATGCAAAGATTTTAAGGTAAAAGAAAACTTTAAATAAATAAAAAAAATGAGCTTAATTCTTAATTAATTAAGTTGTCTTTGTATCATCTTTCGGCTTAGAGAAATTGAAGTCAATGATGTTTTCTTAACTTTGTCAAGGAATTCTTTGGCTAATTGATTTAATCTTATCACTAGTTCCAATTACTGTTTCTTTGGTTGTAAACTTGTATAACTGTTTATTGCTTTCTTGAACAATCTCTTGTTGTTAAGCCGCTGATCTAGACCAATCATCAAGGCATACTGAAGGTTTCACCGATTTTAGTGTCATACTCAAACAAATTTCATTAAGAATGTTTCTACTAGCATTAAACGATTGTCTAATGACAGTTCTGGGGATGAGAGTTGCCAGAATATGTAACTGTTATGCAAGAGGTCATTATTGCAGTTTATTCCATAATCTCAAAAATTTTCATTCAATTGAATTGTATATGGACAAGCATTAATGGAATCAATAAATTTTCAGAGTGTGACACTAGGGGATGAAGAAGCAAATAGAAGAGGTGCCCAGAAAACGGTGCTGGAGAGGAAAGGACCTTCAACATTTAGTTGTGGCGTGGAGATAGTATCAAAGAATGAACTGCGAGTTCATCGCAGCCTAGAAGCATCAGTGGATGCTATTCTCTTAGGTATGCTTGCTGTGTAGTTTAGTTAAATATGATCATTACTACTGCTCATAGTTATGCTCCACTAAATTATTATGGGTGGTTATGGGCTTTTCTTTGTATCTATTCTAGTTTTATAGTTTATTGTAATGTTTTTTATCACAGGTCGTTTCCCGAACTTTGAAGTTCGGAAAATGAATTCTGTGGGATTACAGAAGATTAGACAAAGTGATCCCAACTCGAGAGAGAACTCATTGCAAGATGAGGCACTGATTTGCCTATATGTTTATGGTGTAAGATTTCATCACCTTGATATTAACTGATTAACTACTATTCTGTAATTCTCCCAGTGTAACTGTTACCATGCTGTCATCAGTTTTTCCTCTTCAGTTTTGATCTGACATGATTTGTGACAGCAAAATAACTGTATAAATCAAATTAGGAGAGTATAGGGTTATTCATTTTATTCGGTGGTTTTTGCCCTTGTGCTTTAAGCAATCAGAAATCGAAAGCAAACTCTGAATAATTGAAGGGCTTCGATGCTTCATGTAGAGATGACATATGGATGTGCATCTTAGAACATTTACTTGCATGTATGATGTAGTTATCAACATGGAATTAGTTTCTTAGAGTACTTGGGTTGGTACCATTTTTTGTGCTTCTACACTCAGGCGTTAAATATCAGAACATCCTTGATGCTTGCTTGTGCCTCTGGCTTAGGATGCTTCGGACATCTCTCTTCAACAGCATGTTACTTAAGCCATCTTGTTCCCCAGAAAAATAAAAAATTAATTTTTTTAGTATAGCAATATCAAATTGTTTATTCTACTAATATGAACTTCCAAATGATTAAGCACTGCATTCAAATGGAAAGTGAACTTGATTCACTTCTCAGCTTAAGTTTGCCAAATTTCTATTATTGGCAATTACTCGGAAAACATTGGACATGCAACTAACATAATGAGCAGTTATTCTAGATTCTGGAGACGAGTGTGATTCAAGGGATCAATCAGTTGAAAGTGGACACTGCTGTTCAATTAACCGATAATTTCAGCAAGGCAGATGCTCTACTTGCCTTGCAATCCAAGCTCAAGAAGAATCTCAAGATCCAAGTTGCTGCTAAAGCGCATGGCATACCCATTTATGTGATAAAGGTTAATAGCAGTTGTTTTATCTGCCTTTGTTGGGTTTTCTCCTAATTGTATTCCATTGAATTTTATATTTTCCCTTGTAGACATGCTCATTGGTACAGATAACAAAGGCCATCAGAGAGTTGATAAATGATCATGCTAATGGATTGAAGGATTCTGGATCAGATGTCAATGCCAATTCATCAGAGAAAATTGATGCCCTCGAGGTGAGGATCATTTTCATATGCACGTTCAAAAGTATATGCGAGGCTACGAAAGCCATTTGCTGTCTCATCATAGGATACAGGATCCCAGCTATGCTGATGAAAATATCAAAATTTGCACCACTTGAGGGACTAGTATTTCATCCCATCACTCAATAAGAACAGTGCAATTATGAAAGCTGTTTTTTCCTTTCTCTGCCCCAATGATTAACTTAAAATTTTGTTTATTTAATCTTTTGGGTGGGGGAAGGGGGAGGGACAGTGTTGGTTCATTCAATAGGTGAAAAGGGTCAGTGTATCTGAAGCAGCAAAATATAAAAAGCATTAATACTCGACATTTTAAATGTTTTGTTATGGAAGAGAAAAACTTCGGCTACACCTTTTTTGAGATGACAGTGTAAACTGTGTTAATAGAGTTTCAAAGAATGTTGATCTGCAATATTGTTGGTCCTGGAGAAGCTCACTGTCTAATGAGGAAACTGAGAAGAAAAAAGTAGAAAATTGGTAACAAAAAAAAAAAAAATGCTTTAGTCCCAATTTTAAAAGATTGGTCAGAAAGAAAGAAAATAAGAAGAATGTTCAAATGGTCGATGTCTAGTAAACACCACCAATGAGAAAGGAAAAAAGGATTTCACCGCACCTACTGCACTGTTATTCTTTCTTGTTTAGGCTTTGGAAAACCTCGTTCAATCAGCACTGTTTCAACACCATAAGTATTTTTCCTCTTATAGGAGGCAAGGATGGCCATTGAGCAGGTAGTAATCCCAAAAGGAGAATCAATGGAGCTGCTGCCAAGGCCATTGCACATTCTCTCTCTTCAAATTGACTTCATTGAAAAGTACCAACTTCAAGCAGAAAAAATTGGGACGGAGCCCTTTGTGCATCTCCGCATCCTTCCATATCAGACTCAGGAGGATAGAGACCAGAAATCTAGTGAAACAGATGATGCTGATGGTGCACTTGGGGGCATACTAAGTCACAGCAGTGAATCCAACGGATCATTCTACAGTTTGGACAGGTTACCTCTCCTGCCTGACCAGTATTGACTGTGTTGTGTATAAAGCTTTGCTATGCTGGATATATGTAATAAATTTGTCAGCTTTACATGTTCCTGGAAAGGAATTTCATCTCTTGGATTTACTATTGCTGTTTCATTATCATATATCAAAGTTATCCTGCGGATTACGGTCCTTAGAGGGAAGGGGGACATTATTGCCAAACATTGGCGCCTTAACACTTGGACACCACTAAGATTGAGAGCCCATCATAATGCCATTTGGACTGAGAGGCTGGGATTTTAACCCCTAACCTAGCCACTCCCTGCCCTCTGGCTTGTAGGTGACTGTCACATAAGGCATCATCATTTTTTCAAAAGAATGACTTTGATTAATATAATTCTCCTTGCATTCAAAATGCTAACTATTGTCATCATGGTGGGCGCTTAAGAAATTACATTCAAGCCGCTAAGTGCTTTAAAAAATATGTTTGGAAAGAATGACAATATTTTTAAAAAATATGTACACCTGCACGAGGCCTCGAGCCAAAAAAAAAAAAAAGGTTTTTTGAATTAGCAAAAAAAAAACGTAAATTGAACAATTTATAATTTTATTGTAAGAGATATATAACTCTTAATTTATAATTGTGGTTAATAAAATTTTTGAATTTAAATTACTGAATATATGTAATGAAATTTACTCGTCTGACGAGGTATTCCGATAAAATGTTAGATTTGGGTCTCGGTCGTCTCTCGTTTCATGGTGGGCTGTCAAAAGTCAAAAAAGGAGAAAAATTTGGTAGCAATTCAGTGAACGTGCGTTGATGCATTGATGTGATTTAATTTAGTAAAAAGGATTATTGAATTGAGAAAAATAAAGATGGGTGTATGACCGATGAATGAGCTATGTCTCCTAAATGTTTTTCACTGCTTTATTATATGCATATAGTTAAGCTCAACATCAAAATCCACACGTGTTTGGCGGGCTTACCCAGATTGGCAGAAGCTGTCTTCATAATGAAAGATTGGCGTATCAGAATTGTGCACCACTATTTTGGGATATGGAATTTTTCCAGGCCTTATCCTTGGGGAAACATGTTGTGAAACTGGAACTGGGGTCAACTCTCCGATGCCCCTTGGGGAAACATGTTGTGAACTTTGAGTTTTCAAGTTAGAATGTCAGATTTTCCAGGCTTAAAATTCTGATGGGTGGGGAGTGAGTGTTACAAATGGGAAAGAGTGAGTGTTCTTTGTCTAGTCTGCAGCAAGAAACTCGTAATGGGCAAAACAAACGTAGATAATTTAGCTGTTGGAGGGGGCTGAAGGTATGTACGTGAATTCTCTCAACTTGAAGTGCGCCCAAGGAACATTGCCTTTTGGATTCGGTATGAGGGGACGTGAGGCGATCAATGGGGTCAAATGGAAATGATTTAAGCACTACGTTCTTACTTGTCCAAACTTATACTCCACTGGTAAAAGTAGTCTGAACCCCTCGAGAGGGCGAGGGGGCAGAGACGCTCTTATTTTCAGAGAGAGAGAGAGAGAGAGAGAGAGAGAACCCTCCTCAAAACAAGAGGGGCCCGCCATGGGGGTCGGTCCTCCCTGATGGAACTCATTGAAAATTGGCTCGGTTAATACTTGTATCCTTTCAAATGGCCTCGTGTCACCAAAGTTGCAATTTTAGGTACATGTCATAATACACACTCTGTTATAATGGAACTTCTTTATGACCATGTGGATAGAACACGCAGATTTTGATTTGAAGGTCCAATTGTTGTAACAGCGTGTTGAGTGGTTGCATATAGAATTACTGTTATGTGACCAATTGTTCAGGCTTTTGCTATCACTGGTGTCACCATCACGCGGGAATGATGCATCATTTTGGAGATGACGGGCTAGGACGTAAGGATTATAGCAAACGTAATTTTCTCTGAGAAGTTAAATCGCAAAAACATGAATAACTAAACATTTATCTGTTTTTTGAGTTGCAGAAACTTTGGTCCATGTTTGACTCGTAACATAAGGAGCTAGACATTGCAAAATTTCTCATGTAACAGAGCAGCAAAAGAAAGCAAGAAAACAACACCCATCAAACTTTTGTTAGAGATTATTCTTTAGTAGAAAAATCCGTTCATTCATTTCATGCTACCAAGATCATGATGGACAGGCTTCTACCACTAGTTTATGTTAGTGCATGATTGCATGTGCCAGATAGAAAAAGCGGCGAAAAAGGACAAGGGTGTTCAAGACATCTCTTTTCTAATACAATATCCTGAATAATCTAGCAATAAGGATCTATATATATATGGCCAAAGCCTCTGGTTTTCACTTACCTACACTTGAGGTTGAGTTGTTTTTGGAAACAAAAGTACCGCAGAGGCAATGGCTAACTTGAGGTCTTGGCTTTCTCTCCTTGTCATGCTTTTCGTTATATTTTCAGGCTCTCCAATTCTTCGTGCTGATTCCATTTCGAAGCACAGGACTAATGCGTTCTGGAAGATTGCCAAATTGTTGAGAAGGGAAGGAAGATTTAAGCCGGAGAGAAGCAATGGCCCCAAAGAAGCCAAGCGACTTAGTCCTGGAGGACCTGATCCTTATCACCACTAGTCTTCCAGCCTGAAAACTCAAAATAATAGCCGAAAGCTTGATAAATTGTGTAACTGAATTGCAGAAAGTTCCCTTGATGCAAATTTATGTATGTCAATCGTTTGGTAATGATTATAAGATATTTCATGGTTTCACTGCTCTTTAATCTCCAATCTACAGCTGTGAAAAGCTTGTTGAATTTCTAGTTAGGTAGAATGATTTTGCTTGGCTTCCAAAATTTTTGCTCTGTCATCCAAACTATAAAGACACACAAATTTGTTCGGCTTCGTTAGGACTCAATAATTGTGCTGCCACAATTAATTAATTATATGAATTATAATGGAGTAAACTTTTGATTTTATTAATGTGAAAAAAATCACACAATAATTAATTAAGAAACACTCTAATAATAAGTATAATTATTAACTAACTATAGTAGTCATGTAATAAAAGTTTTTACTTATCAATTACAAAATAAATTAACACACTTGCATCAACTTCAACAGACTTTAAGCTTAAATGCGCGGACGAAAATGGTCTGATGCAACAGGAACGCACGAACACCACCAATGAATAGCTGAATAGCCAGAGATGTTGCGGTTCCAATTGAACACTGCCAACGAATAGCTTGAGATATGGCTCTGGGTCTTTCCACCTTTCACGATGTGGTGGAGAAACCACAATAGTTAATTATTATATTGTTTTTGTCAGGATTGAAATTGGAGAATTACATCTTTCTTGCCTTGTCCTCTTAAATTAATTAATATTAATGAACTTATTTTTTAAAGTGTGATCTATAATGAAAGGTTTAATATGATAATCGGTTAGATATAACAGTAATTTGAATCATGAGGTTGAAAATCTTTCCACCCTTCCTGTTAGGATAATATTTTCTTGTTAGTTACATGATATTTATATATTATTATGGACTTTTTCTTCTCTCAATAGAGGTAAAAAATTGAAAAAAAAAAAGAATAGGAGAAAAAAAAATTGTTTAGAAACAAAATAAAGGGAGGATTCTCATTTTTGCTATAAGATAGACAAGAATATGTTAATTTTATTATAATTTTATTATAAGTATTCACATAAAGAAAATATATTGTATTATTAAAAAAATTTTTAAGACGAAAAATTCTAGAATAGTACAACATGTCTCTCTCTTAAATGTTGTGGGTTTCTTATTATTATTCTTCTTCTTGCTATTATTGATTTACGTTATTGTCAAGGGAGACCTGGCCTTTGAATCTCTTGAATTACGCTAGGAATTGCTATTCTTGGAACTATACATGCAGAATTCTCTGTAGCAACACCTGAAGATAGACAAGATATTATGGTTTTAGTTATCAAACTATGAAGCACTGCGTAGTTACCTTTTGTGATGCAGCATTATGCTGGTCATATGATGTCTACAGACACAATATACTCTTAGTTCGTAAAAGCTAAAATGTTTACGCTTTTGCTCGTCAAAGCTAAACTTGACATAAATTGCTAAGAAATTACCCTTCATTCTAGTATCCTACTCGCAAAGTGTGGATGGAACATTGCAGCCAAAAGTAATTGCAAAACGAAAGAACATCGGACATTGATGGCTGTGATTCGAGCCATGAAAAAAGTACTTCTTGTTCATCAGCCCACAAGTGTACTTGAATGCTCAATCACGGAAACTGACTTAATTGGTCGCATTAATATTTAATTAGGGAATCATTTTTTGAGCATAAATTTCATGAATTTACTTGGACACAATAAAATTGTATATTACATATAAAACATAAGATTTTATAAGATATAGTAGATATTAATGAAAAAGATTAAGTATATGGATGGAGAAAAATGTTATAATTAAAATTCATTTGTGTCTCGTTAACGATCAAAATATTAAATTAATTTTTTTAAAAAATAAAATTTTCACTAAAAATAATTAAATATATAATAAAATTATTTTAAGTGTATAACAAGACCAATAAAATGTGTAACAAGGTATTATTGAATTTTTTTTAACATTTATTTTACATTCAATTAGTTTTGTTACATGTTTGAAGGCATCGTAATATATATATTTAATTATTTTTAGTATAATATTTTTTAAAAGAAAAAATTTAATACATATTTGTTTTATCCCTTTGTCTATTTATTTGTATAAAAGGTGCATCTTCTTTCTTTTGTTGTTGTTTTTTTTTTTCATATTAAATTATATAAATATGAAAAATGTATATACACATGCGGTGTTCAATACAATGACCTTTTAGTTGAGTAAAAATTACAAAAAAAAAAAAACATAAATCTATCTATATATAATTCTTAATATATAATTTAAATCAATTCATACCCTCGTAACCATACTATTAATACTGTATAATAAGTCTTGCTTTACTTAATTAGAATGCTGGCAAATTAATTATATTTTTAAAATTGAAAGACAAAAAAAACTTGATTATTAGTCCTACTAACAATTTTGTAAAAGACTGATTTAAGTTTCTAAAATCTTCTATTCCTATTATTAATCTGCAACTATAATTTATGAGTTACTCTTACTATTGAGCGAAGTATGATGCTATACTCCTCATAGTCTAAAGGTGAACTATCTCCCAAATTGCAAATAATTCTACTTTATTAATACTAGTAAATTTAATTACCTTGGAGAACATACACATAATCTTCCTATCATTTCTTGATAGTGCTCCTATTATGACGATCCTTCTGTCCTTATCTATCGTCATTGCATTCGTATTGAATTTGAAAATACTACTTGAAGGCACAACTAAGTCAGATCCCAAGATCATAACTTTGCCTTTCTTGTAAAATGAATATATTTTAAGTTTATCAAAAACTTGTTAAACGTGAAATTGCATTGTGACCACTTTACCTTGGACTATCACTACAATATAATCCAAATCAAATCACATGTTCTTATAATTAAAAAATTCTTACTCACAAAAATGCATTTGTTCATCTCTAATTAAATAGACTAAATGATTGTGTAAAATCTTACCATCCATCTCTTTTTACGTGTATTCGTGACTTTTTATGTGTATTCGTGACTCAATTTGTACCACAACTCTCGTGTCTCCTTCACTGAGCCTAGAACAACTCAAGAAATTTCTCATTACCATACACACATGCATCAAACTACTCATATGAGACGGCAATGAAAGAATAAGTGGGTCGTTGACTTCATCTTTACAGAGCACAATAAGTATGGTATCTCAATCAGACCTTCCTATCGACCATAGCCTCTCTTTCCCAGAGAGAAGATCTAGTAACATTTGTTACTCAAACATCTCCATTCTAGGTGAAGTCAAATTTAACCAAGTATTTGTTATTCCTCTTCGTATGGGCCACAATGACTGTCAAGGAAATTACAAAAGGACCATACTGAAAAGTACCTATCTTTCTCTTTGTATCATATAAATTTATCATTCTACTCTTACATTGGCTGATAGGCTAATACGAGATTCATGAATTTGGTGAGTAAATCCTCCTTCCACTTAAAAAGGGCTTGACGCTACCAAATTTTTCATATTCAGTAATTATGCTCCTAATTGCCAAAACATCGTCTTTTTTATAGTCTTAGAAATTGGGGTGTTACCTAACTAAAATTGATTCTAAAAGTCTACTCTTCCGTCATCTCTGCAATTAGACTTTAAGTGTTACTGTATTCTTATCCTCTTTCAGCCATGATAAATATATATTCCTCCAAATTGGAGACTTTTGCTTACGTCCATTCCTATTACTATAATTGGCCTTATCTATACCATACTTTAAGAATCTTAACCCAATATAAATTACTTATATTTTTATTTTCTATAACCACTTCGATAAAAATCCAAAATTAATATCTCTAAAATTACTAATGCCCAACCCACCTCATTGCTTTTATCAGCATATAAGCCCCAATCAATTAGATGCATCCATTTACTACCATCCTCTTCTTTCTTTTGTTAACCCATTTGTTTTCTTGTAAATTCTTATGAACCTTTTTTATGTTGTATAAAATATTATTGGTATAATATAAAATATTTAGTATATTATATTTTTTTATCCAAATGTATTCGTAGGATTGTGTGTCCGTAAAATCAAGGCCTAAATAATTTTACGGCCGCTTAATCACAATCATAGTTGATCAGGACTAGGCTCGATAACCTCTGATGTTCATCGCTGCCTGTGCTCACTTTGGTCTCATTTCTCCTCAAAACGTCATGCGTCTGTGTTACCAAGCTCAATTCATCTCGGGTTCTCACTAATTAGCTCTTCACGGCCTCACATTACAAGTGTGTAGACCCAATAGCCCAGCCGTTATGACTCGAACACAACACAGTGCTATATTTTATTGCAACTGGAACAAAAGTGATTAGAAGTGGGCTTTAAGAGGAGGTCGGTTGCTTTTTTGACTGTGTCGCGGGGGTGATTTCACGCATTTAATCATACTATAATCGTTAATTGGAAACTGTTCAGAATGCATCAAATGGTTTCTCTAAGCATATAAGTCAAATCAAAAGCCACTAAATGACAGTGGTTAAGGCAATCGAATATCATATAGCCGTATATGAACATTCTTTTTTTTTTTCAATTCCATTTTAGGAACTGGATTAAGCTCGTCTCATTTGCTATTCGTCTCATTCCTGTTAATGCCCGATTCTCTCACTTTTTTCATGCACAGATTAATGTCAAGTTTGTGTGGATGACAAAAAGTGCTTTGAAGCACCCACTAACAAAAAATTAGTAAGTAAGCTAACGTGGAGTTGGATAAAAGCAAAGCAAATGATCACCCGCTATGGTGGAAGAATCGTCCAACCGTCCTATGCCATGCCAAGTGTTAACGAAACTCATACGAAAGTAATTAAATGAAGAGAAAAATAACATTAAAATTTTACGTAGTTCTGTAGATATGATCTATATTCACGAAAAAGACAAAAAAAATATTTTTATTATTAAAAAAAGTGTGTTATAAAAAATAAAAAGTATGACTCACTTTTTAAATTTCTTACCATTCTTATAACCTTAATACATAAAGGGATATAAGATTAAGATTAAAAGCATAATTCTAAATCAATAACGAATACAAGGCATATTTTAACATCAATTTTCTTCCGCATGCATGTCCTGCAAATCCAATAACACATATTTACTAGTTCTTGGTCTGTGATACATTCTCTCTTTCTTTCTTTTTATGTGAGTGGAAAAGATGGTGGCTAGAAAACCTTAAACAAAAACACTTTGGGCTAAAGCAAGGCTCCTTTTGATATGCTACACTAGTCTCTGACTTTTGCTTTGTTTTGCAAGCAAATCTCCTTTTGATACGCTAAAGAGGCCCTTCACGAGGTAATAGAATTCATAGATTGGTTATCACACTTGTTGCTATCCAGCACCGAAGCTTACCAGATATATATATATATATTTGTTGGTTAATTGTTCTACTTGAATTTCTAATTATTTGCTTGCATATCTTGGAATATTTAGAAAACAAGGCAAAAAGAAGTTAAAAAATTCAAATAAAATTAGGCCACTTTCGTGCACTCTTTTTGTCTCTGATGAACAAAGTGATGGGATCACTTTGTGCACTTTTCTTATTATCGATGCGGATCACTCTTGAGACCAACAATTAGATGGAGATTTTCTGTGACAAACCACTCTTAGAATTCCAAGAGAAGAAGATAACTAGATTTTTTTTTCTTCAGTAATAATCTTCTTTTCTGTATTAGATTTTGACGATATTTAATAAACTACTCAATCAATGTATTAAATCGATATGATTCCTAATAAAATCTTTCACGAAATGTTTTTCCGCTGGCATATGAACTATATAATATGGGAAAGTTTCTGTAATTCCCACGATGGTGTGGTGGAACTTTTATCATTTTGATTGCCATTAGACATGAACGGGTTGGCCAGGCCAACTAGCACAAGAAAAATCCAAAAACCAAGAGGAACGGCCGGTTGCAGTTGTATAAATCTGAAGTATGTTGACAACATATCTTCTGTGAGACGATAATGCATGATTGCTCAAAACCGGATTACAGTTAAAAAAAAAAAAAAAAAAAGAAGGAAGTAATGGAGTTTCCAATGCTTCTTCGTGTGCAATTCTCTTTTAATTAATAGCTACGTGGTTTGACGCAGTTTCCATGGCTTACATTGGAGAAGCCAGAAGGACTCAGGTGCTCTTTTTGAAGGGTGGTCTTTCGGCGTTTTGAAAGGCTAAAGCCAAGACTTGGAGTTTTGAAGTCACAGGACGAAGTCGAAGAGAATTAGTAAGCAAAAAAAAAAAAAATATATATATATAAAAATGAAGGCGATCCATTATTTATCGCGGTGGTTTATTGACTCGAAATATTTATTCATATCATAAAATTATAAGTTTAAATACTTGTTAAAATAATGGATTTAACGGTAACTTATATAAATATAGGAAATGTGTATAGCACGCAAAGTTACAAGCACAATAACTTTTTAGTTGAACAAAAATTATATATAAATCATTCCATGTGTGATTAATAATATATAAATTAGACTAATCTATACTCTTGCCATATTTCCTATGTAATAATATACACCAACTTTCAAATTACGAATAACTCTATCTTGTTAAGATAATTGATAGGGTCAAATGTAATTTTTATTAATAATTTTAATTAGTCTTAGAGGTTGATTCAGCCTATCTTATAATACATATTCAGTGCAATCTCCTTAAACGAAACTATGAAGTACTAATAAGGCTTTTTCAATTTTTGAATCAACAAAAACAAAAATAAATAAATAAAAGAAAAAGAGGGCGAGCCTTCTTTTTTTTTTTGTGCCAAGTCTTCACTGGGAATTCCATATCCTGAGCAAATTTACCTAGCTTTCCAACTTGGAACTTGAATGGATGATGCCAAGCCAACCCCTCTGACTAGATGCACACTAGATTTAAAAGGACAGCCTATATTTACGGAATTGATGAGTAGGAATGCAAAGGACATTCCTTGCTTGGGATCTCTAGAAATTAACTGGCAAGAAATCTTCTTTGATTTTCTGGGGGCAACAACGGCGGCAGTCCAAAATCCACCGGTTCTCATAATTAGGTAAAGTTCAATATCTTTACGAAAGTCTCTAATTGGTAAATATTTTTAAACATTAATACGGTAGAACAGCATTACCATTACAAGATAAGAATGAAAAGAAAAAGAGGCGGTGAAACGCGTCACAAATTTAATACGTGATCACCTCGAGAGTAAGCGGAATGCTTCCGAGTAAATATTGTTCCAATTTTACCCCTTGATATTTATATAATGAAATGATCTCTCTCACGGTATATATATACATGTGTGTGTGTCTGTGTGTGTGTGTCCAATTCCCCCAGCCAGCCCTAACATTGGTGCAATGGCCAACCTGAGAATTCTGCTATGCCTTGTCATGGTTTTGCTTTCATTGTCAACCTCTGAAGCCCGTCCAATCAACCCCATTTTGCCCAGGCGAAATCGCTACTTGCTAGAGACTGCAGAAGGGAAGTTGAAGGAATGGCTACAAAGACAAGAAGAGAGTTTGAATGTTTCCTATAGAGTGAGCCCAGGGGGGCCCGATCCCAAACATCACTAACCTGTCTGTCGCATGATCCCTCCTCTCCAATACAGCCGTTGCTTTTTGCACGAAGACTAGAGACGCAGTAATAGCTTCTTTTTCTGCATTTAAGCAATGTATGGCTGTGAATTGGCACTCAGATGTTTTAGCATGAAGCTATGTAAGTTTACTGTCAATTAAAGAATAAAGGAGGGACTTAAATTATTCAACCAGTAAAGCATATAATGATCATGAAATGCTGCATGTCTTGACGTGAACGGTGCTTTTAACTATAAGTTATGTTATCGCAAATAATAAAATGAAGAAGAAAATAATATCAAATTTTTATGACTTACGGAAAAGATAGAGCGAATACTCTTATTATTAAAAAGAGTATGTTACATGATATAAAGAATATGACTCACCTCTCAAAATCTCTCTTCAATTTTTATAAATTTAATATGCCTATATGAAGTCAAAAGAATAATTTTAACTCAACTATAAGACATATTCTAACAAGTTAGACCTCAAGTTTTGGGATCATGATTTGGTCCAAACTCTTAACTATTTATTGTTAAACTTCAATGAGATTAGGGCGTGGGCGTGCGTTAAACTTTAGATGTTGAATTAAAAGTTAAAACCTGGAGGTGCGCAATCAGAAACAACATACAAGTACATACATAAGCTAAATGTTCGTGTTGGTCAAGGAAAAATTTGTGAAACATTAAAACGACTGTTCTAGTATTTTCCAATGTGAAGATCGCTTGAATATTGGCATTTCGTCATTGGATTCATGAATAATTGCAAATCCCCACTTCAGGTGAGCTTTTCATTACATTAAAAGTTTGAACTGTTGGTTGGGGTGCAATTTCATTTCTTTAAGTCTTTTCAAAACTTAGTATCGATAAGTCACACGTATTACGAGAGGTGATGAGCCTGGACGTTGACCTCAGAGTCTTAAAGGAAACACTAGCAATATTAGACGGCAACGACAACAATTACTGCAGGGAAAAGCCGAAAAAGTCCCATGCCTCTACAGTATCATAACTAATGGTTCCAAGTTCGAAGGAGACTCGGCCCTTGAAATTGCCTATTTCTCCATTTTCAGTGTTAGTATTATAGTTTTCTTGACAACCTTGAAATAAAGTGCACCTTCGGACCCAAGAGAGCAAAAAGTATGGAACTTCAGGGTTTTACACGTTAGCGTTTGCCTTTTATTATTCGTCTATATTATCAAATAAAAAAAATTTGGTTGAAAATTTTGAGAAAATTGCAAGGATCAAATACATTACATTTAACAATAAAGGGATTTAAAGAAAAATTTACTGTGATTTATTACTTATTCACTGAATAAGATTACAGAGTCAAAATCTTCTGTAAATACCCCATAAAGGCAGGTCCTCTCTATTGCTAGAAGGGGTTTTGTCCTCTCTTTCCTCTCTTCTAAATTGTTTAGGATATGGGAAGTTGTTTTCGTCATTGTAAGTATAGCTTACAGTTAGAGGTTGAATAATTAGATGGTGTTAGTTTATGATAACATGCCAAACAGTTTAAAGATAAAGATTTCGAGTATTTTAGGTAATATTATTTAGGACACCTAGATTGTATTGTAATTATATTTAATAAGTAATTAAATATATTCTTAAATATTAAAAGGTCTAAAGTTACCATTTTATTGTGTATTTATTTGATAAATATCAATCATATTTATTAGCATTCTGTTCATTTTAATCACCATATGGAATAAACTAAAACGCATTTTTGAATTTTCTGATTCTGGTAGGTGAAACACTCTTATCTGACACATTGACGTCCTTGTTGGGATTATTATTAATTATATTATTTAATATTTAGTATTTGATTTTTGATATTTTAAGTATTTGGTAGAAATAGTTCATCTTGGTCTTAAGAGTTGATTTTGTTTTCTTAGTACGTTGAGCACTGAAACCTATAAAGATATAGTGCACGTATGAACCTTTGATTTAAGTAATCAAATGCAATTCTAAACTAAATAACTTATTGGAGGGTAATTCTTTCAAAAAATAACAATAATGATTATAATAATATTGGAGATCTCCTTGATGGCTGAAAAGCACCATGGGAAATTATTGATTCATTACTTGTGGGTACACAGCTCAAAAAACAGAAATAAGATTACCCTACTCCTGACTTATACACGTGGCAATACTAATATTCACATTGAAATTGCGATAACATAACCCGTATGCCAAGACTGGTCACATTTTTACAAATCACAAGAGTCTTTGATATATATTCAACGTAAGTAACTGTACTTGCAGCAAAGGCACTGGGTAGAGTTGCTAGAGGACTATGATCTCATTATCCATTATCATCCCCATAAGGCTAATGTAGATGCAATGCACTAAGTAGAAAATAGCTGATAGTGAAGGAATTGCATGGGTTGGCAGATATGAGATTGGAAGTGGTGGTGGAAAGACTACGGCATGCTGGCTTACTTCCATGTGAAGTCTAAACTTGTGGGAAGAGTTGTGATGGTCCAAAATTAAGATGTCGAGTCGAGCAAAGTGATTAGCAGTTTAAACGACAGATTAAAGAATTCTTGCTTGAGTCTGACGAGATACTGATAGCCAGAAATCAATTGTGTCAATGTATTAAGCACATCTTATTTGACACCTCTAATTATATTATTCCTTGCATGGGATTCTGATTTTGACAATCTATAAGATTATTTATTACCTTAGAATGTTGGGAATTATATCTGTTACCTTTCAAAAATTTTCATGTACATCGCTTTGTTCATCAAATACAACTAAAAGTTTACTCTTGCCTACTTAATTTTTCGGTTTTTATGATAAAAATATTATTGGGTCACTTTACACATGATTCGATACCAAATCTCTTATAAAACAATTTTAAAAGGTACGTTCAAGTAAATTAGCGTAATACATTCACCAAATAAAAAAAAAATATATAGTTAATTAACTGCAATTAAAATTTTTTATTTAAAAGATGACTTTAGCAACAGTAAATTATTCAGCAGTGATGAGGAAGAGAGTCTGATGGTTGACGAATGAGTATGAGAACGTTGGAGTGATGTCATTTTCGACATTTACTCCCACAAACCCAATGTTCAATAGAAACGCGACAAGTTGACAACTATCAGCTCTTAAAATACGTAAAAATACAATACTTTTGCGACTCATACGCATGCTCGAAATGACTTTCCACTAACCTAGACAATGATTCAACTTCTTCATGGTTTATTGCTTATCTATTATCTCATATGGATAAGACGTGGCCTTATGCTTGCAAAATTTGACCAATCTCAATCGTTATCCTCTAGTTTCAGAAATTTCTACCCAATTCTATCCCATGTCTATAAATTTCCAACTGCAATGATGATTTTCATTTTTTTTTATTTTTTGTTGGTTTTTCAAACCTTGCTCTACTTATTGTTTGATCGATCTTTATCTTGTTCTTCTCTAGTTGAATTTTTTCTTTTACCTTTTGAGAACCCAAATCAACTTAATCGTTGATCTTTTCAATTGGAATACAGATTGTCCTGCAGAGAAACAAAAATTAGTCCCTTTTTTTTTTTTTGTTTGTTTGGAGTACACATCTTGCTTGAAATTAACAAAGAAGCAACCAACCAATGCATTACATAATATATTCTCTGACGACAAATTTCTCAACAACCAAAGTCTGCAAGACCCATATTTGCGGGTGGAGATTTGATTGTGAAAGAACGTTTGTGTACTACTAACTAGAGCGCCAACTGACAATGAATTAATCATGAAAATGCAACGACATGTGATTTTATATAATCGGTCATTCATGTGAAAATCTTTCACATGATTTTATATGATCCCCGGTGGTCAGAAAAGAAATGAATAGATTCAGATTGAACCAAAAACGTTAGTAAGAGCAGGATAGAAAACTCCAATTTTGCTTACTCCAGTAAAAAGACACAGAGCAGACAGACCATAATGCTTTGGGTAGTTGTAAGCGTGTGATTTAAGTCAATGGGTATGACTCATGAAAGCAGAACCAGGGCTAATGCACAAATGGATAGAAGAAATTAATGCAGGAGACTCCATTCCAGTAATGCTAAATCTTGTCACCTTTTGAAATATATATATATATAAAGAAAAACATATTTCAAATTCTTGCTGTATGTATATATAAGTGGTGCAATGCTAGAGTTCAAATTTGCTAGAATTTGTCTACTTTCCTTGGCTTACTAGATACACTAGCTTTCAGTACTCGTTCAAGAACTATATATGGCTACCTTGTTTAAAGCAAAGATGTTACTTCTAGTCATAGTAACGTTGAGTATTTTGATCATTGTGGAGGGCTTGCAGACGCGTTCTTCTCTGCATTTTTCGGAGAAGCCCAACAAGTTGGACAGCCGCAGTATATCGAGTGAATTGGGTTATGATGCTTGGAGAATTCAGTACCACCGAAGGAGGTGGTCGCAAGGTGCAGGCCCCGACAGACTCTCGCCTGGAGGACCGGATCCACGACATCATTAGCAGCTGTTAATCTTGTTGTCGGTAACTGTGGAATTGGACGCCAATTCTGCGAATGGCTGCACAAAGACCAAAAACAAAGCCTTTCATGTATATGCACCGTCGTTCCTAGCATGATTCTATCGTTACGATTCTCCCCTGAAATATAAAGTGTATTTAGAGAAATTTGAACATTCGGCCTACCAAGTTTGGAATATTGGTTCTCATAAATTAGCATAAATTATATCTTACCCTTTTGGAGGGGATGTTTGGCTCTGGAGAAGCTGCCTCAGTTTTTCTCCTTGCGCTAGCAATCGAAATCTAAGTCAGCTAAAATTACCTGGCGTTTCATGTTTCGTAGTTCCCAGTTTGGTTGTCAGCTTGTTATTCTTAGATTGGAAACAATTTTGCATGAACATTATTCATGATGAGTTTGTCTAGTTAAGTCGAAGTTGTCTCCTCACTTTAATTTGTTCAAATTTTTAACTGCTGCCGGCATTCTTGCCCATACCATAAGTATCTCATAAAAACAGTGCCTTTTCTCCCTCTCCTCTCTTTTTTTTTTTTTTCGACAAAGTGAAAGGCATAATCTCAATAATTCTGTATAATAATGAGAATTTATTTATTTTTATATATTTTTCTTTTTAATTTTTTATTAAAAAATATCCATAAAATAAACTACATAATAAAAATAACATTTTTTATTTAAATATTTTTTACTATTCCTTCAAAACATGTTAAGTTTAAAATCTTAATTATTATGATATTTTATAAGTTTATTCTATGATACATAAGTCTTTGTTCTATCAGGAATGCTTTCGTATCCACCAAAATTGGGTAGCATCTTTTAGAAAGATTTGTAGCATCTTTTAAAAAGATTGGGACGATACCTATCCTGCCCAGATCGACGACAAAGACCTCCGCTTTACGGGTAAATTTTGGCGTGAACTATTCAAGTTGTTGGAAACCGAGTTAAACTTTTTGACAAACTTCCAACTTCAAACTGATGGACAAACTAAGCGAGTTAATATCTTATTTAAATAATATTTCAAGTATTATGTCAGTATTCACTAATGAGATTAAGCAAAACTACTCGACGCTGTTCAATTCTCGTATAACTTTCAAAAGAATTATCACTTTTTTTTTTCTCAAATCCATAATGTCTTCGTCGAGAATCAGAGTTTCCCCTATATACTTCTTTCACATGAAATGCTTGATAATAACAAAGTCAATTTCTTATGATAAGATTATTACCTTTTCTAAAAAATAACTTATTTAGATATACAGTTATCACATTTATATATAACCCAAAATCTACTTCTTCCTAATACACCCGTCACAAATACCACACCTCTTTCCACTTACTGAGCAAAATGTAAAATAGGCAGCGTCGTCGGAGGCTGGCGGCAGAGAACATGATGGCAAATATTAGAACCGATTAAAACACAAACTGAGCCGAACTAAGCTCATATTAATTTTCACATTCCCGTAAACAAGGACATTGCTATGGTTCTTCCAGCTTTACATATTTACCGCAAACATTAATTCTCTTGCAGCAAACCTGCAGGGCTACTTTTGCAGCGTGGGCGTGGGGTCTGGACTCTGTTTCCAACGTACACAAGAAATCCAACAAGACTGTTGAAGTAGCGCTGAGGTTTTAGCAGTTTTTTCAATCTTTGTCGTGAAATGGAGAAAATATAGAGGTCAATTGGATTGTTTGAATTGTCCATCTTTCAACTCTTAATCATTCCAGCAAACTCAGCAAAAGCCTATTCCTCACTACAAAATAAACTACTAACGTTTGCATGAAAAAATAAGAAAAGATAGAGAGAGAGAGAGAGCGCGAGCGACGTGTCAAAAAGAACATTGATGTTAGCAATCCACAAAGTTACCACATAAATAAAAGATACGAGGATACTAATCTACTTAACGAGCCACATACAGGAACTGCTACACCTTTCACCGTGCCTTCACTCTGCCTGGAAGTGATATCTTCTGATGCCACTTGATCATTAAAATTTAGATTTTAATATTGAAATAATCAGGGTCAAAGTGATGTAGTCTTACATAACCATCTTCACCTCCACTCGAAAAGCTGCACATCCAAAACCAGAGAACGCAAAAAGGTCAGATCCCAACCATTTAAGACAATTCTGGGGCTCTATCATTATTAAAGCATCAGATCAATTCCTCTTTGCAAGATAGCTTGGCTGTTAGAGAATGTGGTAAGTCACTATCAACTGCTACATTGTCTCAGAGGACATTGTTGGATTATAATGAGACAACCTCAACATATGCAAATAAATTAGAATTTTTAAAGAAAGAAGAATGGTCTTCAACTAATAATGGGGGACAAATTAATGATTCATGACAGAGAATATCACAGCTACATATTCAACATAGCAAAGAACTTCAAGATGCTATGGTACAAAACTTTATGCACAAAGATCCAATTCAAGTATTTGCAAAGATTGGACAAGAAGAGAAGCTAGGGATGCCAAACTCATGTGGGTTACACATCTTCAAAATTTTTTTTGCATCTATTTTCTTTCCTGTCACTCTACAAGCAAATTCAAAACGCTTTCCATGGTATAAAAGTATTAGAATATACCTTTTTCCATCAGGGCTGAAAGCCAAGGCATTTATAGGTCCAAAATGTCCCTTCACACCTCCAATTTCTTCTTGGAATATCTGACAATAAAAATTCACGGAACCACATTCAAAAGATTGACAAACCACAGTTCATCACATAACAAAGAAAAATACAAGTGCTTGAAGTAAACCTTGTCATAGAATTTGGCTTCAAACTTCCCAGCACGATGATCAGTTGTAGTTACAGCTGATGCATCCTGACCACCCCCAAGCACAGCCTGTAAAGCACTGAAGCAGTTAAGTGCTACATAAAACTACATGAAAGCATAAATAAATCAAATCAAACAGACTATACAGGTAGCTTTCAGGCTTTAATCAACAAGCATTACTTTGTTATAAATCAACTCATCATTAGCAAGCTGCCACCAGTTATACTCCTCCTAAGAAAGATCCTAAAAGGCAAGTGTCAAGATGATCCATCAGCCAAAATTTTTAGGTATAAAGAGCCTACTTTCAGTCTTTCTCTTTGAAATTGCTACATCATGATAGAAATCCCAAGACCTTTACCCATTACTTGGCCAATATTCTTATCTACAAATTAACATAAAGTTCCATAGGTAAATACAGTTTACTTAGCATTTTCACCTTGCACAACATCTCATATCTGCAGACAGTTGCCCACTTGGTAACCTATTAGATATAAGTGATACAAACCAATCCATACATACAGAGAGGCATGCATATCTATTTGTTTTGGTAGGTAACTTATTAAGACCCACAAGTGGAGGAACTGAGTACAATACATACACAAATCCTTGGACCTTAAAGGTTGCTCAATAATGAAAAGGCCCATACAAAGAAGATGAATTCAAAGACTTCGTAATAACAAGTTCAATCCCCATACAGACTGATACCACCTTAATTTGAGCCAGAATTTTGCTCTTCAAATATTGTCTGCTCAAACCAATTCAATTTCCAGCAATGAACTGCCATGGTGCTTTTACTAGGAATACAAAAGTCTAGATCTGTAGCTGAAATTTAAGAGACCATTCAACCAGTTGATTTGAAATCAAGGCTGGTTCAATCCTCTCAAACATAAGCACCAAATTACTTGAGGCATCAAAAAGTCACCCCGTGAACCTGAATATTTGCAAGTTTTTTGCTGACTAATATCAATAGTTACAATTCTACAAAATGTTTGTTATAATTCTGCACAAAGGCAATAAATCAAACCTCCAACAACCATTATAGGATAGAGTGATAGATAATAGCTTCATTTCGCAATATAAATACACATGCGAATAAAATTATTTCCATCTCATGTGACAATGAGCCGGTTTATTAGATCTTTTGACTGCATAAAATGTGAATGCATTGAATATATGTAAATCCACTAGCGAATGATACAAATAAGGCCCCTGGTTAATCCATTAAACAAATGATTTCAGTGACATTCTGTAGTTCAGAAAAGAAAAGATAACCAGTCACACAAAGATATAATGGAAAAGTAAGTCAAAAAAATTTATCCACACATACATGATTGAGAAGTGGAGACATGCAACAGCATTGACCGGACGTTCTGTCACATAGGTCTTGATAAGAGTCAATGTTCTGGTGTCCAAGAGCTAGTAATTCCACAATAACAATAAGATACAGTCAAACCCCAGTATATTCAACAATAAACACTGGGGAAAAGAAAAAATGAGAATGAACAGGGCCTTCTACCTTAGCAGATTTATCAAGAGAACCAGTAAGAAAGTGTGAACCATCTACAGATTTTGCGAGTGAAGTTATTGCCTTCTTGTGCCCAATTTCTCGATCCGACTCTTTCAGCAGTTTTCCAGTCTGTTGGTTTGACAGAACAGTAAAACTATGAACTTTACCTTTAAATTAAAGAAATGCTAGCCTGAAACAATCAGGTTCTTGACTCAATCAAATTACACACACAAGATTGACAGAAAGCAAGCTCAGAGAACACAATATTGCCAGGATGAACCATCAATGGCCATTTGGGCTCTAACAAAGTAGCATCTAATATTTAACCAATGAGGCTCAACCAAAAAATAGTTTCTTTGTTCTTCTCTGGTATGAACAAAATTTTACATGAACTAATTAATTTGATGGATATTTTGGTGATTTTTGGACAAGCACAAACTGTATTCTTAACCATTGGTCTATAACTGCTAACTTATCAACATCAGCATCTAAAATAAGAGTAAACTTTCATAACGTTTTAGCATTTGGTGCTAGCATAGATATATTCTGTCTCCAATCTGTGAGAAAAACTATCTATTTTACCAAGATTCTGAAGCAATTGGGTCTTTTTAGAATCATATGCCCATCTAATGCTGAGAGATTCCAACATAAGATCAGAATTTTAGATCTCCACCTTGATTGAGCAAGAAATTGAAATGCATATTTTCATTCTGAAACATTATTTGCATGTTTCTGACCAAGTCCAAGGATTTGCAGAAATGTAATCCACCAAAGCATTATATTCCTTTCCAGATTTTAAGCTGAAAACTCATCATTATCCCAAGTTAAATGGTTCATGGGTGCTGCAGCACCATCACGGATCCTCTGAAAATATACTAAGGACCACAGGGATGTATTTTTTTTTTTTTTTTTGGCAAAAACCACATTTTACAGTTGTTCTAACGCAGTTTTCAATTATCCTGCATACTTTATACAATTATTAAGTAAACAAATTGGCACTTTACCTCAGAATCCCATACACGAATTACTGAATCCTCTCCAGCACTTATGATAGTTCTGTTCAATGGCCCCCAAACTGCTCTGTTAATTCTTCCCTGTGGGCCCTTGAGGATGAGCACAGATTCAGCAATCTCTACAAATGACACCAATGGCAAATCTAAGTTGGCACAACTCTATGGAAAACCTCCAACCCCACACAGCTAAAGAAAAAGGAATATTCGAGGCATGTGAACATTCAAATAGTCATAAAAAATTTAGTATGCATGCACCACAGGAGGCTTGTCAAGGAAAGGTGCTCTCTCAATATATTGCGTACAAGACATTCTCAAGCAAGGGATACATGTATGTGGTTCAGCATGCATGCATGTGCATATATAAACCTCTGAATGCGAGTATCAATATGCTTTTCAGAGAGAGAGAGAGAGAGAATGGATCATTTTCCTTCTTTTTGTGAAAAAAGAAAAAGGATGCTACATTGTATGCTACTCTGTGGAAAGCAATATTAATAGATTATTACAATGATATGCATGCTTCTGGGATATCTTTCAGCTGCCATGTTCTTTTCAGTTTTCAAAGTGTCAATGCACAAGAGGAAATGCATGCAGCCCTACCCTTGCTCTCACATGGAAGATGTTTCCATGACTTCAGCACGTGACTTCCACATGGAGTAACCTTACCATCATACAAAAATTCCCCATCATTTTTGGCCTCCTAAGACTAAATGAAGATTTCAGATAAAGAAAATAAATCATAAAATAAGCTATGATCTAATTGATTCAAAGATTACTTAAAGTGAAATTTAGTTCAGCTTCTGCAAAATGAGTTCTCACAAACCCTAAGACTAGGAATCTAAATTTCACAGCAGCAAATGAGCATCAGACAGCACCAAAAAGGGTAAAACAGAAAGAAAAAGCAATTTGTGCAGTGAGTGAACCCAAATGCTAAAGTAGACGCTATCTCAAAGGAGTAACACAATTGAAGAATATTATTAATATGTCAAGGCTTTCTTTCACTCCCAACCAATCAATTATCTATAATTCCACGAGATACACATATCCTACAATTACATAACCCAAGACATAAGTATCATTTATCCCCAGAAAGGCCAACCCGAGATAAGCAATTTGTGCAACAATGTCACAAATAGAAACAGAGAGTGTTCATGACCACATTCCATCATCCAGTACCGCACAGGATGCACACAATCTACTTCTGTGACAGAACATACATAACAAAAGTTGCAGGAAAAGTTCAGAGTTTGATAAAAGAATGATTAAGTTTATCGACAATTACGGTCAGCAGGATCTCTGGTAATGCGTTTGACGTGAATTGCAGAGGTTACTCCCATGAAGGGGTCAGTGGTGATAACAGCAAGCCTATCCCCAACAGAGAAGTCCACAGACCTAGCCGGAGAATCGAAATTGAACGTGAACAATTGGACCCCCGTCTGAACATTCCAAAGCTTCGCCGTCTGATCCGCGCTTCCGGTTATCAGCCGCATTGAATCCCCTATCAAAATTTTCCAACCACAACATCCCACATCAGTTTATGGACTGCTTCTACTTATATGCAATTTCACAGAAGAAAGACAAATTATAGAAAAAGAAGAGGTTGCCGCGCCGGGGGGAGGGGAGGGGAAGGAAAGGAGGAGGGAAGAAGAAGAAGAAGAAGAACTACTGGAGACGTCGCAGGACCAAACGGCACCGTTGTGGCCGCGGTAAGTGCCCAGACGCTCGCCGTTGTCGGCGAACCAGACGGTGGGAATGTGGTCCTTGGCGCAGGAGAACAAGAGGTCTCCTTCTCTGTTGTACTTCAAAAATGTTAAGGGCCTTTCGTGCCCTTTCATCAATATCGGTCTCATCTTCTTCTTCTTCTTCTTCTTCTTCTTCTAGTTTCGATCAATCAATTTACAGAAGCCGCTATTTGCTTCTGCTATTAACTATCCTAGGGTTTTGGGATTTTCCCCTTCCCCTATTTTCTCTCTCTTGTTTTTCCCTGGCTTTCATGTTTTTATACGAAACTGGAGGCCGTGATTTTAGTCCCTTACCGACTTTTATATATATATATTATATTATATATATATATATATATAATTAACTCGAATCCAAATTTTTATTTAATATTAAATAGAATGAATATTATTTTAAACTAATTGCATTTAAATAATTTTTTTTGGAGATTAATAGAGAATGATAGAAATTTAAAAACATTAATAAATAATTCTGAATTTTCATTGACAAATATAATAATTAATTTATTTATAAATTATTTTTATTTATTTAAAAAAATTCAATTAAAATGCAATAATAATTATTTATTATTTTCGACCGGCTAAACTCGAACTTCAGACAGCTTACAATAGCAAAGAGGTGTAATTGCTTTTTCTACCTAATTCAACAAAACCAAAAAGAAAATAAACAAATTTAGAACAAGTAGTAATAACCACAATTTTTTTTTTTTTATTTTTTTGAGAAGACAACCATAGGCGTCATTTCAAGTGAAAAACAAAGAATGGAATTACCAAAAAAAAAAAACAAAAAAATGGAAAATTTAAACGAGTAAAGAGAGCCTACATGAATGGGAAAACTAAGGTTAATCATGTATTAAGTTAACCAAGTCATTGTAAACATAAATATATATATATATAAAATATTCCATCAACTAAAGATGTGACCCATCAAGCCAAATTTTCATTTATTTTTGTGTCTTTTCATATGGAGTTCAACTCTATCATCATTACATCACGTGATGGTATTTTTGTAGAAGTGAATTGAATGAATGAATTTGTCTCCCATATCTATATCTATATATATATATATATTTTTTTTTTTATTTTATTTTATTTTTATAGTGAGGAGGGGATATTTTTGCATGTTAAAAAAAATTGATCATTTTGATTGTCTAAGGCTTTTGGAATGTGAATGGATTAAGGTGGGACTCTTTCTTGTCCTATTCCATTTTATGTGATTGGATTAGAGGGAGGAGCTGATTTTATTTTATTTTATGGCAAAGTGTCTTTTAATATACAAACATAACTAAATACGCCCAAAAAGATGAGAAACAATGAACTAAATGCACTTTAGTTTGATGATTCGGACCGTAAGTTAAAAGACTATTATCACTTCCGCCCATGTCCTGCGGTTCTGTCCCATTTCTAGCCTCTCTCTCTCTCTCTCTCTCTCTTTCTCTCTTTCTCTCTAAATAAATAAATATATATATTATTTATTTTTTATTTATTTTTTGTCTCTGTCATTCACATCGCGTCAGCGCGTGCGCTATCTTCCACTACACTCGGAGTCACTGTTGTCCATTTTTGTGCTTTGCCGTCTAACACTTTTCCATTATTTTTCGAAGAAAAGTCAACAGAAGGAGAAAATAAAAATTTTTAAAAAAGAAAAAGGGAAAAGAGAGAAGTAATTCAATTCTCCTCCTCGTTTACGGCTTCCTTTACACATCCCCAAAACCCTACCTGTTTTCCTTCTAGCTGAAGACCGTACTTCCCAATAAACCCTAATCACCCGATTAAGCTTTTCTTTCCCTTGTTCTATTTGTCCCTTTTTTTTTTTTTTTAGGGGAGGGGGGGAGGAGGGGGTTCAACTTCCACATTTATTTTATATAAAAAGACAAAAAAAAAAGAAAAAGAAAATCCTCCTTTTACGAGTCAAAATTTGGGGTCTAACAGGACAAATTAGGGTTCTTTAATGAGTGGCTTGCAAGAAATCTAGTTATTACTGCGTAGCAAAGATTCCAGAGCGAAAACCCAGGTGGGCAAAAGAATAGTACAACAAGAAGAAGTGCGAGAAAGTCACTCAGAAGCCAACTCATCAGCAGCAGCTCCAAAGACAGCATTTTTTGGCAGCAGCAGAGCTTGGGCACCGTGGCGTCAGACGATTCTTCCAGTGTATATCACCGGCAACGGGTCCTACAGAACCCCTTCAATGGGGGTTTAGGTTCGGTAGCCGGGTACATGAGGTTTGATAATAAAGTTAGAATCAACTTGCGTTCCAGGTCTAGTTTGGAGATTAGGGAACTAAAGAGGAAGCTTGTGAGTGAACTTGATCAAGTTAGGAGCTTGAAAAAGAAGATTGCAGCTAAAGAAAGTCAGTCTAGTAATGGGTTTAATGACAATGGTAAAAATGGCACGGAGACTGGTGGCGGCGGCGGCGGCGGCGGCAGTAATAGAGTTGGAAAACTTGCAAGAGTTAATTCTGAGGCGAGTTGTGTGGGGCCCACCAGGGCGGTCAACTCGCCGCTGGTGGACAATAAGGTTAGTCATCTTAATCTTTGTGATGCTGGGGCCCATGTAGATAAAGAGAAGAGAGACCCAAAGATGAATCAGAAGAAGCATTCAGATGCTGTCAACCGGAAGGACAGAACTGGTCCGGAGACCAACAAGAAGTTGAAATCGAATAGTGGAGTGAAGAAAAGTGGCAAGGAAGAAGTTCTTGGATTTGGTTCTGGGAAGGACAGGTATCTGAAGGAGTCGTTTAAAACGTGTGAGGAATTGTTGGAGAAATTAATGAAGCATCAATATGGATGGGTGTTTAATGCACCTGTGGATGCAAAGAAATTGAAGTTGCACGATTATCATAAGATTATTAAACATCCGATGGATTTGGGAACAGTGAATATTAGGCTGGGAAATAATTGGTATAAGTCACCGAAGGAGTTTGCAGATGATGTGAGACTGACATTTAACAATGCCTTGACATATAATGAGAAAGGGCAGGATGTGCATTTTATGGCAGATGTGTTGCTGAAGATGTTTGAGGAGAACTGGGCAGCTATTAGGACTCGGTTTCAGTTTAATAAAGAGTCTGCAACGAGTAAGGACACAAGCTTGCCAAGACCCAGCTCAAAAAGGGCTCCAACTACTACTACCTCTGCTCCTGTTAGTGCTCATACTGCCACTCCAGTTCCTCATCCCCAGCAAAGGCCAGTAGAGGTGGGGACTTTGGATAGATCAGATATTGATGCTATGCCTGTGGATTCCAGGTCAAAAACATCAAGAGTGACAAATACTGCCACCAAGCAGGGGAGGACACCAGTGTCAAAGAAACCTACAGCAAAAGACCTCGAGAATAGGGAAATGACCTATGAGGAGAAGCAGAGATTGAGTCTAGACCTACAGAGTTTGCCTTCAGACAAACTGGATAGTGTAGTCCATATTATTAGGAGGAGGAACCCTGACCTTTTCCAACAAGAAGATGAGATTGAGGTGGACATCGAGTGTTTTGATACTGAAACACTGTGGGAACTTGATGGGTTTCTGACTAACTACAAGAAGAGTTTGAATAAGAACAAAGAAAATGTTGGAACTATTATGCCAGAGACTGTAAGCGCTTAAACCAGCACGTAGTTGAACATATGTTTGAGTTTCTGACATGGATATCTTGTTGGCTGATAATTGTTCATCTCATTACATGTGCAGTATAAGATATGTACCACTGAAGAGGCACACAATGAACCAGAAGGAGGTAATATATTGAATTCATGAGAATTTCTTTAATCTTTATTCAGGTTCATCTTTTCTTGATTCAGATGATATTTTGATCTTCATGCACCCAATAAATTTATGAATTTGTTGATTTTCAAGTGGTTGAAAAAGTTGTTACCAGATATTCTTCACTTCCAGGAAGAGAGCTTGGACATAATTTGAGCAGATCATGCAGTTCAAGTAGTTCTAGTGATGACTCTAAGTCCTCTTCAAGTGGTAAAGGAAATATCTTGTATTACCTTCAATAGAATAGTTTATTGAACAGGATACTCATTTGATTGGAATACCAATTATGAATAAAAATTGGATTCTTTGACTCATTTTGATGCCAAATGCAGAATCTGGCCGGGGTAGTTCCTCAGGATATGGATCAGATGCAGGACAATGACATAGGAGTTGCTGATTCAATTCAGGTAGGGGTTTTATTCCGGTTATTGAATTATAGAGTTCTTGTTTCTGTGAACTACAGTAGCACTGTTATTGAAAAAGATGACAATTCCTGAATCAATGATTGTAAGGTTAATAGCAACATATTATGGGATCATATAATATCTCCAGTGTTTGCAATTTAATTGGTTCATTTATATTTTAGTGAATTTCATTTGATCTGGCTGACATTTGTGGTTGGTGACAACTCACATCTTTGTTGTTCAAACTCTTGATCACATGATGTACCAAAATATATGTATATACATATATTGATGACATATATATGTCAACATGTTCTACACTCAACCAATGGTAAAATGTTTTTTTCATCACTGAACTTATCAGTAATGTGCAAATACATCTGCCAATTTCAATTTGTACCAAGCACATTAGATAACTCATATGCCTGTTGAAATGTCCCCACTCTATCATACAGCGTTAACAGTCATACAAGTTCAGATGTGATCACTACAAATCAGAGTTTAAAGGTGGATTTGCACATTACTGTGAGTTCAGTGATGAAAAGGATATTTTACTCCCCACAAGGTAGAAGACACCTAGGCAGGGGTCATAACTAATCAAACATTGAAACGAGAGTCAGACACATAAAGTTCTACTTTACTGTTTAATTAGCGCCTAAGTTCTGCTCCAGCCAAGTACTATTATCTGAAACAATTCATTTCCTTCTTGGGAGTGAATGCTATTGTAATTTTGTAAGTAGCATAAGAGTGTGCCCAGCTTCTGTATTATGTGCTGCTTCTAGCATCTCAAGTCGAGAATGCTCAGAAGGGAGAACTTGTGTTCATTTGACATACAGCTTAGAAAATCCATACCTTGTGGGGTGTCAGGAACAATTGGCAATTAAATGAAAATGCTAGATTTAAGAGTGTGTTTAACCTGTTACATACGTGGCATGTAACTAAAGGAAAAATCTGAGGGCATCTAGGAACAATAATGTTTATATGACTACATAGTAGATCTCAAGTGGTGTGCAATGCATTTGAATCGAGGCCCTCGTTGCCAAAGATGTTGGTATATGCTTGTGCTTTGTTTTGGCGATAATTCTCTGTTGGGTTAAACATGACACTGTGTTTGTTACTTTTGCAGCTGATCCCTTGTTGTAACTTGACTCCTGATTTCCTGGACGTTAGGATTCTCTGCAATTGACAATTGAAGGCATAATTCAAGTTGAAATTTTTGCTCGTCTTTACCCTCAACGAAACCTCCGTAGAAGGTGTGATGAACACTTTAAACGTTACACCGCAATGGCATTGTTGATAAAACTCAAATGGAAGAAGTCTGGAATCGCATATTGTAATTGCTAATAAGCGTTTGGGGTTAACCACATGTTTTCTATTGGACAACATCTAGCCATCTTTTATGCTTGACGGTTTTAATGTAAATATTTTAACAGCTCGAAGCCTATCCATTTTTGTCAATTGTCTAGGCCGATACTCTGACATCAAAACTTTATATTGGATAGAGCTTGCGGGGGAAAAACAAGGAAAATCTCAAATTAATTCCTAGTTCTCATGACAGTCACCAAAGTGCCTATCACAATCTTGATTCAAAGGGGTGTCAACCACTCCCCTCTCTGCAACCTGACGGCTTCCAATCCATAAGGTGGCATTATTGATAAACTATTTGGTTTTTGTAAGCCTACTCTACAGGAAATAACTCCCGAGCCGGCGCTGCTGGCAGCAATAAATACAAAGCTGATGAATATGAAATGCAAAATTTTAATGTTTCCACGATGAGAGGAGCATGACCGGCAGAAAAATGAGTTCTACTGGTTGGCAAATTTGATTCCCTTCTCAATCGATGCTTTGAGCTCAGGCTTCAGCTTCTCCAGGCCTTCCTTTTCGTAGTCGGAGATAAGGCCCAATCCTAAAACTTCATCCACGCCATTCTTTCCAAGTCTAACCTGCAAGGATGACCACCGAATTTGCTTTACAACTTGGAAAAGCACTAAACACCACAGCATAACAGACGCGATCATCATCGATCATAATTTGGTGGTCATCAAATAGCATGGACAACTATGCATCCTAGAAACTAAAAACATACTCGGTACCTAACAATAAACTACAGATGCATTAGAGCATTAGCTAAGTTCAAATTATTTGTCAATAATAAGAGATAACAGAAAAGATTATGCAAACAAATTCACCTATTCACAAGTTTGCCTTTCTTTTTTTTTTTTCTTTGGAAAGGTAGAATTCTAATTCCAGGAAAAAAAACAACACAGAACAGAGGACCGCCACTGCATGGCTTGTTTCACTTAACAGGAGAAATAATAGAGTCGTGCCCATGGCAGTGCAAAAGCCTGTATTGCATAGAAATAAGTTCAAAATTTCCACAACGAAACAACAAACAGGTAATTTGCATGACAAGGGGTCAAAAAAAGGTCTAAGTATCACAAGAGTTTTAGACCTTGCTGAAGACATGTTTAACTTCAATTACCTTTGAAGCAAAGAATGGAAGTTCAGTTACATTTGACTGTACAAACGAACATTCCACCACATCTGGAACCCCATTCAGCCCCTTCAAGCAGGCATCAGCAAAAATGGCTCCTGCATAGCTGCAGAGAAGGCCTTGTAAGGTAATAATGTTGTTTCAAAAGAAGCCTAAGATGAACCACCGTGTGTAATAAAAACTTACGCCATGGACAATGTTGCAGAGCCCTTTCCAGCCTTCGCTTCAACAACTTCCGTTCCACCATCTTGTGTCCTCTTTGTGAGTGCATGGATATCTTCATCAGAAAAATTGGCTTTTGGTGTGGCCTAAACAAAATTAAAAACAAATAATAAAAATCAGCATAGCCTACGAAAGCAACTTACAGAGAAAAATATGTTAAGGACACCATAATATCTTAAAGGACTAGGAGTGGAAGAAATCAAGTACTTGTGAGAAAAGTGGAAGAATAGTTATCCCCGCATGGCCACCAACAACTGGTACATTAACCTCTGCAAACAATGGAAAATAAAAAAGCCCACTTCAGCTTGATAACCCCACAAACTTACTAGTTCAACAGCTAAAAAGAAAGATCATAGACTAGATTCAAAAGCTTGGAAACATAGGAGTGTGTTATAAAAGAGACTGTCCGATAGAAATTTGGTCCACTAATGAACAAAAAGAAGTAAAAAGAATGGGCTACTTAATCATCCCTTCAGCATTGAACTCAGTTCTCAGCGTATAGACAAAGAACAGAGATAAAAAGCAGGAACCACATTTTGGAAAAGAAGCAATTAAGCCAACCTGCAACTGGCATTTTAGCCTTCCCAGCATAGAAAGTCTTAGCCCTAACCACATCAAGAGTTGTCACACCAAACAATTTTTTCTCGTCAAAGATTCCTGCTTTCTTGAAAACCTCAGCCGCTATGGGAACTGTTGAATTCACCGGGTTGCTTATCATGTTAACAAGTGCCTGACAAATGAACACAATTTCCAAAATTGTCAGCAAAAGATACCATACAAATTATTTAAAAAAAAAAAAAAGCAATCAAACACCCATAGTTGATCTAGTTGGAAGGAACCAAAAGTGAAGGAGAAAAAGTAATATGGCAGAGGGAGACAAAAAGCTCAATTGGTTTTGACTGCCTCTGCCTCCTTAACATATTGCTATCCCTTCTACTTTTCATTCCTTCCCACAAAAGCAATGTACAGTGATTGCCTTCCAAATTCTGTGTGGTTAATACAATTTGATAGTCTAAAAATATCAGTGGGCTATAGATAACCCTAACCCAGTTAAAAGATACCAAAATGAAGAGCACACATCCACTGCAACAGGTCCATAGGTATAAAAACATGTTGAAAAAAGCAACAGATAAGACAGATCCTCCCAGTCCAACTTAACGTAGACAGAAAAACTAAGTACTCACATTTGGGCAGTACTTTGCGATTGCTCCACAAAGGCCCTTAACAATTCCAGCATTGATGTTGAAGAGGTCATCACGAGTCATTCCGGGCTTTCTTGGCACGCCAGCCGGGATTATTACAACATCGGACCCTTCCAAGGCTTTACCAAGTTGTTCTTCACCCATGTACCCAGCAACCTGAGGATATTTAAAGTTAAGCATTAATCATAGTGATGCATATGTCTAAACACAACTAGAAAGGAATCCATAAAAACAAAAGACACCCAGAAAGGAATTAAAAAAAAAACAAAAAACAAAAAAAAGAAGAAACTGATCAAGTGGGTCCTTGATTACAGTCATATGGATAGAAACACTGTGGAAATGAAGAACCTTCGGCACGCAACTGCAGATGAGAGTTGAAATCAGATCAAATACGAAACAGCCACCGCCTGAACGAAGCAAAGCTTAGAATTGAACGAATCCCTTACTTAAACCCACAACATTCTTTTAGAAAGAAGAAGAACTAAAAAAAAAAAAAAAGGGGAAAACTCTGTGTGCATGCACGTCTTTGTGTAGATACGTATATATATTATGTACCTCAGATCTAGTGTTGATGTGGCTAACATCGGCGGCGACCCCGGGGGTGTTGGCGATATCGTAGAGGGCAAGGCTGGAGACGAGAGGGTTAAGCTTCATAAGCAGAGCCAAGGGTTGACCGATCCCGCCAGCGGCGCCGAGAACGGCGACCTTGCGGGAGGGGAGGGGCTCGGAGGCATATCCACGGCGGAGGAGATGAGGGATGGAGGAGGTGTTCGTTAGGGTTTTGATAGATCTGAAAACTGTACTCCTCATTTTCGACGACTCGACAGACAGCGCGCAAAAGGCACGAAGAGGAGAAGAAGAGAACGTGCGAAAAAAGGAAATGTGAAGACCAAAAAAAGGCGGAAGTGGGGGTTTTAAAGCATACTGCACGGGAAGAAACAGACAAGTGGTTGATAGTTCCGAGGAGACCCGTTTCTGTTGTCCGTCTGGTGTCTGCGCGAAAGCAAAACCCAGCTGCTAACCACGCTATCTATTTGTCTGTCAAAAGTAAAAATTAAACAACTTTTACTTCATTTTCTGTTGTTCGGCACAATAGAAAATTGGAATCAAGCGGAAGAAAGTTCTATAAATCAACGAAAAATAATTTTATTTTCATTTGAAATAACTTTTGACCAGTCAATTTAGGACATAAACAAATTTTAAGCTGTGTTTCTTAATTTTAAATTGATGTCAATTATTATAGAATCATTAATTCATTTTTAAGAAATTATTTTTTTTTATCTTTAGTTTATTCGTATAAATGAAATGATGATCACCTACTAAAATGATAAAATATATATAAAATAAATATATTTGTAAAAATAATTATCATGAAATCATAATAACGAAATATAGAGTGAACCAAAAAAAGAATAGTAATTTTTTTTTTTTTTTGCCCTTATATTTTTCTCAATATTTTTAGGATATGAGGTCTCGAATACCTCTGCTCCTTCAACGTTAAAGCCTTGCGTCAGCTCTATCGACTAGAGTTGATTTTTTTTTTTTTCTGCAAATGAAACTATTGTTACACACATTATTGTACTTGAAATTTTTCCAATGCATGAAGTCGCGTACTAGAATTTGAAGGACATTATTGGCTAAGACGGCCAAATGGTAATTCACTAATCTAATCTGTATGATCCATGCAAATTGTCAACAATGTTAGCTGCACTGTGCTGAGAATTTTGTGATTTTTTTTTTTTTTTTTAGAGAAATGCACTGTTTTATCAGTATCCTATTCTTGGCCAGAACTAGTGATCAATGGCAAGCTAATAAGCAAGTTCAAATGACTAGGGAATGCTAAATACCGCCGTCTGAATTTCAAAGAACTAAGAGCACAAAATAATGGAAATGAGAACCAACGAACTTGAAAAGACAACGGTAGCTGAGATCCAACTTAGCGAACTTGATGTGCCACCTTTCCCCCCATAGAGATTTCAAAGCAAGGAAACTGAAAGCACAAAATTTGAGCCAACTGAAAATTAAGCTACCTACTGGTGGTTGAATGGAGTACTGCTTTGTAGAAGACTTAGATTTCAAGATACACCTTAAAAAATAAGACCAATAGAGCTGTCTATCTACAATTATGACCAAAAACACATCCAAGCCATCATCTTTGTCCACCCATCCTAAATGGTGATCCAAACTTTACTTGATCGTCGAATTCAATCCGTCTTTCCTGTGGTACTAGCTTCTCTCCTCGTCCTAGGAACTGTCAGATTAGTCTCAGAAAATTTGAAGATCAACAAGAGCTTCATTTTTATGGTATATGGTAGTCAAGAAGGTGGCGAGCATAAAAAGCTCATCTTTGTTTCATCTGAAGATCGATTGGAGCAAGTGTGCAATGTCTTTGAAGGCAAATGGTTATGGGACAACGTATCCTATCCTCTTTACACAGAACAGAGTTGTCCTTACTTGGCGAAGCAGACCACTTGCCAGAGAAATGGCAGACCTGATTCTTTCTACCAGAATTGGAGGTGGCAGCCTAATGAATGCAATTTGCCCCGGTAACTTCTATTTGGATTAATGACGGTATATATATCTCATCACCCCATGTGGCTGCTAATATCTGATTCATTTTTTATCACCTTTCAAATGCGCCTGCTGGCCGGGGAATCAGGTTCTGTCTACTGAGTTTTGATGACATGATGCATTGTTAATTAATTTTGATATATCAGTGGAAACCCAGAATGCTTCTCATACATGTTCTGTGAATTCTTAGATTTGATCCGCTGAAGCTACTGGACATTCTAAGAGGCAAGAGGCTGATGTTTGTAGGAGACTCAGTTCAGAGAAGCCAGTTTGAATCAATGGTCTGTCTGGTGCAATCTGTCATTCCCGAAGGAAAAAGATCTTTTCACAGAATTCCACCCATGAAGATCTTCAAAGCTCTGGTGCATGCATCTATATTTACCTCTTCTTGGTTAAACCTTTCCAACATTCTTCATTTTCTTCAAAATATAAAGAATTATGTCCAGCTTTACTGTTATGCACTGCAATAAGGTAACCATTGAACTAAAACTCATGGATTTCTCCTGCTGAATTTCCTGAAAGGGGTCATGGACAAATTGTTGAATTAGAATGTGGTTGCTGTAGTGGAATGAACCTAACAATCCGTAATCTAGGAGAACCTTCAGATTTAAGAGACTTTCGTTACTGAAATTTTAACAGAAAAGCTCGGAGAGAGCCAATAGTCTCCTTTCTATATAAAGTTGCAACTTTTTCGTCTTTGATCTGTTCAGTAGTTAATCCCCTGAGAATACCTGCCCATAAACCTCATTCTTTGTCTCATTATTAATAGTTTGGGAGGTTTGAGCGGACTCATCAACTTACATAAGCAAATTACACAATCGTTTCCATGTAGCCGCATGCTGTAATGCATCACAAAGGTTTGACACTCCCATTCAGTCAGTGCCCTGCGGTTATTTTTAACCAGGAAAGCTGAGCAGATATACAGCTCATTGACCATTGATTCTGAATTATGTTTACGGCCGACAATTGATAAAAATATATAGGTGAAATCAAGGTGATTTTAACTTTAATTCCTTCAGGACTTTGATGCATCGATTGAGCACTACTGGGCGCCATTCATCGTCGAGTCCATTTCAGATGCAAAAAATCATACCGTCCTAAAGCGGCTTGTCAGTCTCGACTCCATAGCTAAACATGGCAAGAACTGGGAAGGAGTCGATATATTAGTTTTTCAGAGCTATGTGTGGTGGATGTACAAGCCTACAATCAATGCTACGTAAGCACTCGATCTTTAGCTCTTCTTGCCAATTCCAATTACATAATGAGATGGGGTTCAAATTTACAATTTCTGAATCATAGTTTGGTGCCAATTTTCTTGTTGCTTCTTTGATTAATCATATTTTATTGTCCCCACCTGATAACATGCAACAGAAGAGTGGTATTTGTTAAACTGTTTGGTTTCAGGTATGGATCACCTGATGACATTCGAGAATACAATGTCACCACGGCGTATAGATTGGCGCTAGAAACATGGGCGAATTGGCTAGAATCCAACATTGATCCTCAGAGGCAGAAGGTGTTCTTCATGAGCATGTCCCCCACACATCTGTGGTGAGCAGTGACTTTCTCCCAACAGATGCATTGTGGGTATTCCTCAAAACTAACAATTTTTCAACATGACCCCCCACTCTCTTGTAATGGTAGGAGCTGGGAGTGGAAAGCTGGAAGTGATGGAAACTGCTTCAATGAGTCATACCCCATTGAAAGTCCCTACTGGGGCACAGGTTCCAATCTACAGATCATGAAAATGGTTGGTGATGTCTTGCAAAATATGAAAATCAACGCAACATTTATGAACATAACACAATTGTCGGAATACAGAAAAGATGCTCATACAACCGTATACGGGGAGCGCAAGGGCAAGCTCTTAACAGAAGGGCAAAGATCCGACCCCAAAACCTTTGCAGATTGCATTCACTGGTGCTTACCAGGACTGCCAGATACTTGGAATGAGATTTTGTATGCATATTTGCTGCAGAATCATCAAAATCTTCCGTAACATTGACATCACAAAAGCAGAAAACATCTCTCTGAATCGTCACCAAATTAATTTTGTTCACTGTCACCCTCCTTTTTTTTTTTTTCTTTTGGGAAAACCAATTCTTTCTACTAATGATGCAAGGTTCTACAATCACACTACTTACAAATGAAGTACCCTCAATGTCAACTGCATAAAGCATATAAAGTACCAATGCGAGAAATATGAAAAATGTCAGAACTTTTGGGTAACTCCAAAAATCATTCCAGCAGTCTTCAATAGATTAATATTTCCATAAGTTATCATTCAACTTATTATTCAATATGTTTATACTTGGGATCCCAAAACCACAATTATTCACAGGAGGGGCGTGGTAATCAGCTTATTTACCTGAAGCAATGGGCCGCAAAACAAGACTAATAGGATCTTATTTACAAGAGTTCCCACTCATAGTCAAGTGTCTTGTGTTTGTGGATCAGGTTCTAAGGTTACAGTGGTTCTCGGTGACAAGTGACTCTGCACTGTATCTTGGCCGCGCCCTTCATCAACCTCGCCATACCAAATAGCTAGCTGCTCATAATCCTTGGCTAACCTCCTCCTCGAAGTAAAAGCGTCCTGGATTTTTTTCTTCATAGAGAAAAGACAAAATTTAGTAGTGATCTCCTAGTTCATTATACCATTGCAAAGTACACAACAATTTGTGATAAAAGTAGTGCCTTCAGTCTTTCATCAGCCAGGAATAAGCCACATAGAACAAAGATGCATTTATTAGCCATACTTTTCTTGAAAAAATGAAAGCCTGCAACTTGCAGTTTCTGTTGCATTTTCAAGTAAATAGCTTCTCATTTATACTCCTAATAAATTATGTTTAAGCATCACAGAACTAAGTCTACAATATACTTTTGAATACAGTTTCTAATCTTCAGAGAAGGACTAAAAAGCAAAACAGAAAATTCCACTGATTAATTAATTAATTAGTTTCCATATGCAAAATCAATTGTATTCCCATTATCAATTTCCTTCCCCTTAGGCAGGGACAAAGAGGCACGAATAAAAACCTCACAAATTTCATTTCTAGGAAACATTCAGTAAGATGACACAAATACATATGAGGGTGATTAAGTCATATAGCAAGGGCAGGATGGGGACAACCTTGTATGATCTGAGTTTGCGAGTTCGACGAGAAACTTCATAGAGCATGCTATCATCCACAATGACACAGCTTTCCTCAAGATTCACCTTGTCAGACAAACTAACAGTTTCCATTTCTGATAGATCATCACTTCTATAGCCAAAATCATCAGACAATCCTGTAGATCATTTTACGAATTAGCAAGAATAATATGTTTCCACCATAAGTAAAGTTACTGGCATGGAAAACCAAAAATCAAATATACAATCACTTGCCAACCAAGATAAAAGGAAAACAGAAGTATGCACATACATCAAGGTCAGAGCAATTGCAAGATGGAAAATTTCTTCACCTCAAATAAAATAAGAAGAACATTCATTACAAGACCATGCAATGGCATCTAGTATGCAAGCAAATTAAAGCATCTCAATGAAACTGACTCGTATGACCTTAGCATTGTATAACCATGAGTGAAACGTACATATGATCAACACTACTCAAAAAACGATGTCCATTGTAAAACAAAGATTGTACTCAATATGGTGCCTACCACATATCTACACATTGAACCTTTGCTATTAAAAGTAGAAACCAAATTTCTAGACATCTTAAGATCTTGGCTTAAACTATCCTCACAATATAAACAAAATAATTAATGGATAAATTTTGACTGCCTTGTGCAACCAAGAGAAGTCATAAAAATCTACCTCCAGAATAATAAAGATAGAAGTTCACATATTACAAACACAGTTTCAAGCTTTTGTTTTTTGGGTCTTTGTTTCTTTTTACATAGTAGAAGAGATAATTGTTAATGAGAGAGATAAAGGACAAGAAGAACAACAACAAAACATCCAACTTAACAAGACACATAATAAAGAAGAAAAGGGTTATAAAGTAAAGCCCTCAAATGTATCTCTGCAGTAAGAAAACAACAATGTAGCAATCCTACTTTCCTTCACTTGGAAGGAGGTGGTACTGCACCTGACAATTATCTAGCCACTTTTTTACCAAAATATAGATGAAACACAAACATATACCTCATATATAAGGAATTCAATATTGCATTGAAGACAAAATTTGGCAACTCCTAACCTATTGATTCCAATGAAAGAGCACTGTTGTTGAAGGTAGCTGTCATGTCTCCACTGTTATTCTTGCAGTATATAGCTGCAGCAAACATAGACGAGTAAGGATAAGCAGCTATGGTGATGAACTCAGGTTGACTACCACCTACATTAACAAGGTTACCATAAGGTTCTTCTGTGTTGTGGAGGTTGTTGAGTGAACTCTCAGACAAATTAGGAAATCCTGTCATTGTGGAACTGTAGGACGATCCAACATCTCTCTCCAATATAGGTTTCTCATAAGGAGCGACTTGAGAGGCATTTAAGGAAGAAAGAGTGCCAGAAGCATCAGAATTAAGGCCAACACCATCAGCAAAAATATTGCAATGCCTTTCGACCTTTTCAGATGATTGGAACTCCTCTCCATGAAGCGAAGTTGCCGGTGAAACCTCATCCAGAAATCTGCATGCGTTTTCATGATTGCAATTGATGAATTCACTGAGCAATGATGCCTCTGGAGATTCTCCTTCGCCAGAAGAATGTGGTTCCAATAATTCATCTGCAGCAAACTTCTCCTCTGCTGCAGTTTCTTCAGTGGCCACATCAGAATTCTCATCAGTCAAAGAATCTATATTATCTGGAGCTAAACCAGATTCGGCATGCTTAAGGGGCCCCTCACAAGGCAGAGTATTTGAATCATTTGCACATGCATTAGCAGTCTCGTTCTTAAGAGTAACAACATTATCTAAACCGACATTAGCATTTCTGTTCAAAGCCACCACTTGAACTTCACATTTTACAGGATCAACCAATGGAGGAATTAAATCTTGAACCACATCAGTACAAAACTTTTTCACATTCTCACCGACTGTATGTACTTGGTTCTCAACATATTTGACTGCATCCTGCACAAGAAAGCAGTCCAAGAAGAAGAGGAATTGAGCAATCACATATGTTTTGATCATGTAGCAGTACAGCTAACCGGAAGATAGTCCACACTTTTCATTTAATCAAGTTGAGGTGCACCCATTCAAACAAACGTGACTATGAAATCTTAGTCACCAAGAATGATAGTATGAACCTTTTGTGATACATCCAAATGGTGTTGATAAATATAGTGTGTTTTGCCTTTCAAGCACACAAATACCAAATATCATTCAATTAGACTGACGGGATAATAGCCAAAAATTCTTTCCAAAGAAGCAAAGAAAAACCAGAAAAAGAAACAAAATAAATACCTGGCTCACAATGTTATCCACTTCATGGCAAATAGTTTCAAACTTCTGGCACATGTTGCCAACCCATGCCATACCTTTCGATTTTAAATCCATATTTTGTTACGCACTAGGAACAAGCCTTCGAAACACCTGATCGGGGCACTTAACCTGCAGACACACAGAGAATTTTGTCCAGAAGTGCACGACATGGTCAACAGAAAACCAAAAGCAACAATAGCATTTATATTGGCTCAAAGAAAACATCTATAATCTCCGGATAATAAACCCAACCAATCAACTAAACAGAGTTTGAAACTAAGAAAAGTGAATCTGCAGAAGTATTGCACTCATACGACATAATCAAAAAAAGCAGAACATACACGCATGAAAGTGAAACACCTACAAAAGACCACATTTAGAACATACAAGGAGAGAGACCCAGATCAATAATTGCAACGACAAGCACATCAAAAGGCCTCAATTGAGCAGGCAACGAACACTCATGTATCAAATTGAGAACTTTAATAAAAGCTTCAAGCTTTGTGCTACAACTAAGACAGAACAGCCACTGACAACGTGAGACAAGGAGAGAGAGAGAGAGTGGTGGGGGGGGGGGGGGGGGGGGGGGAGAGAGATTACCTGGAAGCTGAAGTGGGAGAAAAGCGTAATTTTTCGGGGGTGGTTCCCTTTTCTTCGTTGCCCCCAAGTCACCGTGCTCACCAGTTGCACAACCCCAAAAGGCTAAGGGTTTTATGACAATTGAGGTTCTTTATGTGCACGTGTCATGTTTTCACTGGTTGCTCAAAGAGGTTCTTTAGTTTGGCTCGAATTCTATAATTATACTCTTAGCTCACTTTTATTTGATTTAATTAATATCGACTCCAACTCGAACTCCAAATTTTTAATTTTAAAAATAATTTCGATGTCATTAAATTATTTTTATCGATAAAATCTTTAAATAAGATATTAAAAAATTATTTATTTTAATAAAATTAATATTTTATAATAAATTAATAATTTTAATGAGCAATAAGACACAAATTTTATTTAGAATATCTTTTAATATACCTTTTACATATCAAACTAATAATATTTAATAAAATTGTGGACAATGAGTTCAAATCTTATGAGCAAAAAAATATTTATGTGCTTTTTGTGTCGATAAAAACAAATTGAGAAGGGAATTAATTGATCGGATTATAATATTGTGTCCAACACATAAAAGCCAAGTCGTCGTCCCATTTGAATCCTTGTCTTAGGTAACAAGTAGTAGTAGCTATTTGTCCATGTTACGCGTGGATTTCATTTCAATTTTCATTGGTTTGCTTAAAAGTTGTTATAAAAATATTTCATAAATCGTTTAATACAAAAATAATGAGAATTATGAAATTATACCAATATAGTGTTTTTGTGATTGATAAAAGTACACAACTTCGTAATTAAGCAAACTTAGGTTGCAATTCTCGTAAGTCCTTTGATTATCATAAACTAATGTTATTCTTTTCTTTCTCCTTAATCTTTATCTCTACTAAAATATTTAAAATGAAATTAGAATAATTTGCATACCTTTAACATTGTTAATAGGAGTAAATATCTCTGGTGAGCTAGATGCCCAAAGAAAAATCAATTTGTGAAAGCAAATAAGTTATAATATCAATGCATAACAAAACAATAGATAGGAAATCGCAGTGCTCACAACAGCCCAACATCAAACAACATTTCTAGGCACAATCATCGTGGCTGTTCTGGACAAAAGTGGTCTACGGGAAAACTTTCATGAAAGAGCTCAATTTCAGTGTTGACAACAAACTATGACGAATCCTAATATATACTGAACATAATAGAAACACTTGGGAAATGAATTGGACAAGTTCGCAAGCTAATATTCATTCAGATCAAGAAAAACGAAACAGAAAGAGCAAAAAAGAAACACCCCATCAAGTTAAAAAATAAAAATAATAATAATTCAAACTCATTTTGAATAAATTGAACTGTTCAATAAAAAAAAAAAGGAGTGGGGGTGAGGGGGAATTGCAGCTTATCAATTCATATAATTAATTAATGTGTAATCATCCCCTCACATACTATAAGCCTTAAAGAGATGGAAACCAAAAGTTTCATTTCAATTGCAAAATATTGCTTTATCTTGAGAGTGTGCATTCTTTTATGGAGTCTTCCTACTTTAAAAAAGTCAAAAGATTAGCTGAGACTGAAACCATAAGTGGTCATTCAAATACTGTATTATATTATATACCATAAAGATACTTTTATCCTCTCTTTGAACCCCTTTATCTCTTTCTGTGAGTTTTCAATTTTTTGTAACCCCTAACCTTATAAAATGGTAGAAGTTCATAGCCAAATTCATACATCTTTTATCATTTTTATGACTATTCAATTTCTTTTAATTACTGACATTGAATAAATTAGACATGGGAAAGAATCCAAATGGAATTGCAAAAGTCAACCTATAATTGAAATTGAAAGAGAATTAGTAAATAATAGAAGTTAAGGAATAAGAGAATTAGGACTCAAATACTTGTGTTCATTAGCTTATCAATCGTATGCTTTAACAAACACATAAACATCAATTTTCTTACATGGGTGCTTTGTTTTGGAATCGTTTTCAATATTTCATGGACTTCCTACTATTTATTTTCTTCCAACCATCTCTCTACAATTGCTCAAAGTATTAAAATAACATCGGCTTCTAGAAAATTAAAAATAACAATCTCGGTGGAGGGTCGAGCAAAAGAGAGAGAAACATGTTGAGTTTGGAAAATAAAAATAGATAATGTTTACAATAAAACTCGAGAACATAGATCAAGACTGCGGGAATACTCACAAATTGAGGTAGAATCGAGATCTGACTTGCAAAGGAGGTGTACTGGACAGATTGCGCTCTCAAGCGTGCAAAGAATGGAGTGAAAACAATGCTATAAAGCGTGCAAGACCACAATGCTTGAACAATTTACTTGTATATGAAGCATTGGACAACACTTTGAGGTACATATGTGTGTGAAACAACAATCAGTGTAGAGAAGATCTAGGTAAGCACACAATATATGCTACAAAACTCCTGTATTGTAGGGACCTTAACAACGAAATCCACCGTGGTACACCTGCCATTAGGACCACTAGGAATGAGCCAGCTCAAGATGATAATTTTGATAGACTTTTAATTAACCCCCAGCATTTATCTGCCCCTAGAGATTCCTCATCATATTAGAACATATGGTGTCAAAATTATCCCCCCCACCCACCCAAAAATTAAGCAAGAGCACTCTGTTTTAGGATTTTATGGCAGTTATCTATCTGTCTGATCGTACTTCGCTAATTATTTTGGTGCTTAGATGAGTTCAATCACCAACTACAAACTTGTGCACTACCAATCTTAATGCAACTCTAAGGAGCCATTTTTTAGCATTCTTTCCAAGAACCCTTGAGAACTCAACTATGGCCTAATCTAAAATTTCAGACCAAAGCCGAAATGAAGATTAAGCTCTATTGCTCTAAACAATGCACAACAAAATTCAAGTAGAAAGCTCGAGACACCATAATAGACACTAAAGAAGAAAGCATCCATCTATTCGTTCCATGTAATTAAATCCACGACCAAGTAGAAGAAGATAAAACGTTAAATTATCAAATATAGAAACTCTAACACAAATGCTCATGGCACAAATAACATAGAATGTTGTCCAAAAACTGCCATGGGACAAACAAACAATCATACTTGATTATCTTCAGGTCCAACCAGCAGCAAAACCTCTTCACCCCAAACCTCCTGGAAGCTTTATCCAGGAAGGTCAAATGATCAGGCAGCCAGTCGTTTCTTCTTCAAACTCTTATCCTTTAGCTTCTCTTGCCCACTCTTTAACTTCAGCACATCTTGCGTTAGCTTCTTCCTTGGCTTGAGACCATCTTCATTCTTTGCTTCATCTTTCTTCTGCTTCAACTTTTTGCCCTTCTCTCCCTCCAACTTGACCAACTTCTTCATCTTGCTCTCCCCATTCCGTTTATCTCCCTTCTTTCTTTTCTTACTCTCTAAATCACCACCACCCATTTCATCACTTTCATAACTACCATTAATCTCCCCAGCATCACCAGTCCCCAATTCATCTTGATCAAGATTCTCATCCAAATCAAGATTGTTATCCATGTACATAACCTCATGTATCCTCCCCTTCATCTTCTTCTTATTCTTCTCTGGTTTCAGTTCCTTATTCTCCTTACTGCTCAGCTCTTCTGCCACCATCTCATTTTCTTCTTTACTAGTCTCTATCTTCAACTTAAAATCCGGCACTGCCTCATACAAAGGCAAAGCCAAACTATCAAGCAACTTCAAATGCAAAGACCTTATGCCGCCCCACTTCCTCGGCACCATATCAGCAATTACATTAATTGCAGCCACAACGTTCTTCACAATATCCTCTCTGCTCATGGAAACCCTCCCAATCTTCACAACACTGCAAGTCCCAGTCCTCAAAAACAGCAAAGCCGACCAGCACGCTTTCTCAATCTGTTCCTTCCAATTCTGATGCTTCAAATCCACCCCAACAGGGATCTTCTTCTTCTTAAAAAACTGCTTCCCCAACAACTTGGGCAATACGGGAATCACCCTTTTGTCGGCAAAAAACAAGTCAAAGGAATCGCAGAGCTTCCTCTTGGACTCAAAGGGGCGGTAATCGCTCTTAAGCTTGGAAATCTTGATGATCTTGGAGATGGGTATGTTTTCATTCTCAATCTTCTTCTTGGCAGCGTCCTTGGAGAGGCCGGACTTGGGTCTGTCGTCGATGATCAGGCAGAGTTGGGAGTTGTCGTCCGGAGGGTTGATAAGTGGGTGGGGGAGTGGGATTTTGTGGGCATTGGTGCGGCTGAGGCCGCCTCCCTTCTGTGGGATTTTCTTAAGTGTCAGGACTAGGTAGACAAACTCGTCTTCCTCCAGAAGTTGGGGCTTCTGGGTTTTTGATTGCTCGGCTCGCCATTTCAGCAGAGCGTTTATGGCCCTTCGAGCTGTTTTGGGGCTTACGCCGGTGGTTGTCGTCGTCGTCGTTGGTGATAGTGATGGCAGCTTTTCTGTTGATGTGTCCATGGACGGTGGGAGGCAGGCTCCTGCGTCTGCTGCACAATAACGCCGAGAGAGGGTTTTAGGTTAAGCTATTTTAGGGTTTTGACTTGATTTGGCGTTGGACTGCTCCTCTCTCCTCTTTCTCACCCGTCTCTAGGGTTGGGTTCAGTATACAGTCCAATTTACTATACAATATATTTAAAATTAGATTTTATTTAAAGATTCAATTTATTATACAGTGTAATAGGTTATCATCTTTTATTATTATTATTATTATTATTATTATTATTAAGGGAAAAAATTGTAAAAAAAAAATACTACATTTTGAGGTCATTTTTAATTAAATTTCGAATTTTTATATTTTTAAAATCGTGGTAAAAAAAAAAAAAGTGATCGGCACTCTTTGGCTTATATTTTCTATTAATTAATTTGACGACAATATTTACAAAAAAGAAAAAAAAAATACATATTTTTGCTTCACGCTCAATGTCTAATGTACATAGCCTCAATTTTATTTGACCATTAATGAAAAATATAGGTGCACTTAAATCAAGTACTCAAGAATGCAAAATTATGAAAATCAATCTAATTATTAGCATAGATAACATAAAAAATTCTAAGAATCATACTATAGTTATTCTCTTTCATATCGTTCGATTATTTTTTTTTTTTTTTGTAACGTAACATGTTAAACATATAGTATATAATTATAATTATTAGATTCAACTTCGCAATTGATATGATGAATAGGTCAGGTCATCGAGTCCCTAATTTGACTGTTAATTTTACTGCTATAAAAAATGAACAATGTGGCGCGCAATGCAGGGATTCATTCATTACAGGCTAAATAACTTGAGTTGCATTCATTCTTTGGTATTCTCGCTAGTGTAATCCAAAGTCGAACATAGACCCATTTTCAGGCTCCAATCCTTCCCAGTGTGCAGATGGGTTATCTGCAGTGCGTGGACATCGTGCAGGCAGCAGTCCCACTCTGGACTTAGCTCCGTGACATTCGTAAGTTTCTGCAGCCACGGGAAGCAGGAAGAACACGAACACAATGCACTAAGGTTTTCAGAAAATTCAGCGTGGATCAAATTTATGGCAAAGTAAAATAAAGAACAATTGGAAAGATAAGGGAAACAAGAGAGGAAACTATACAAGCCTACCTTAAAAGCCAAAGATTCTATTTGTGTAAATAGTACAGTAGCACAAGTTTGCTTTGTTCTATCGTAAGTGTGATACCGACGAAGAAAAAATTACACAGAGCACGTGAATGATTGAATTAGAGAGCAGAAGGGAAGAAAACAAAATGCAGTAAACAGAGACACAAAAGAAGAAAAATCATGGATATGGTGACACACAGCAGCACAATGGGCTTCCCCATGGACGAGAAAAGAGTGGAAAACTAGATTAAAGGACCAGTGAAAAAACGGCATCCAAATAAGCACCAGATAATGCGAAAAGTTCATGCAAAATAAATCAGAATCAAATAAATCAACAAAGAAGATGACTGCCTCAGTAGTAAGGTGGCATGCTAGGCTACGTTCTGCCCGGAGCCCTAGGTGCTGGCGATATTCCCTCATGCCGACTAGGAAATGATGGGGAGGATGAAGACATATTGTAATGCCCGGCTTCCGGATACGCACTAGAGGGCATTCCCACTGAACCTGGCGGCAATCTATACAATGAAGAGCCACCACCAACACTACCACCCAGAGCAGGTGCACCAGACACTAATACAGCACTGCCACCAGTCAAAGCAACACTTCCAGCATCAGTTCCACTACCCAATCCAGAAACAAGGCCTACCATATCCACTACATGGGACAGCAAAGCCAGCAGCAGCACCATTATTAGCATATCCAGCACCACCAGTACCTGGGAAGTCAATCCTGACCCAGCAAATGAAGAACTAAGAGGATGATGACCCACCCCGGAGGGCGGACCCTGAAGCACACCTGGAAATCCACTGTAGGGCCCAATCCCACCAGGTACAATGTAACACACCTGCTCTATCAATCCATCTCCATGGACATTCCCAGATTGAACCTGTCCCCATTCACCATCAACACCAGGCTGGCTGGGGACACCTGGCTTTCCCTTCTTCCTATCAATCGCCAATTTGCAATTCAACTCCTTCCCATCGGCTGTCTTGATGGGCTCGACCAACGCCACTTGTGCTGCTTCCAACATCTTAATACACAGAGAGCACAAACCCCCCAAGTCCGCTTATCATAATCCGGGCACATTGGCTGCATAAATTTTCCACATCGCCATGTCTCCAATAGAATTACCGTTATTTGCAGCCTGTCCTAATTCCCCACAGCAGCCCACCGACTGTCACATGGCCATCAGTTTTCTTGCTCGGCTCTTTGAGAGCCAGCAACACACCATCAACATGCTTGTAGATCATGAAACTGTAACTTCCGGACTTACCAGTATTCTTGTTGATGATGACAATAGCCATCAATTTTCTTGTGTCATAGTGCTTGCTTAAGTCTGGTATATGGTAAATTGATTAAACTATTGCATCAGAGGCCATATTAAAAGGAGTAAGTTTGGCAGCATGACTAGCATGAGGTCTGATACCGAGAGCTCATCATTTGTGGCACAAGGGCCATAGTGATGTATTTCCACCCTAGTTGATGCAAGTGATTTCGTGCAAAGCAGTGGAGAAGAGGTTATAGATTGAAATCAATCTGCATTACATTGTTTAGCTTTTAGAGATCTGGACGTTCTTTATAGAGATGTTGGAAACATGATAATCATGCATCCCCATGCAATAGCCTACCTGAATATCAATGAATAACCTGCCAAATCCAGAGGAAAAGACAAAATACGATCTTAGTTTCCGCTTTTCAGGTTGGAAGTAATCTCATGCACGTCAAGTCCATGAGCTGTAACCATTATTTCTTAATAAATTGTGAGTAAAAGAAAATGGAGCACAATAACCAACAGAAGGAGCGAAACCAAAGAAGGAACAAAATCCAGACACAGTGAACTAAACCAAAAGTGAGGTTTCTTCCTCTAAGGAGCCTAGCAATACTGGCGAACACTTCCTCTAACTTGGTGCGTGGCCAAAGTGTTCAATTAAATTATCCAACCATGACAAGGTACATATTGGCTAAAAAAGACATTAATATCACAAAAGTTCTATGGAAGATCTCCCTTGCATATCATCTACAAAACATGCTTCATATAGCTTTTCTGGGATCCTTTATGCTAGATACTGATTGCCGCCAGGCATGCTTCAATGCCTGTTTGGATTGTAGCCATTCTGGTAATTTGATGGTGGACCTTGGTAAGGCATGCCTCCACTATTATGCCCACTTGGAACGTTCTGCTGCATGTTCCCAGGCACATTGTTGGACCATCCTGCATTTGCTGGCGGACCTTGGTAAGGCATGCCTCCACTATTATGCCCACTTGGAACGTTCTGCTGCATGTTCCCAGGCACATTGTTGGACCATCCTGCATTTGCTGGCGGACCTTGGTAAGGCATGCCTCCACTATTATGCCCACTTGGAACGTTCTGCTGCATGTTCCCAGGCACATTGTTGGACCATCCTGCATTTGCTGGCGGACCTTGGTATGCAGGACCTTGGTAAGGCATCCCTCCACTATTATGCCCACTTGGAACGTTCTGCTGCATGTTCCCAGGCACATTGTTGGACCATCCTGCATTTGGTGGCATTCCTCCCACATTATTTGGTGGCATCCCCGCCATATTGTTTGCTGGTGGCATCCCCGCCATATTGTTTGCTGAGGGCATCCCTCCCATATTATTAGGTTGTGGCATCCCTCCCATGTTGTTTGGCATTCCCCTCATATTGTTCAGTGGCATTCCACCCATATTGTTTGATGGTCCACTCATGTAGCTGTTAGGTGGGGGCGGTGATGGTGGTCCAGCTGGCCTGCCCATATTGTTAGATGACACTTCACCCATGTAATTGCTGGGAGGATTTGTGGGTGAGGGTGGTCCACCTGGTCTGCTCATGCTGTCCTGTGGAATCCCACCCATGTTGGCTGCAGGGTTCTGCATGCCCTGATTAGCCATGGCAGGCTCTCTGTTCTGGAAATCCCGGTTCTGCATGTTTTCCCTTCTCCTCTCAAAATTTCTTGACCTATCAAAATTACGAGGCCTATCATTGCGCCTATTTCTCTCATTCGCCTTTGCATTGTTTCTTATCCATTCCTCATGATATTTTGGATGATAGGGCACAGCTTCTCCATTAATAAACGGTTCCCCTAAAACAATCAGAACATACAAAAAATAATTATTTAGAAAAGAGCCTATATATAACTACTGCTATAAAGATGGGGTAATAATAACAATAAGATATGTGGAAAAGCAAAAGGCTGGGAAGGGAGGGGGATGTTTGATTAAACTGAAGCTCCTGTCCTTCCTCACCAACCTAGCATAGAATTAGTTGTTCAGCCAGTGTTGCAACATTTCCAGAGTTGTGAATGGTACACAGGTTCCAAAAACTAGCAAAACATGCATTGCATTCCATACATCTGTGTCCCTCAGGAAGTCGGCAATACTTTAACCTTACTGTTGAGCTTACTCTAATAAAATGATGATTAACTAGTTCTCAGAAGTAAACAAGATTGAGTGACACTGCACCAAAAAAGTTATTTCCTAACACAATGTGGTACACCTAAAACAGAAACTTATTGCCTTAAAAAGGTAAAATATCAAAACATTCAAGATTGCTAGAAAATTGCCTTGCATTGCAACCAACCAAACATATAGTCTGTCATTGCCAATTTCAAGCCCAGGTAAAGGGAGAAGGATTGCAGTGAGTTGGCAGTTGACATAAAATTGGCCATAGCCTTTATGAAATGAATCTTGCTTGTGATTTTGTTGGGGTGTTTCATACTCATGAGCTATATTAAAACTCGGGTGTAGTGAAAAATGGGTGACAGCACAAGGTGCACACAGCAAGTGATGTGCCATGCTAATGCCCTAGCAAGGCAATAATATGCAAGGGTTTCTGCACTTTTATGGACGAGTAGATAAAAAAAGCTAGTCCATGGAAAGAGTATTCAGTGCATGGAGTATTCAGTTTGGAACTTAGAATATTGTTAGCTTAATAAAAGGGAATGGTGTGAAAAGATTTATGCAACTGACCACAATTAAATATGGGATTAAGACTTCATTATTATTGTTTGTTGTTGTATTCAAGATTGGTAGAATAGGAGAAACATAATCATACGAAATAAATGTCTTCTTGTAATTGCCAAATATGAAAGCTTGAAATTGCATGGACTTGATTCAGTTCCAAGGTGAAAAAATAAATACCACCATAACGTAAACAATATAGAAAGCTTATAGTTCTTACCTCCATAATCTTTGTTTTTGACATCCAAGTACGAATCAGGTAGAACCCAACGAACTCTGGGCAATTCTAGAAAAAGTATAATTGCATAACTCAACCATCAATCCCACTTTAAACAGCAAAGCAACAACATTAACCAATATCTAAAAACAGACTTACCTTTGATCTTATAAGAAAGCTCTTCAGAGACAAGAGCACCAAAAGCATAGTAGCATCTGGTGGAGACTGAGTAGATCTTCATTCTTGCTTCCTCCTCACTGTTAAAAGGATACAAACGAAATGATCAAGACCTCATGCAAAACAATTAGGAGAGCTTCATCCTCACCATTCCACTAAAAGAAACTCCAACAATGGAGAAATATGTAAATAATGGTAGCCGAAACTTTAATTACAGAAAAAAACAAGTTACATTTTACGTTTTCCACAAGATACACAACTTCCTACTATGGTATTTTTCATTTTCCATGAGATAGACAACTTCTTATTATGGTAATGGTAATGGTAATTCGACATTAAAAAACATTTGAAATTGCAAACCAGAAGCTGAAATTCTGTTTACTACTAATTGCCAATAAACACAATTCTAAATAATAAGAAAAACACAAAGACTATCAGTCCACCACGCCATATAAAGGAGGCTGCGACCCATTAGCGCCCACTAGCAAGCAAAGCTATCAACCACTCTTAGCAGATAGATAACAGAGGGTGCAACAATAGAAAACTAAGCAATATCAGTAAGCACGAACAAAACAAAATGGCACCAAGCTATATTTCTCATTCCTAATACAAGGAAATGCCAATACTTGATCTATCTGAAAGACTCCTCGAAAAGAAAACATTGCTTGGCATCTACAGTGTATAATACAGAAAGAAAATGTAAAATTTCAAATCTATTTTCAAAATCTCCCACTTCCAAAACAAGAGGAAGAGAGCTCCATCAAGAAAATATCTACAAGGAAAAAACCGCAAAAAATGTTAAAACAACACGGAAATGAAATCCATGATCATTTGTATTATAAGGGTGAGATTGAGCTTGACCTGCCGACAACCATAGCTAGGGTTTTGATATAGCTATCAATAATCTCATCCCTAGTAGGATCTCCTTCAGGTTTTTCCATAACCACGAGCCAGTGCTCAAAATCGCAGCCATCAAGCAAGATGGTCTCCTTGGGAGGGCGATTGGACCAGTTAGGATTCTGATCGTTAAGAGACGAGGAAGTTGCGCGAGTCGAGAAGCATCGGGGCGAGAAAGCCATGGAACGGTCTGTGGCGGCGGTTGCAGAAGAGAGGAGACGGAGGGCGGAGCGGATGAAAGAGGATGGGCGAGAAGAAGTGGGAGAAGGAGAGGGAGTCGAGAGAGAGGAGAAGAAGCGAAAGCGGAGAGAAGAGATTATTAGGGTTCTGGGGGCGGGGGTCAAGAGAAGAGACCTGGAGAGGCTTTGAGTGGCCATTCTTTGAGGAATTTTGCAGAAAACTCTTCTGAGAACGAATACCTAGAGAGAGCGCTGTTGACGGTGAGTTTTGAGTCCCTGGGGACCGTTTGAGGGTTTTCGAAGGGTTTTTGTCTTTTGGTCCATTAAAAATGGCTCTTTTTTTTTCATTATTATTATTAAATAAATATTTGTGTACAAAACATCTTCTTTGCTAATCCTTCTAGACTCGACAAAGTTCACATGTGAGGTATATATATATATATATATTATTTTTTTAAAATAAAAATTTTAAATTTTAAAATAATATTAATTATAAAAAATAAATTTATCCATTTAATACAAGACACTATTATTATCTTTTTATTAAATAATTTAAATGATAAAAAGTTATCTCTTTTAATAAAAATAATATTTTCATAATAAATTTAGGAAATTTTCATAAATTTAACGTTATTTCTTTTTTATAAAATAGGTTAATCCTTTTTTTTTTTTTTGGTAACTAAAATTATTGTTTTTGGTGTTGAATCAGATAATAATTAGAATGGAATTGAGTCTACTTCTATCCCTAATTTGTGCAAACATCGAATAAACATCACTTGTCTAAATACCTTTTGTTTGAGCCTATTAAAAAAATTAATAATAATATTATTTATTTAAATTTTGGTTAATAGAGTAAAGTACAAAATAATAAAATTTAAAACAATTTTTAATTAAATACCAATATAAATAAAATCAATGATTAATCATATATTTTAAATTGATTAATTTAGATTTTTATCTCTCAACATTATATATGCCTAACTTTTGGACTCAGCATTACATAGGAATTCTCACTTTTGCTACTGAAATCTATAAATTTATTTTTTTTCTTTCTGTATTTTTTAAAAAATAATAGTTAACATTTAACTATTAAAATATTTTTGTTGACGTGTCAGTCAAGCAGTACGTTTACCCGAAAAGGCGAATATTTCGCTAAGCATCGCTTAACAGAAAACGATAGATACTCGACTTTGTCAATTTTGTTAATTTTGATTATTTTTATCACATTACTTTGTGCTTTTTTCTTAAAAACATTAATTATTAATGCTTAAAAATTAATATAATAAGAAAAACATAATTAATAATATCTATCTTGATTTCACTAATACATATAATTAAATATAAAAAATTTATTGAAATATTTTTTATTATTTTTATATTACTTTGTATTTGTTAGTACGTAATGATGACTTCTACTTTTATCTCTTAATATTTATAATTTTTTTTATCAAAAATGGTCAACAAAACCATTTTCTCTCTCTTTTAATTAAAAATTAATTAGTAGTTAGGTATTAATTTTAAAATATTTACGTCTTTTAATGGGAGAAAGGGATATTTTATACCCTATTTCACTTGCATTGTGTTTGAGAGAGGAAAAAAAAAAGGGAAAGAAATGAATTAATGTATGTGTTTTAAAAATATTTTTAGAGGAAATTAATGGAAAAATTAAATTTTCTTCTTAATTCATTAAATTCATTCCTTTTAAAATTAGTATAAATATTATTAATTTGTTTATTATTTCTATAAAAAGATTCTATTTTCTATATAGTAATTCTATTGTAAAAAATAAATTTGATATTTTATACATATCATTTTACTTTTCCTCAATTTACACATTTTCTTAAATAAAAAAATTTAGTTTTCCTTCTTCTCTTAACTCTGCTCCAAATACACCAAAAAAAAAAAAAAGATGAAAATGTTTTCACCTCCAATTTTTCTCTCTTGATTTTTTTTTTATTCCTCACTTTTTTTCTTCCTTTATTTTCTTATCCAAACGTAATGTTAACGCGGTATCGGTTCCCAATTCTCTAATTTTGGGGCGAATGATATATTTTATACCCGAATTTAAAATGATAAAATAACTCAAAATATAACAATTGCATAAATTTTGAAAAAGAAAGAAAGAAAGAAAGAATTTGTTCCTTCGTCATCTTCCACGGACTTTAGTTGTCCTAATTTGCCAAGCGGTTTCTTTTAAGTGCCATGGAGTATGATGCCTTTTCATCTGGTTCAATCCGCCCGCAGGCTCATCTTCTTCAACGGAGCTGTGAGGGACCACTCTTTTTCTTTTGTTTTTTTTTTTTTTTTTTGGTTATGTATAAAAAAATAAAAAAGATTGTTCAAAGGTTTCACCCAGTGGAAGTCTCCGAAAGCTCCTTCATCTCCCGTGAAGGAGTTCTAGATTAAAGAATTGCAAGCTGTACCAATATAGCTTGAGGAACGATAATTCTCCAACCAAATTTGTTGACCCTGGCTGTTGGGTTGGGAAGATGGCGAGGGCCACCAACATTAAGCATAAGCAGTCAATATTTAGCTCACCTGTTTAGCTTCCGGAAAAGCAACCTCTTAATTATTCGGCTTGCAATTCTCACGCATTCCAAACTTCCACCAGAAATGCCACCTTCTCTAGCCGAAATAGAAGACGTAGCCCTGTCAAGCTATGGCCAAAACTGCCTCGGCACAATTTAGCTATTGCCTCTTCTCCTGCTCTTCTTCACGTACCACAAAATTTCTGTCCACCCTGATCCTCTGAATGGAATTGCCAGTAAAGTCACCGGCCTACGGGAGCCGGAAAACCTCACATAGACTAGAAACCAAAAATTTATCCTACAAGTTATGCGGCACATTTGATAAGCTCAGCAGCAAATGGATTTGCTGTGGTCGGACTCCAGATATTAAGTTCATTCTGCAAGATGTAACTTGTGAGGCCAGGCCTGGAGAGATAACTGCGATTGCGGGTCCCAGTGGTGCAGGAAAGACTACATTGCTAGAAATTCTAGCAGGGAAGATAACGACTCCGGCTGTGTCTGGTCAGGTTCTGATAAATAGCAGGCCTATGGATGCAAAACACTTTCGGAGATTATCCGGGTATGTCAGCCAAGATGAAGCCTTGTTTCCATTGCTTACGGTCCAAGAGACGCTGGTCTATAGCGCGCTTCTGAGGCTATCAAGAGAGCGGAAAGAGGTTGCCATTAGAGTGAGGAGGCTAATGAAGGAGCTTGGACTGGAACATGTGGCGCACACGAGGATTGGGGAAGGATCAAAGTGGGGTATTTCGGGTGGTGAGAGGCGCAGAGTTTCGGTTGGAGTTGAATTAGTTCATGACCCTGCTGTTGTTTTGATCGACGAACCGACTTCAGGTTTGGATTCAGCATCAGCTCTTCACGTAATGACTCTACTCAAATCAATGGCAGTTCATCAAGGTAAGACCATTGTTTTATCTATACACCAGCCTGGTTTTCGGATCCTCGAGCTGCTCGATCGGATTGTCTTGCTTTCTAGTGGACTAACAGTGCATAATGGTTCGTTGCATTCTCTTCAAGAGAAGCTTAAGTTTGCCGGACATCACATTCCTCGCCATGTCAATGTGCTTGAATTTGCTATCGATTTTATAGAACGCCTGGCCATGCAGAACTCAGTGTCACTTGTCAGGCAGCGTTTCCAGGAAAGCAGAAGGATAGAAAATCATATAACGAGCTTTGCATGTGCCAATGATTATCAAGAGAACCTCAGAGGCTATCCCAATTCTGTTTTGGAGGAGGTTTCGATCCTAGGAAAACGATTTTGCAGCAACATTTTCAGAACCAAGCAATTGTTTGCCACAAGACTAATACAAGCAGTTGTGGCTGGACTCGTACTCGGGACGGTGTTCTTGAATGTTGGCAATAAGACAGGGCAGGCTGCTTTACAAACTCGAATCGGTTTTTTTGCCTTCAGCCTCACCTTTTTGCTGACTTCCACGACTGAAGTCCTGCCAATTTTCCTGCAAGAGAGAAGGATATTAATGACAGAGACTTCGAGAGGAGCTTACAGAGTTTTCTCTTACGTTCTATCAAGCACCCTCGTCTTCCTTCCTTTTCTTTTGATGGTTGGTCTTCTCTATGCCACCCCAGTCTATTGGCTAGTCGGTTTGAGGAAGGATACTGATGGATTTGTATACTTCTCTCTTGTCGTGTGGATGGTGATCCTAATGTCCAACTCTCTTGTAGCATGCTTCAGTGCACTGGTGCCAAATTTCATCATGGGTACATCAGTGATTTCAGGGCTAATGGGATCTTTCTTTCTCTTTTCAGGCTATTTCATATCAAAGAATAGAATACCCAGTTACTGGATTTTCATGCATTATCTGAGTTTGTTTAAGTACCCATTCGAGTGTTTCTTAGTGAACGAGTATGGAGGTGAGCGAGGCAAGAGGAGGTGCCTAGAATTTGATGGTGGGGAATGCAACTTGTATGGAAGCGAATTCCTGAAACAGCAGGGCCTAAGAGACTCCGACAAATGGAGCAATTTGGCCGTAATGGTCGCGTTTATTATTGGATATAGAGTGTTGTGCTTTCTCATTCTGTGGTGCAGATGCTATAGACGATGATGAACTGCACACACAAACATTTGTTTCATCTATTAACTTTATGCAAATGAATTATTTATTTATTTGTTTCTCATTATACATGATTATACGATCGGGAAAACGTATTTCTCACGTTTTCAACATATTCCTTGTCAAAGTGAAAGAGAACATCTCCGTCCAACACCGCTAACCGGAAGCATGCCCCGCCAACCCAACTTGAGATCCGACTATTTAGGCTTTGTCTTGCCTTGGAATTAGTCGGATATTGTGTCGTCCACCAGCCAAGGACAACATACATAATTGATAATTACTAGCTCCTACCTAAAGTTGATCTTTTTTTTTTGTGGGTTGGGGTGGTAAAAGTTTTTGGGAGGAGGTCTGGCGTGAACGCATGACGTCAATTATGCTAATTTTTTCTTTTGAAAAAACTGAATTTTCGGACCAAAATGGGCATGTAATAACTAGGACAAAAGGTGTAAAAGAAAATTATAATAAATATTTATCATAGTTTAGTTGATATTTTAAATATTTCTTGCATGTTTTATAATTTTTTTTCAAAAATATTTAGGTTTTGAAATTTTTTATGAATTAGAACAAAAAATATATATTTTAAAAATTTTACCTATTTATGAATAAACATTATTTTTATTAAAATAAATAAATTCTTTCATATTTTATCAAATAATTTTATTGATAAAAATTATTTAATTTAATTAATAATTTATATTATAAATTATTATTTTTTAATAATATGTAATATTGCTTAGACTTCAAATTTGTAGATTGTATATTTTGTAAGAACAATTAAATTAAAAAATTTAGAATTAAATATAAGTTGGCATGTGATAAATTAGTACGTAAATCTTCCTTGATAGAAATATTTAGTTTAGCTATCCGTCTCTTGAAAATAATTAAATAACCCTAAACTCGGGATTTGATTTCGTTTAAAAATATATATATACATATATATAAGATAAGTCTATTGATTTTTTTGTTATTTTTATTAATTTATCTTAAAATAAAATTTTAAATTTCTCGACGATTGCGGTTAGTCCACAGATAGACAGGCAGACGAGGCGTACTTTTTCGGGCGGCAGAGAAGTCTATGTTTAAGTGGTACGGTGTCGGATCGGCGGTTCCGAATTCTGAGTCTGTTTGATTTGCGATTGTTATTCACGTAAACCCTTTAGTTTCCATATATAGGTTTTGTATTCAGTGCGTGGTTTCTCATGAAAAATAAATAAAAAAAAAAAAGAAAAGAAAAAGCCATGCCGTATTCCCCCAAATCCTTCTACTACCGCCCATCGCCGCCGTTGTTGCCGTCGTCCACTCGCAGATCAGCGGCCCTGATTATCTCCGCCCTCATCATCGGCCTCTCCGGCTTCATCTTCGGCCTCACCGCCAACCTATTCGTCCCTCGCCGCCCCACCAACTTCGAGCCTCGATCCGTCCGCGTCCTCTGGGACACTAGTACTAGTCGCAATCCTGACCATGATGATGATGTTAACGAAGGTAGGCTACAAGTCTTGGTAGAAGATGAGGGAAACGGAGTCGTTTTAGGCGACCAGCTTAAGAAAAGGCACAAAGTTATGGGTTTTGTGGGGATCCAGACCGCTTTCGGGTCGGCGGGTCGGAGACGCTCTCTGAGAAAGACGTGGTTGCCGTCCACTCGCCAGGGCCTTCAACGGTATGCGTTTTCCGTTTTTTTTTTTTTTTTTCAGAATGCTTGAAGTGTTTGAGTTTTATTATTTTCACTTCCTTAAATTTGGAGTGTTGATTATGTTCAATTTATCAACTTTAACTATGAAGATTAGAAGAATCTACTGGTCTGGCATTCAGATTCATCATTGGTAGAACAAATGACAAATCAAAGATGTTGCAGTTGGACAGGGAGGTTGCGGAATACGATGATTTCTTGCTGTTAGATATTGAGGAACAGTATAGTAAGCTTCCTTATAAAACGTTAGTGCTGATGATATTTTGGGCACTCTTTTTCTTTTTGTTTGTTGTTGTTTGGCAAGTGAGGCTGCACATTGTGGAATCTCAATTATCTGAATTTTTCTCCCCCGATTGTTGCTGCAGGTTAGCCTTCTTTAAGGCTGCCTATGCACTCTTTGATTCCGAGTTCTATGTTAAAGCTGATGATGACATCTATTTGAGGCCAGGTTGGTAAATTCGCAAAAGTTTATCTCTTGTGTCTATGATTATTCTCTACCTTTGTTTTTGAATCCTTTTTGTCTTTGGTATTGATGTCTCTTAAATGATTGCTAGATCGACTTTCGACATTGTTGGCAAAAGAACGTCCTCACTCTCAAACTTACCTTGGCTGTATGAAGAAGGGAGTGGTTTTCACTAATCCAAAGCTTAAATGGTCAGTTATATTTCTATTTCAACATTTTTTTTTTCCTTTCTTTTTTTTTTTTAATTTTTTGGAGGAAAGAAAAGTTGTAAAGTTTGATGTGTATTATTGATTCTTTTGGAAATTCTGCATTTATGTTTTGAATGACTATTATTCCCACCTGATTTTTATTGTAGTCAGGGACAAACAATATTTACCTTGTTAGTTTAATAATTCCAACCCGACAGAAGGAAGGAAATCCTGAAATGATAGATTCATTAATTTATTGCTCATTTATGCATGATGTCTCCGAGCCTTTGCCTTCGCAAGGGAACTGCATTTAGATAGCCAGATGAAATTTGTTTGTGGTACAGCTGCCTACCCTATGGCCTTCTGTCAAAAAAGGGGGAAAAAAAGGCCATCTGTACCTCCATAATTATTTTGCATTTGGATTTCAGGTTCCGTGTTGCTTGATCCATGCAGTTATGGAGCCAATAGGGCCCAGGAATAAAAATTGAAAGATTTAAAAGGAAAATGGTAAGTGGAGAAAATCAGATAAAGATTAGTGGAGGACATCCTTTAGTATTTTGGTATAATCTTATGAGAGTGTAGCCACTGGGAATGCTATCAAAAAGACAATTGTGTGATGCAAACAAAGATATCAAAAAAGGTTAATATTTTTCCTTTTCCATCCTTTTAAGCCATCAGACAGAGGCTCACTGTGCTATTGTACATTTTCTTGCAAACAATAAGGAAGTTTAGAGTGGTTTATTCTGTTGTTGTTGTCCTTTCAGGGGAGGTTTTGTGATCTTTCCCGAGGGATAGAAGTTATTCCCTTGCAATTGATTGAAAGGTTGAATGAAAGTTTGTAAAAATTTGTTAGTTGAACTTCAAGGGTCTGTAGAGTCAGGACATTAAGCAATGGTTGTAGATCTTGTTCTTAGCATTGCATGGTGAACGTGCTAAGATAATTCTAGAAATCCACTGGAAGATTGTCAAATCCTTGTTAGAGTTCTGATTTTATATCACTGATAATGATGAAGCTTGAGTTAACTTTTCAGGGGTTTGGAGTCCATTCAGAAGGATGCAATTATTCTCTTGTTGTGAGACTGGATAAATATCTAGAATTTGCAGCTTTAGAATTTATGTAAGCTTGTAGCCTGAGAGTTTCTTCCTATGTCCCTACTCACCACTTTTCTTCTCTTTTGTCTTTCTCAATTATAGACCACATAATTCACCTTTGTTAAAAACCAGTTTTAATGAAGAAATACCTTACTGTGCTCAAGTTCCAGCCATATTGACTTTACGTTTTAGCCTCCTTTACTCCCACCTTTCATGACCATTGCCAATTGTATGTAAGGTCTATCCGTATCAAACTCTGAACCAGTTCCAGAATATAGCTGTCAACATCGTGTTTCTTCATTTTCTTGAGAATATGGTTTGTCTGCTTTGATGCCACACCAGCACCTGATGGCCCTTTGATCTGTAAAAATGGTAATCAGTCTCATGAGTTACATGTTAATTACATCAAGTTTGATTGTTACAGGTATGAGCCACTTTCATATATGCTCGGAAAGGAGTATTTTCTTCATGCTTATGGTCCACTGTATGCACTTTCTGCTGATGTTGTTGCAGGTTTAGTCGCTCTTAGAAACAACAGGTAAGTAAACTTATGGGACATTTTAACATATCTTGTTCTTTGATATGGCCTCTGCTTTATCTGTGAAAACTTTGAGCTGGCATCTAAAAAGGTGTTCCCAATGCACGAGTCTTACACACTTGTGGGGTATAGGGAAAGAGTCAGATTTATGCGACCTTATCACTTTTTTCTCTCTTTAACAATTTGAGCTGGCATCTAAAATGGAACATAATTTGATGTCTTTACCACCCCTTGAAAAGCTTGTTGAAGATTTGATATTAGTACTTGTTCGACATGTTGAGGGACTAGGAGCCTCAATGCAACTCATTTTTTACCCTTTCCTGTGCACTGTTCTTTTTGTCATCAAAATCTTGTTTGAATTAGCTGTCAATATCAATGTGAAGATGACAAGGGCTTGCATATTGTTTTGTGATCTTGCATTTGGTCTCCTCATTGCTCATGTCTCTTGTGGACAATAAGGGCTTTTGGTGCACTGTGCATTGAACAGTTGAGTAATCAAATGCTATGCTGTACAATTTTTAATGGTTAGCTTTTCAGGACATTGTCAACATTGCTAGCATGCAATGATGTACGAATGGCATTTAAAATGGCCATGGGCATGTTTTAGATAGTTTAAACATAAGAGCTAGATTGCATTGCCTGTAATAAGGGCAAACTGTCTTGTGTTAGAATTTGGTCATTATATCGTGTCCTTTATGCATAGGCTTGAATTCAACTCCCGTAAGCATCATGGCCCAATTGATGTCTACATATAATTGTTCCTTCCTTGAGAAATTGTTTGCCTTTCATATGTGTGTGTGTACTTTTTAAATATGTGCCTTTCATATCTTGATAGTAGTCCCCCCTCCCTTTCTTTTTCTCTTTTTTTGGTGAGATGTACAGCATTCGAATGTTCAGCAATGAAGATGTTACAATTGGTGCATGGATGCTCGCAATGAATGTTGATCATGAGGATAACCGAGCACTCTGTGAACCAGAATGTACAGATTCATCAATTGCTGTGTGGGATATTCCTAGATGTTCAGGTTGGTGTTCTTTATGAATTGTGTCCAGATTGACAATGGAATCAGTAATGCATTGAAGTCTCCTACCATTTCACTGCATGAATCTTATAGACTCCCTAGCAATTTAGATTTGAATTCTGAGAAAATAGCAGTACCTTGTGTGAGACGTTTCATGCTAGTAATTTTTTTTGTGTAACAGCATCAATCCCATGAACCTGCAATGAATGGACACTGCTTAAGATCTGAAAATTGCTGCCTCGTCTAATTTTTTTCCCATGATAACCTATTTTTCTTCAAACATTAATGTGCATGGTATGCTAAGGTGACTCTCATAATGCAGGGCTTTGTAATCCTGAAGCCAAATTGTTAGAACTTCACCGGAAGGAGAGCTGCTCAAAGAGTCCTACTGTGGTATCTGATGACTAGGACTTTGGCCCCCTTTTTTCCAATCTGTCAGAATCTCGAGCACTTTTACAAGAATTGTTTGATCCATCAAGTTTGTTGTCCTTTTATCTGATACACCTGATCACCTCCACCGGTCCTCATTTTTGGCGTACAGTCACAATCATTTAATAGTTTCTTCATTTTTTTTTTGTAACCCGTGTGTTCTAGGATGATTCCGATCAAATATACAACTTTTTCTCGGCTTGTAGAGTTTAGAAAAGGAGAAATCTGATTACTGTTATTGCCTTGTAATATTCATAATGCCACGAGAATCGTTTTTGGAATTGTGGTTTTGGCTAATCAGGCAGTTGATTTTGTAGCATTTTTGCTTGCTAGCACATGTTTTATGCAAACTTGCACTTACATACGCATTAGCCGGGAAAATCAGTGCAGTTTCACATCTTTCAGATTTTATAGTCCTTGTTTTTCTGTGTTCCCTTTGGTGTAGTAGAGGGTTTATTCAAGTCACGGATTTGAGTTATTTTTGCAAACTAACGAGTAAAGAATGCGGAATGAAATTGAACACACCATTAATGGTTACTGGTTGAATAAGTTTCAGGTTGGATCATTAAACACTTGAAGTAACGTGAACTATGTAATTGACAGTGCTCTTAGTGGCTGCCGACTGAAAAAATTTACATTAATTATTAATTGAGGGTTCAGAGTTTAATTTTTAATTTTTACAAATTTAACTTTAAGATTAATATTTGATCCTTAATTGTTACAAATATTATATTAAAAAAGAAAAAACCAAACCAGAAGATCTGTGGCCCATGGGAACGCTTCTCTGGAGGAGTTGCTAGGGTATTGCCTGGTTAAATTGTGGGCCGAAGCGTCCTAGCTTAGTTTTGTTATAGCAAACTCCAAATCATGGGTCCAACCACTCTGCATTCAGTAACTCCAAATCTTTCTTTTTAATGTTTTTTGTGTAAAATTTTTTCTGGGAGGGCGAAAGAGAGGTCAGGAATAGACAACCTAGAATGGGACCCCCCCCCCCCCCCCACCAAAGAAAGACACAGACTAGTAATCAAATCAACCCACAAATTTAAGGCAACTTCAAGAAGGGCAAGGCAGGCTTCAAGGGCTTATTACACTTGAGAACAAGCCATAATGGAATGGTTCTAGTAACCCAAATGACACATGCTGGACGTATCAAGAGGAGAAATTCCATGATTACCATAAGAAGTCACACCTTTAAGTTCCATGATGTCTTCCCTCTACAAAAGATGAACCTATCATGAGATTGTATTAGTTTGTTCTTGAATGACTGCAAAATCTTCCAACATATGCATACCATATATTAAAATTAAAAAATTATGATGTTATGTAAACATTTTATAATGAAAGATGCAATAACGTCAACATGTCATGTGATTGCATCACATCATTGAGTTAGCACCATACGAATCATAAGTATATAATTTGCGGTGCAAACAAACATTATTAAGACTTCACATCACGTGTACTGCGAACTGCATCACAGAACAACAAAACCCGCACAAGAAAGCAACCCCAGAGAATGCTCTCTCTTCCCCATCAAATGGGCATCACGTGCCTTTACCGGTTCCTTAATTCGCTCAATGACTGCAAACATGATGTTGGTGGGAACAGGAAAAGAGAGATCATTGCTTTGGCTACAGATGGAAGCACCTTCCACCTTATATATTTCATTTGACTCAAAATTTCTATCAAATTTTTCTAGGGAGGGATCTTTTGTTGTTTAGAGAGATCAATTTAAAGCAATAATTTAAAAGGGTATTCAGAGAATGGATCGATTGGAAACGATGGCTGAACCAAAAGCAAAAACTTTGACTAAATGAACTGGACGACAACAAAAAAAAAAAAAAAGATCCTTCTCTTTCCCCCAGCAATGTTAACCCCATTCTCTCTCTCTCTCTCTCTCTCTCTCTCTCCAAAGGAATCCAATGTGCCCTTTGAGTAGACATTCAACAATTTGTGTTACCTCTGCATGTTTTTGTGCATGTGATTTTTGTTGACATGCATTACAATTCTTATGGACGCAACAAAGTGGACACCATCTATAACAGCTAGCCATCTGCGATTGTTTTGTTTTCTTTTTGAGCTCACTCACTTTTTCTTTTCTTTTTTCTTTTTGTTTTCTCTTTGGCATTAATCCGGTCAAAAGAGACATAAACTTCACAACATCATAATAACCCCACCTTCAATATAAGAAAACGAGACCTAGTAAAATGTGGGGTCACTACTAGTTGATTGTGTGAAATGTCCAATATTTAGGACATGAAAGCCTAGAAAGCTGGGGTGTCTTGCCATCCTTGCGAAACAAAACAATCTATCAAACCACCCCCTTCAATGTTCAAATAGGACTGGCCGATATGATTACTGGTTTCTGAAGTTTCCTTAAATTTAACAACCGTACTTTTTTCTTTTTTTTTTCTTTTTAACATTTCAGATTCCTCATAGCCAGACATTCCATTCTAAGCACAACCATTCTCCTCTTCCTCTCTTTAAGCCACATGGCATATTGCTTCCTTGACATAGCCAGATTGCTTAACTAAAATTGTAAATGCTATTTACTAGTGCCGGTAACAGTCAAACTTCCCTTTCTAATCATTTCGGTATTGAAGGAAATTTTCGAATTGCACAAATTTTTATCTCGGTTCACCACTTGCAGGCTCATCGGTGGCCCACGATGACACAGCCAACAGTGCCATGGAAAATTGGAAATGGATTCGCTAAAAACTGCAATCACGGTCATGGCTCCAAGCCGTTGGCTCTCAATTCGAGATGAATGTAACAACAAAAGACGCCCATCATGGGAAATTCATTGGGTTGACAGTTAAAAAAATTATAATTAAATGTGAAAGTGAAGTAATTTAAACACAAAATTACATAATTATCAAAATTTTAATGCTATTTATTTTAAAATGTAAATTATTAAGTCAAATCCATAATTTATATCATACATTGAACAGAAAAAATGGCTGGCAGAAATAAAGATAGATAAGGGGTAAAACCAAAACTTGAAGTTTCTTACAGGTGAAGTTGGAAGATGAGGAGGAAGGTAAAATGGGCTCTCAAAAGACACGTACAAATGGTCTAGAAAAGGATTGATCAGACACTGCCCACAAGTCCAAACTCCCCACAAAAATCATGGAAAATACCAAGTGACCATCCCAAGTCCAAACCCTTTTTTAAGTTTTTTCTAGCATTTTCTAATTTTGCTCAACTTGAATCCCGAGGCTGTGAGAGGCAATGAGCCTAAGCTTTGATGCCACGGGATAAGATTCACTTTAAACCCCGCAATTAAGATAATAGGTAGCAACGTCATAAACATTGATATGAGAAATTCTATTATTAACGTTTAAAACTGAAGAAAGGAGAATCTGAAAAACAATATTATATGTGGCTGCCAAGTCAAACATAGTGTTCCTTCCTTATACTACTTGCTCTAATGATTTTGTACGCTACGTGGGAAACGGCATTCTCCTACCAAACTCTTATCTTGCTAAAGAATATTTCTTCGTGCCCTAAGTTGGGGTTGGGGCCCCCAACCACGATATAGCTTTAATAATGCTGCACCACCCCAGTTTATTTAACGTGTAAGATAAGCCATTCACTTTGTCATTAGATGGTGACACTTTAGATGACATTAATTTTCACTCATAAAAGACAAGAGCATACCCTAACAAATAGAGCGGATGTGGAAGCGTCCATTTGTCACAACCCCAAAAACCAGGGTAGAGACTAAGCTTTGCAGATCAAAAGAATATTCATACATGTATCATTAACTGCCACCCAAAACCCACAAAACATTGGAATGGTTACAACGCCCGCCAACAGATTTAGAAACTTAATAATATATTAAGGGTGATGACCCCGAGAGAGAGAGAGAGAGCTCTATAATCTTTTATCCTCACCTACAACGATAACAAAACATTAATTTGGTTATTTTGCTAAGAAGCACTTGTTATACTTACTTCAAATATATACATATATTACTATATAAATTTATTTTATTAGTTTTTTTATTTCTATTAAGTTTCACTTAATTTTTTATTTTTATGTACAGTTGACATTATGTTAATTTAACTCGCTTGAAAACAATGTAGAGGAAAACAATAGACAAAAATAATCGGGCAAAAGGTGACACGTTGCCCTTTGAGGATGATCTTTGGGCCAGTGAAGCTTCCCTAGATGAAATAATACTTTAAAAATAACATGGTTCTCTCTACTTAGCTGGGAAACACTTGAATGAATCTCTACCATATTGTAATTTGTTTGAAGTCACATTTCCTTATTGTCCTTCAAATCATGAGAAGGAAAAAGGAACTCCCATGGCCATGTGCACTGGGCAGAGAGGACAAGTCAAAAACTAGAGAGAGAGAGAGAGAGAGAGAGAGAGAGAGAGAGAGAGAGAGAGAGAGAGACTTGAGATGGGAAAGCAATTCTAGATTTTATTGCACATGCACTTCTAGTCATTGCTGGAAATGCCTTAACATTGATTTTCAAGTGCAACAACTTTTGTTGTGGGTAGTTAATCGAACTGGCCAAACTAATTTTCGTAGCTAGAAATTTCAAACAAATATATATATATATATATATATGCACAAATGCATCTCAACATTTATAATCTGTATCATTTCCTCGATTATTTAATTTTAACTAGTGATTAATAATGCATTTTCTTTAATTTACTGTTTATTTATTGGAAAATTTCATCGGATTTCTATTATATATATATATATATATGCTTTCCCAAGTAGTCAATTACGTATGCTTACCGCTATGTTTTTTTTTTTCATGATAAAGTTTAATAAATTTTGGTACGAGAATGTAAGGAACCGACGTGGGGTCATATTAACTCTCAATAAAATAGCAACGTACATCCAATCGAAATCCCATTAATATTGTAGAACCAAAAAAATGCACATCATATAACGCAAATGGAACTTTGAAAGGCGTAAAGTCGCAAAGAGATTAACTGAATCCTTATCTCCTACGACTTAAATGTCAATATTGTTGAATTTATTCAATGGTACCAATCGGTTGACTAGTAGCACACACCCACTGGAGGGAAAAATAAAAATAAAAAATGACACCCATCGCGAATCTCCCAAAACAGCCAGAAGAGGTTCGAGAGTTAATTGATTTAACTAATTGAATCGAAAATTGAACCAATACTTAATAATTATTATATAAAATTTGATATCTGTATACATTGTACATTATATATAAAATATTAATGCATAAAATATAATAACATATAGGATATATTTGGTAGAGAATGGTTGGAGCTACCAGTAAACCCCATTAAATATTTGGAAATTTAGTGGAGCAAAGGAATCAGGTCTTTCAAGTCAAGTAGTTTATGTTTGAGAGTTTGACAGGGAAAGAATGAATGATGTGTAGACGAGGATGAGAGAATTGGGCTGTCGTAGCAGTCTGTGCTTTGGAAGAGTCAACATTTTCCATGGTATATTGTTGAATTCGGTGAAAGTATACGGACGCGGGGGCGGGGGGGGAGTCTCAGGTGAAGTTGAGACGGGTTGACGTCATGGCAACAAGATGCAGAGGTGATTAAAGAATTCCTTTTCAAGAAAATTTAAACTTCTTACCAAAAAAAATTACTAAATGTGTAATAATTTAAATAAATATAAACAAAAGCAACTTAATGAGATAGACTTAAATTTCCCAAAAAAAAAAAAAAAAGAAAAAGGAAAATCAATGAGATAGACGTTAGACTGAAGTTAACATGACATTAAGCTCGTTGAAAAGTGACACATGGCCGATTCATGTATTCAAACCCCTGTTGAATTATATAGATCAGCTAGCCATTGCACACGAGCTAACTAAATTTATCTCTTGACCTGCCAAAGTCCAGCGATTGAATTATCAAGGACTTTGCTCAGGTCATGTACATGTATTTTTTTTTTTAACCGATTCAGAGATTTATTTTTATAAATTAAAATATAAAACCTCATTTTGCAGCCACACATTCTATTTCATTCTTTTTTTTTTTTTTTTTTCTGGTGACCAGTTTAATCATCAATGGAGCGGAAAAACTTGAATTGTCATTAAATCTACCCAGCGCCCTTTGCATTAATCTCGAGGGGGGAGGGCCTTAGGGGTTGATAGGTGAGAAAAATTAATCTTGTGAATGCTTGCTTCCCTCCACCCTCGTTTCATGTGACTGCTATTAAGGCCATCTGCAGTGTCTCTTAAATCTCCTTCTTCTTCATCTATGGGTAAAGATAATTAAAATGGTCACAGCTCACAACCGCTCCCTTTCACTGCTTTCACGTCCTCCATCGTAAGTTGTATATAGTCCATGTCTCCACCACACATCTAAAGGCCGAAGGGTAACTGCAAATGAACTCAACAGCCAGATGAAAGACCTGTCCTTTTTCTTCCTCAAGAACCGGATAGCAGCAAAGATGAGGAAAGGCATCAGAAATTTTTGCAACGGTGACGACTCAACCTCCACCCTCAATCAACACAAGGAGGCCGCCAATGCCACTGCCAGTCGTTATGACCAAGACCAACCCAGCTGCGTTAACCCTTCTGTTGTTCCCACCTGTTCAGATGATACTGCGGGGCCGCAGAGCTCGCCAACGTTAGAGGAGATGATATTGCAGCTAGAGAGAGACGAGGACATGGCAAGGAGAGCTAACAATGATTACGTTAATATTGGGATGCGGCCTGGTAGACTGTCCTGTTTTAATAATTCGGATATATTAAGATCAGCGAGGAACGCTTTGAATCAATACCCTCGCTTTTCTCTTGATGGGAAGGATGCCATGTATCGCTCTTCCTTCCGGAACTTGGATTTCGTAGAGGAAGCCAGTACCTGCAGGAGGAAATCAGTTTTCTGTAGCCGTTGTGGATTCAGAGAAGAAAGAGCAGGAGGAAACGATTTTGTTGGTGATTTGTATCTGCCGCCATTTGTGGCCGGGGAAAGAGTGGTTTGGTGTAAGCCAGGAGTGGTTGCAAAATTAATGGGCCTGGAGGTCATGCCAGTGCCAGTCTGTAGCAGCAGGTCCGGAGGTAAAGAAACCTTGAGGTTGAACACCATGCTGAGGAGGCAAAATCTTAGGAGAAGAGCTGGGAGACATGAACTGGAGAGAAGCCTTGGTATGAACACTGGCAGTTGCCATTGCGATGGTTTGATCAAGAGGGGCAGGCTCGCCTCCGGCTCTCATTCCAGGGCTACTCGGCATTGCGTGATGAAGCCAGTTACAGTAGAGGCATCGAATGAGGAAGGGGGCTGGCCAACTCGACGTTTTGGTTAGTTTCTTGACTAGTGTAGCTTGCAATCAATTCTATACTTCATTGCTGATTTTCCAGGTAGCCTAATATGTCTACCAAATTGAAACGTTGAGGTGAGATCTTACAGTTTTAATTCTACACCTTTGCTTATGCCTTGCATACCCTCTTCCCACAACTGACCAAAATAAAAATAAAAATAAAAAGGAATACAACCAAAGCAAATTGGTTGACTCCATCTTATATTGTCATAATTATTAAATGATTACAATTAATAATAAATATATAATCAATTCGTTACGATAGTGCAATAATTATTAATAAGATAGTGCAATATTATCTCATCTTTTTTTCTTTTTTTGTTTTTAGCAATGGTGTGGTGTAACAAAGATTAACAAGAAGAAAAATTCGCTTTCATTTAGGAATTTCAAAAGTTCTCGGGATGCAACTAAATGACATGTTGAAACAAGCAACGAGGGAAAACATAGCCGGGGATTCCAGTAAATACGTCCAACCATTTAATGTAATTTCGAAGCATTGACTGAGAATTTCTCCTCAATTTTTTTTTTTTTTTTGGGGTTCCATTTGATAATATTGTGTAATATAAGCAGTTAGAGAAGGTTTTGAAATGTTCAAAAGGAATACTGTGGACATTTCCTGCACTCAAGAAGTGTATGTTTGCTCCCACAATTGAAATTCCATAGACTAAGAAGTGGAATTATTACGTTAGCAATGATTATGGGGATAACAAATAAAAATTATGCCAGCATCTGGTATTGTCGATCAAAACCAATTTTCTTACTGCGAAGAGCGAATTACGAGCAACTACTGTGGCACCTGCCTCGTCCAAAGGAAAAAATATGAACAAAAAATTTAAAGAATCACAATAACAACTGATTATAATAATACATTTGTGAATTACTTTCAGTCACTTTTAATAATATAATTTTATAAATCAATAATAATGTTATTTAAATTCTCCATAAACTAAATTTTGAAGGCATCAAACTTTATAAATAGATAACGAAAGAAGACAAACGACAGTGGATTTTTGTAAAAATTCTGCAATTGTTTTTAATTTCTTCTTTGGAGTGTTCAATAAGTTTCTTCTTCTTCTTCTTCTTCTTCTTCTACACACGCTAGTATGGCACGTTCCACTTAGGAAATAATTACAAGTGTGAATATTTGACTTAATTTAACAACTCGACTAAAAGCTATCAAAAAAATTAGAAAAAAAAAAAAAAACACAAACACAAACACAAACAACAACTCGACTCCAAACGCAATGTTATGAAAAATCCACCTTGATTCGAATCTAAAATGACCCGAATGTGCTTGACTTGACCTAAAAAAAAAAAACAAATGAAGTTATTTTCTGAAATTATTTTTTTTTGAAAATATTTAATATATATATTTTAATCTAAACCTTTATACACACACTATTTTATTTTATTTTATATATATATATATATTTATTATTACAAACATACATATCACATTTAATTTATTATATGTATTTAATTACTTTTATATTAACATTATATATATTTCAAATAATATAAAATTATAACGTGTGTGATGTATTGGTATACTTTTCATTCAAAATAGTGTATAAAAAAATATATTTTCGTTTATTCTAATATATCATTAAAAATTAGCAATTGCATATCTATATATTGCCTTCATAATGTGAGAAAGTAAGATCCGTATCTTTCTAACAAATATAATGAACTGAGGTTAATGGATGAACTTTTATTTGTTTTGGGTTAATAAAGTCGAAAATTGACTCTTATAGTGCTGTGCGTCCTCTTTAACAGCATTTCCTTTATGCAAAAAAAAAAAAATAAAATAGAATTAATGTACAAATAAATTTATTATTTCATCACTTGTAGCAAATATAACTCAGACTCTTAAAAAATAATTTTTTTAATGATTTTTTTAATAAATATATTATGCTATCAAAATAAATTAACATTTTATTTTATTAATTCACGTAACATTACAAGATGATATTTTCAGCATAATCGTATGATAAGGTGCTATTGATTGACCCAAAAAAAAAAAAAAAACAACAGACTTTAATTTATTATTATTTTTTATAATGACAAAAATGATTAAATTTTAAAAATTGAGTTATGTTTATCATAACTTTGAAAGTTATATATATATATATATATTTATTTTATATAGTAAAAACCACCGAATTAATCAGACAGAACGGATTGGACATTTGTGCGTAAGCAAACCTTACTATTTACCCTAACCGGGCGGCTCGGTCCTGATCAAGAAAAGAAAGCGCCAACACGGGGCTTCCAATTTTTGGTCAAATGCCGTGTTTGGACATGCCCTAAAATATTAAAATGTGTTCATTTATTAAAAAAAAAGGGAAATAATAATATTTTTGTTAATATTAAAAAAATGATTTAATACGATCGAATGCTGTTTGAACAGGTCTATAGCCCAAAAAAAAAAAAAAAAACGAAATTAGGGTATTATATATAATATATGTATTATGTTATATAGGTGTGTTTGAGTAAATTTCTGTTAAAAGTAAAAATAAAATTTCATTAAAATATTGTTTAATTTTAAAAATTTAGTTCAATGTGTAACTTAAGTTAAATGGTATTATTATTCATTTTAGAGTCCATTCTGTTGAGAAGGGAACGATCTTTTTATTAAATTATTTTTAAATAATAGAGTATAATTTCATAATTTTAATTCGAAGCAGGAGAGTAAATTGTTTTTTTTTTTTTTTTACTAAAATTCATGTTTGGATATAAATAAAAAAAATTATAATTTTGTAGTGAATTTTTAGGTTTAAATTCATCGAACTATATATAATATCCATGGAAGAGAAAGGGAGAGAGAAAAGAAAGAGAGAGAGAGTGTGTGTGTGTGTGTGAGAGAGAGAGAGAGAGAGAGGAGAGATGAAAGCTGTCTCGTGAAGCAGCAGGTGTCCTTTCTACTCTGCTGAACACAAACATCTCTCTCTCTCCCTCTGTTTCTATCTCTAAACTAACCAAAACCCCCCAAGGGCAGAGCTCGCATTCATTCTTTGCTTCCTCCTTTTTACATCACGAGATCCCCATCTCTTTCTCACTTTATTTTCATGTCTTCTTCGAAGGCATCTCTGCTCTTTCCTCCTCCTCCTCCCCCTCCCTCTTCTTCTTGTTTTTCTTCGATTCTTGGTAATTGCCTACTCTACTTTTCTACTCACGTACATTGATAAGCCAACGAACGAACCCCGCCAGAAGAGTTAAGTGAGAAAGAAGAACAAACTTGGAAAAAGTTTTGAAATTTCGTGGTGGAAATTGTGTTGGGGGTTGGATTTAAGATTTAGATTTAGGTTGTGGTTTTGGTTCTTGTTTGGTTGCTGAGAAAAATGTCGCATTCCGGGAAAACCATTGAGGAACTGGAGTCACTGACCCATCAACTTCGTGATTCTCTCACTTCCTTGGAGGTCAACAAGCCCGATTTCCGCGAGCTCGATCTGGGTTCACCCGTTTCTCCTCTCCGCACTCGGGGCCCGGCCGCCGCCATCGCCGCCACAGCCGCAGCCGCCGCCGCCACCACCACCACCACCACCAGTTCCAGCTCCAGCTCCTCCGGATCCGTGCCCGGAACCCGCAACAATACTCACGCCAACGCTGCTCCTAAGTCCAGCCACTCCGGCGAGCTCAGCGGCTCCACTGAGACTAGCCCCAACAATAATTTCAAGGGCCTCAGAGCGGGTCAGTCCAGATCCGAACCGCTTATATACTCGGGTGGGGCTGGGCGAACCACCAGCACCACCAACAACAACTGCGCTACGAGTCAGAGCGCAGTGAACTCTCCGCCGGCGACTGTCAATGTGCTTCCCACCGGAAACATTTGCCCTTCTGGAAGAATCTTGAAGCCTGGCATGGGAATGAGCAATCGGAGCTCCAAGACAGATGTTTTGGGATCCGGGACCGCAAATTACGGTCACGGGAGCATAATGCGGGGCGGAGGAACTGTCAAAAGTGGCAGTTACGAAGGTGGGGTATCCACGTTCAGTGTGAATGGCAATGTGCGAGGAAATGCTGGCTGCCGTACCAGCGGCAATATGGGGACGGGTGCGGACCCGGAGGAGTTGAAGAGGGCGGGCAATGATATGTATAAGAAAGGACAGTTTGGAGAGGCGTTGGGTTTCTATGATAGAGCTATAGCATTGGCCCCAGGGAATGCGGCTTACCGGAGTAATCGGGCGGCAGCTTTAATAGGGTTGGGGAGGGTAGTGGAGGCAGTGAGGGAGTGTGAGGAGGCAGTCAGGTTGGATCCTAATTATTCGAGGGCGCATCAGAGATTGGGGTCTTTGCTCATTAGGTGTGTTGTGTGGATGAAGATTTGAGGTTTTCTTTATGGATTAATAAGGATATGATTGATACTAGTGAGATTACTTCATCTTTATTTTGGCTCTGTATGATTCTTAGTTTATATTAGTGAGGCATGTAAATGAAAAGTTTGTTGATTCTTCCGATCTCTCTTAGATTTGTTACAAGCAGCTAAGGATTTTATTAATAATTGATCTGCATTGGTTGTTTTCAAAGATACGTGGATGGATGCCCTTTTTCTTTACCTTTTATCGGATGTTTTAATGATTCTTTATTTAGTTCCCCAAATTCTTGAGCATAATAGAGGGAGAATATCAGATTTGGTGTTTGTTCTGATTTGCATTGTTTGGCATTTGATTGTGTTTTGATAGTCATTGGTCAGAATGTGATTGTTTGGTAGGCTGGTGGGTGCATGAGAACTTCGTGTTTTTGGTTTCTGGTGAAAATTTGTGACTATAGTTGCTTATCATACTGAGAATTTAGTAGTTTTGTGATGGATTTTTATGAATTGTAGGATTTTTATGTCTTGGAGAATAGTTTTTGTATGAATACCAAATCTGCACCTTGTTGGCATTGCTTATTTCTTGTTCCTGCTTTTGCTGTTTGTTTCATTTCTCTGTCTTTCTCATTGGAAACAAATGTACATTACACTCCTCTGCCTCTCCCTATTAATTCTGTTTCTGGTGTTTCCCAATGTGATGCATTTTGGTGATTTCAGCTGTTTTCAAGTCCTTGAATTTTTGTTTGGGTATTTGACTTAATGGTATTGAGCTCCTGTTATGTGTTTGTTTTTTCCATTTGAGCGGTCTGAATATACAGTAAAATGTTTCTAAAATGTTTAGAACCATTGATCCCGCCCTCATTTAAACATGTCTCTGTATTTTTCTATTTGTGCTGGCGTTTAACTGAGATTTTTGGTGCATGTTCTGCTGTTCTAAATGATTTTGGGTGATGCAATGAATTACCTTTTCTCTTTGCTGCAAAGAACTTAAGACTTGATACTGAAAATATTAATATGGCTTGATCTTATTCCAGGCTAGGACAGGTTGAAAATGCCAGGAGGCATCTATACTTTCAGGGGCAGCATCCAGATCATGCTGAGTTGCAGAAGTTGCAACTAGTTGAAAAACATCTAAGCAAATGTTCAGATGCTCGAAAAGTTAATGATTGGAAAAGCACGTTAAGGGAAGTTGAAGCTGCTATTGCTGCTGGAGCTGACTGTTGTCCTCAGGTAAATACACACTTTTTATGATACTGCATTGGAAAAATTGTTGGACAGAACTGAGCCACAGTGCAATAGATTATTGCTCTCTTCTGTTGTGTGAGTGTGATCTTCCAAGTGAGGTATTCAAGCCACAGAAATATAGCTTCATTGTAAGCAGAGGGAAGGCTTTTCCCAGTGGACCCTCCTCACTGCCCTCAATAGTTTGTGTTAAATAAATTCACAAATGACTAAACTTATTAATATGAAATTTACAGCTTTTTATGTGTAGAGCTGAAGCCCTTTTGAAGCTCCACCAGCTTGAAGATGCTGAGTTATGCCTATCAAACTTTCCAAAAATAGAATCATGTACCAACTCCATCTCTAAGATTAAACTTTTTGGGATGCTTTCTGAAGCCTTTTATTTCTTTGCTCGAGCTCAGATCGAGATGGCTCTTGGAAGGTAAGTCCATATAATCTGAGGCATTAAGAGTAGTTGGATGATGAAGACTTTTGATGAGGTTGAAAATAAAATGTTGGTATCTTTGCAGGTTTGAAAATGCAGTTGCTGCTGCTGAGAAAGCTGCACAGATGGATCCTCACAATGTTGAAATAGCTGTGTTGCTTACTAATGTGAGGTTGGTGGCAAGAGCTCGGGCACGTGGCAATGATCTCTTCAAATCTGAAAGGTTCACTGAAGCCTGCTCAGCTTATGGTGAAGGCCTCAGGCTTGATCCTTCAAACTCTGTTCTATACTGCAACAGAGCTGCTTGTTGGTTTAAACTTGGACTATGGGAGAGGTCTCTTGAGGACTGCAACCAAGCTTTATGTATTCAGCCTAATTATACGAAAGCCCTTCTTCGAAGAGCCACCTCAAACAGCAGGGTAAAATATCTCATCTCATATTTCACACTCCTGCCTGTGTGCTTATGGTTTGTCACTTACAGCTGATGTAACATTATACAGCTAGACAGGTGGGCTGATGCTGTGCGAGATTATGAGCTCTTGAGGAGGGAACTTCCTGACGACAATGATGTTGCCGAATCTCTTTTTCATGCTCAAGTTGCATTGAAAAAATCTCGTGGAGAAGAAGTTTACAATATGAAGTTTGGTGGTGAAGTGGAGGAAGTGTCAGGAATTGAACAGTTCAGAGCCGTGATATGCTTGCCAGGTAAACCTTCCCATCTTTTTTCCAAGTGCCAAACCTTCTTAAGTTGCTTATGTTGTTGACCAAAAATTGAGTAGTTGTATCACAGGAATCTCAGTAGTTCACTTTAAATTGTCATCAAATTCGCACTGCAATCAGATATCTCCCTTTGTGGATACATTATGTGGTCGCTATCCATCCATAAATTTTCTCAAGGTAAGTGGCTTAATAATTGCTGCTGCATTGATCTTTTCTTTCCCTCCCGTTCTTACATGGGCTGAGAATAGAAGAAACTCTGTGTTTTTCTCATGTATGTACTGTGTTGCTTGGTCATAGGTGGATATCAAGGAGAACCCAGCAGTGGCAAATTCTGAGAATGTGAGGATCGTGCCAACATTCAAGATATACAAAAACGGTAGTCGAGTGAAGGAGATTGTCTGCCCAAGTCGTGATGTGTTGGAACGCTCGGTGAGGTATTACAGCTTCTAGGATTCATGACTGTACCTTGTGTACTGCTACAGGCCCCCTTTTTGGCTTTTCATTCTTGCTCATTGAGCCCCTTTTCATGGAAACTTTTCACTGCCCTTCCAGTATTTCCTCCCTCCGCATAAGGATTACCTGATAACTGTGACATAAGCCAGAGCTACATAATAATCCCATCAGTAGCCATTCTCAGTGCCAGAGGATCCATAGAGATAGCATAGTTCTCCCTCGGCAGTTTTAATTTGTTCATTCATTCCTCATTGCTCTCTGGTTCCATGTCTTTCCTCCCAACCCCATTTTCCTTTTTGTTTCCTTGTATTATTTTCCTATTCCCTTTGGTTCTTTATTTCATCTTCCTTTAGGCATACTGTCCTTGTATCCCCATTTCTACCCAGAAAACTATTAAAAAAAAAAAAGAGGAGGGAAAGAAAGAGAGAGAGAGAGAGAGAGGTATGTACAATTTACCAAAGTTGGTTCCTTGGATACATAGAGAGGGGGAGGCAGGGGGGAGGGAGATGGCTAGCAGTCTGGTAGAAGAGGATCTTGTACATGTATACGTGTGATATATAGAAAAACAATTGGAAGCCATGGAAGGGAGATTAAATACCTGGCGGGGTACTTACCAGGTTAGTGAAAGAAGGATGAGTATGTTATTAAATATTGTTATGCCCCATTTCGTCAATAAAAATTTTTCCCCAATTTTTATTTTTTATTTTTATGTTTTTACACCCAAAGATGGGATTGCAGTTGTGATCCTTGATGCAGCATTGAAACACTTGACTTGCGTATTGGGGTTTTAGGTGGCAAAAGTACAAGGGGTTTATAAATGAAGGATTGGTTTTATTCTATCAAGGAGGTAGGCTGGGTGGTTGATAAAATTTATTGCTCTCTGCACTCTACTCCCCCCTAAAGGTGTCCACTTTACCCTTGGAAAATTGTCCCATTCTCACTGGCTGTTGCCTTCGTGACATTATTTTAAGGGTTAGCGACCTTATCGCCAAGGTTTTTTTTTTTTTAATGTGTGAACGTCTTGTCTGTCTGGACGTGAAGGGGGGTGTTTTTTTGTACCATAATGTGTGGCCTTGTCGACGTGTGTCTCTAAAGGAGAGAGTGGGGATGGGGTGGCCCTCTCGAGGGAGCGGGGGGCTCATTCACATGTGGGCATTCAAAGTTGTGGGTCTCGTATTAGCCAAGCAGAGTCCCCACCGCGGCGCCGCCACCACCACCACCACACATAAACCAACCACAGAAAAAGGTTCGAAAAAGTGAAAAGGGTCAGTGCGGGTACGCACCGGCAGTACTGGTGGTGACGTTAACCCCTCCTTTTTTGGCTGCACCCTTCACCAGCGGATGCCCACGTGTTTGTGCTGTTGTAAATGAAAGTGAAGCCGCTGTCTGTCCTCTCTTGCCCCCCCACCATCCTCTCCCAAAAATCTCCGCCTATCATCCTTCTCTCTCTCTCTCTCTTATTTTTTTTTTTTTCTCAATTGTATCATGTTATACATATTCAAGACTAAAGAATTTTAAAGTTGAATTGCACGAGAGTATAATTATGTTTATTGTATAATTTTTGTAACGTTAAGATAAGGGTAATAAACACTCTTAGATTTAGACGGTGATGGGGTAAATGTCGTTCAAATCATATTACCTTCTTTAATCTCCTTATTGGGTTACCATACGCCATTACCGTCTAATTTTTGGACTTCTAAATGGTAACCTATGAAGAATAATGAATAATTCTCAGAAGTGTCTTATACTCCCCTTGGAAGAGTGAGTACTGCCCACCCATCGGCCCCCCTCCCCGGCCCCCAAAGACGATTATTGCTACCTGAGAAGAGGGTGGACGTGGAAGGGATATGTTGTGAGAATTTTAATTAGAGGTGTCTGATATTTGTATTTATTAAAAAATATTTTACAGGTGTGTTGTAAGTTTTTAACATATTGTGTTTAATATATATTTTTTTATTTTCACTTTTTGATTAGACGTTTTTTGACGTTTGCAATACTACGCATCTATGACCTGAGGTGGACAATTTGAACAGCTTCCACATGTATGCACATAATTATGTCTTGGCGGGCAACACCTATATGGCGGAAGGCATCGGGGAGAAAATGTAAACTACAAAGAACAACACTGAGTTTTAACCAGTGTTCTGCATGCCCGCGGCAATACCCTTCATAGTCAAGATAAGGGTGTCCTCCAAGCCCGGGGCATACTCACTCGTAGGGTTCAGTTTGATGTATTCGTCGGCAGGTTTGCTTGATTCCATAACTTCCTTGGAGATGTGTGGCCGCACGGTCACATGGTAGTTTGGATCTCGGATACGTTTCAAGGTATAAGCCTGGCAAACGTTCAGGGTTGTGATTATATGAATCACGCAGACATAATCTTTGTTTCAAGTATGGGTCCCCTTCAAGAAGGTCTTTGTGTCCAGCAATCTGAAGAGAGGAACCGTATTAGTTTTCTAATTCTGCTAACATGCACTTCGGGAGGGGCTGTTATCGTGTCCAGCAGAGAGTATGAATGATGAAGGTTTGTAATTCAGGAGATTCCAAAACAATCGGAATCAATTTAGCAAGGAAAAGACTAAGGAGCATTCTATCCTAAGAAATTTACCTGGAGAAGAAGGCTCTTGGTTTCCTCATAGTTGCTCCTCAACTTCTTGCCAAATGACCAGAGATCCTCAGAAACAAGGAGCTTATCATATAGGGCAGCTATCCCAGGGTCTCCCTTAGCAAACACCATTTCAACTAGATCAATGGTAACCCTGAAGAAAGGCCATTCATTGTACATTTGCTGCAGCATATTGAGATTCCTGATGTCCTTCTGAATGACGTGTTTAAATGCTGCTCCAAAGCCTAGCCATACAGGAAGGTGGAACCTTGTTTGGGTCCAAGCAAAGATCCATGGAATTGCACGTAGAGATTCAATACCACCACTTGGCTTTCGCTTTGATGGACGGCTTCCAATGTTCATCCTACCATACTCCAATTCTGGTGTGGCCTACATAGGAAGGGCAGCACTTGTTAGTTCTCAACAACTCTAATGACCTTTGATGAAGTAAATGAGATACATGTCATACTTACAAGGCGGAAATATTTAACAAATCGAGGTTCCTTAAAAACAATTGAACGGTACTCCTCTGTAGCAACAATAGCCATTTCATCCAGCAGCACGCCATTCTGGTTTTGGGGAGATTGGTGGATTCATTCCATGCTCAAGAGTGGCAGCCATGAATCGCTGAAGTGTTCTAAAGCACAAGTGCTCCTCTCCAAATGATTGCTCAATGACTTCGCCCTGGACAGTGACACGAAGGGAACCATGAATTGTGTCTGGTGGCTGAGACAATATAGCAAGATGAGTAGGACCACCTCCCCTTCCAACTGTCCCACCACGACCATGGAACATAGTTAGCTTAACCCCATATTTTTTTGCCACATTTATAAGCTCTTCTTGAGCCTTATACAATTGCCAAGCTGCAGAGAGCCTTCCAGCATCTTTACCAGAGTCTGAGTAGCCAATCATCACCTCCTGCTTTCCATTGATACGATTTCTGTACCAATCTATTGAGAAGAGCAGAGACAAAGCAGCAGGAGCAGCCTCAAGATCTGCAAGCTTCTCAAACAGTGGAACAACTCTTAATGGTTTCTTCACATGGCATTCACGTTGCAGAAGCTCAACCGCAAGAACATCAGATGGTGCAGTTGCCATTGAGATAATGTATGCACCAAAGTTATCAGCTGGGAGTTCTGCTATTACATGAAATGTATCCAATACATCAGCAATTTCTTCTGTCTTTGGGAGGTCAGGGCCAAACAATGGGCGCTTGCCGCTGAGCTCATACAAAAGCCATTCCTGCCGGTGCTTTTCTGACCATTCTCAATACGAACCAAGTTCCAAGTGTTTGGTAATGGAATCTAAGACATCAGTGTGACGATCTGATTCTTGCCTAATATCAAGCCTCACTAGTGAAAGTCCAAAGGTAGAGACTTGCCTCAAGAAATCAAGAAGGCTTCCATCAGCAATTGGCTGATCCCCACAAGAGCAGAGAGATCTATAACAGAGTTCAAGAGGTTCCAAGAACTGCACTTAAATGGAAAGGGGTTCAGTATATATATATATGTATATGTATGTACATATCCATATCAAAATGGTGTGATATACAATGAAAATAAAGGTCATTAATAATGAGATTGAAATGGCATTTCGGTTGAAGACAAGTACTCACTCTCCATTGTGTTGCTACATGCATGAGAATCAGACAATTCTGCCTGATGATCCAGCAAAGGAAATCAAGATTTAAATATGTAAAAGATGAAGCCTTTGTTAAAGTTACCATGCCCCTACTTACAACTAGAGTAGAAAGTGTCTACTAACCAATTTTGAGTTGTCAAAAAAACTAGTAAGTTTAAGCAAAATAAATGAATCATCATTTGCGGAGCAAAAGAATTCATTAGAAAACAAGATTTCAAAGATTACAGACCTGCTCAACATTGGTGACAGTTGCCTCCTCAGGAATGTCAGAGCTCCCATGGGATAATAGTTGACGAGAACGTTCACGTGTCTGATAAAGCTTATCCCTTAGATCACCAAGAATCACACGGTAGGGTTCACTTGGAGGAATTTGTTTCCAAAACTCTGGATGTCAGAGTAAAACTTGAATTAGAATAATAAGCTAGATGCAACAAAATTATAGGCTACAGCCACTTGTCATGTATCAACAATGATATGCAATGCATTTGCTAAAAACAAGAAAAGAATCACTTAACATTTCCATAATTACATAGCCAATTAAAATCTCTCTTGTTTGGGTTTCACTGTAAAAAAGTCAACCAGAATTTGGTCCCTGAAGTTTGAGGTTTGCTTTGATTTAGCTGTGCACTTTCAAGATGTCTGATTTAATCCTGAGTTCAATACAAACTGTTTTAAAATGGTCCCACTATCTGATTTAGTTATGCACTTTCAATATCTGTCTGTAAGTGCTGGCTGCTTGAGAGTATAAGAGTTGTTAAGAAACATGTTTTGCTAGTGAACAACAAAACAGAATACATTCCTAGCCATTAAAATCATATCACCAGAAGGTTATATTATTATTATTTCGTAAATCTTTATTTGGACAGCATAACCTAATCAATAATAATCGTAACATTCCCTTCACAAACAAACTCTCTACGGCCAAATATGCCAACAATTTCATTTGATATTAAAACCGAAAAAAATAAAAGGCAAAAACCTTACTTAAATTCTTTCTAATACAAGGCAGATCTAAAGATTGCTTGATGAGGTAGAAGGAAATAGATACAAGGGTAATTCAATATACCTATATAGTGTTTTGCGTCTCTCTTTGAGAACCTCTGAAGTTCATCTGCATGAAAACGAAGTTCCTCACTGCAACGCCACATGGACAACTGCAAAGGGCAAATAAAAAGGTAAGATATAAGCAATAGAAAAATGAAGCTCCAGAGAAGATTCAAGCAGAAACAGAAATTACATACCTCAAACATAAGGTCTTCAATTTGGGAATAATACAGGTTAGCTGCCATCATTCTAGCCAACAAGCAAACATCCCTTGTGACCTCAGGAGTTACCCTAGGATTACCTGCACTTTCATATAAAGAAAATAATTAGCTCGAAGGGGTTGCCCACAATGTCTTTAGTTGCTATTTGTTTGTTTCTTTTCTTTTTTTTTTTCCTTCTTTTTTTTGGTCCACTAGGAGGTTAATTAAGCCATAGACTACATAACAAAGTCCCCTTTCTGCTCAAACCGTAGTTTGAAACTGAAACCTTCAATTGAAAGCTCGGGTTCACAACCACTGGGAAGCATTTCTTGGAATTCACCTCAATGAGCATTGTGAGGCTAACATAAAGGCCACTATAGTACATGAGCCTCCCAGACCATGGGATTTGGAAAAGAATGAAAGGTACATAGCTTTACCCTTGCATAGATGTTGTTCCCACAACTCCAACATGCAACTCCCAGATCACAATCAAGTACCTTTACTGTTTTACTAACGATTAATGTTTAACTGTGAGGCTAACATAAATGGTAAAATCCTAATGAACGACAAAAGCAATACCATCACGGTCGCCACCCATCCAAGAAGAAAATTGAATAAGTGGAGCATTATAAGGAACTCGTTCATCAATCCCGATATTCTTCAAAGTAGTATCAACACGACGCAAGAATTTTGGAACACCCTTCCAGATTGTCTCATGGAAGTAGCTCATTCCTGCTCTCATTTCATCTTGAGGTGTTGGTGGGGTCCTTCGGATCTCATCAGTACGAAATGCAGCTTGGATCTACAAGACAATGAAATATAAATAAAAATAAAAATTCTACTGGTTCAAGATGTTGTAAAAGTGAAAAACATTAATGTTGAAATATAAACACTTTCAAGTGGTGCTGTCTCAAGATTTGACTTGATAAAAGTATGAAAATCAATATAGAAAGAAATTAAAAGCCAAAATATAAAGTGCAACATAAAAATGAAATTGAAAAAAATCAACATAATATATCCAAGGGCCAAATAATCAACAAGGTATGGCATTGAGCTTCCAGCAAGAGACATTATTTAACACGTCCAGGTATTACTATGATATTACCTGGACATCAAGTTTCAGTGGGCTTTGATAATTTGCAGCATTAATTAATAAAGTATTAGAATTTTTCAAGCATGTCAAAAGAACAAGTTTACAAGCGGATAACCAATGCATTCACACCTCCCTTTGCAAAGCCTCGTCAAGCTCCTGCTTGTCATCTGGAGTAATGTCTTTGGCATACAACTGGGCCAAACAGTTCCGAATCCTGAACAAGAAGCCATTGAAACCGATCATAAGCTGAAAAGGCTATTTTCATTTAAAGGACAAAAACAGAAATGCATTTGTAACTACAACGAGATACTCATAGGAAAAGAATGACCAATAGATTTCCAATAGAACTGAACATGGGCTAGAGCACAAACCTGGCATGCTTTTGAAGCAAGGATCTGCGGACTGATTGGGTAGGATGAGCAGTCAAGACAAGATCTACAGTCTGATTCTTCAACGCATCGTAAACCTCTTGAGGGGACTTCTTCAAATCCATAACAAGTCTCTTGAGAGTTTCTTCAATATCTGATTCAGTGGTTGCATTGTTCTCATCAGCAAAATCACCTTTTTTCAACTTGTTCCTTCGCCGATATGCGATTTGTACCTCTTCAGCTAAGTTTGCCAAATTAAGCATGTGGGAGAAAGACATGGCAATGACAATGGAGTCACCGGGGTCCAAACTGGTCAAAACACTTCCAAGCTCCTGCAGTTTCTGGGGATCATGCTTCCGTTCATACTCAGCAGAAAGCTCATAGCAATCTTGAACCTACAGGAATGCCATGTTCACAAATTCATTAATTTCCACAGCTCATTACAAGAACTTGAACATATTTAAGCACATATGAATCATCTTGCCAACTCAAAAAAGGGCCAAACAGAATTTTTATACCGTTTCCTTGAGATCCTCGCCGTGCAAATCTTGAAGAATATCGAGGAACCGATCCAGAAGCAGAGCATCGTACTCCACCAATTTATCATCTTCGCTGACTTTTCCAGGCACCAGAAGCCTAAGTTGTGCGTCAATCGATGCCAGCTTCTCTAGATTCCTATTAGTCGCTGCCATTGCTCAGCTCCTCTTTGGCTTCCCTGTGTTCAAATCAATGACAAAAATGCCATCAAAGTCCAACCAAAATATATATGTAAAAAAAGAACCATATAGGAAAAAATGGAACCTGCTTAAAAAAGAGAAAGCAAAAATCGCGGATAGATTCAGGCAATGAAAAGGGCCACAAAATTTGATTGACACCCACTAAAATTAAGCCTTTCACATCCAGGATTTGACAGATGCTGGCCACGTGCATGTACGAAGAAGCGTAGGTTATGTAAAGAAGATGTCATGCACGTACAAAGCCACAGGAAACAGAGTGGTGTGGCAGTAAAAAAATGGTGATTTTGGAGATTCCCGAGATGGAGAAAATGCCAGAAATTACGTATAAAGTCAGATTTTCACGTCACAGCAGAGGGAGAGAGAGAGAATCTGGGCATTAGAAAGTGGGGTTAAGATCCAGAGTGCAGCACAGGTACTCAATGCATATATACTCTACGGGGTGAGGAACTGAATCCAAACCCGACTTTTCTCTCCAAGTAATTAATTATTTGTGCTTGATTTTTCAAAAAAATGAGTTGAATTCAGTCAGAAACCCACGTCCCAAACCAAAATCAATTGCAATATTTTGTTAAACCCTATTAATTTTATTCATTACGTTACATCAGATTATATTAAAATATTGTTATAATTATATTTATTTTTATATATTAATTTTATTAATTAAATTTGATTTATATTACATATTTATTATTCAGTGTAGAAAATTTAAATTTTTAAAAATTTTTAATAAAATAAAATATTATTAAATATTATAAAATTATAGTATTTAATTTTTTTAAAAAATTAAAATTTATCTTGTATTAATAAATATAATAATATAAAAATATATATTTGTTAAGTGTAATTTAAATTTAACTAATTTTAAATAAAGGTAGTATAATTATAATTTTTAAAAAAAATAAATAAATTAATAATATTAAAATAAAATTATATTTTATTAATTAATTCTTATTAAAACTTAATTTAAAAAATAATTCATATTAATAATAATAAATTATATTATATTTACTTGTAACTAAGAATTCTTCTACATATTGAGTGATATTTTTAGAGTATTGAATATATATTTTTTAAATTTCGTTAATAATTATAATTATTAAAATTTTAAATTTTTATTTTAAATTTTAAATTTTAATTAAAATAAATAAGAAATTTTGATTTTAATTATAAAAACAAAATATAAAACTTATATAAATAATAAAAAAAGTTACATATTGTTTAGTTGATGATTTAATAAATGTTTTTAATAAAAAAATAGAGTATTTAGTAATCCGTGCCGAAGGTGTATATATATAAAGCGAAAATCAAAAATCAAAATCCCCAGAAACCTGGTTTTTGTCAGTCAGCTGCTTCTTCTTCTTCTTCTTCTTCTTCTGCTTCTTTCTTATGCTCAGAAATGGTGCATTTTTATAAGTCAATCAATTGACTCTCCTTTCTCGCACGCAACACACAGAAGAACGGTTATGGAAAAATCCTTGACCCCCTATGAGCAAAGACTGAGAGACGAGGTCATATACCTTCATTCTCTCTGGCAACGCCATGGCCAAGTCCCTTCCTTTTCCCACAATTCCAAGCATTTGCCACATCACTTTCACCCATCACCATCTAGGAATCCCTTAAGTGTTTCAAGCCACACGCCCTTCAAGAAGAAGGCCCAAAACGCTTCTTTCTCGTATCCACCCGACCCGGGCTCAGAACGGCCTGTCAAGTCATTTCCGAAGTCCAACCCGATCCCACCGGCCCCACACGTTTCGGATTCCGACAGCTCCATGATGGCGAGCTTGCAGTTGCAGAAAAAAATTGTCCAATGTTGCAAAGAGTTCTTCTCCAAAAGGGTTGATTCGGATGGCCAAGAAGACACCGAATCGGAGGATGAAGATGAAGATGAGGACGATGAATTTCTTGGGGAGGAATCCAGCGTCGAAGAAAGCGGGGTTTTCAAGTTCCTTTTCGGCTTGTTTGTGGAAAGGCAAGAACTGAGGGATTTGTATGAGAAGAGGCAAGACACTGGGGATTTGTATTGCTTGGTCTGTGGAGGGATGCAAGTAAAGAGTTGGAAGAAGTTCAAGGGTTGTGCGGGCCTTGTTCAGCATGCATCGGCTATATTAAACACAAAGAGAAAATTGGCCCATAGGGCCTTTGCTCAAGTTATTTGCAGGGTTATTGGATGGGATATCACCAGGATTCCTATGATTGTCTTGAAAGGTCAACCTCTCAGCCGTTCTTTGGAGTCTTCCGTCCAGAGTGAGGTATATTTGTGAGCATTTGTTCTTTGTTTATTCTTATAAAATGGCATTTCTTCGATATTATTTAACTGTTCTGTGGACTGGCTTTGGCTTTTGGTTGAAGGTGGAAATTTATGGATGGCAATCATGGTGTGTTTGCGTTACCTAGATTGTTTGTTCTTATCGGGCATTGTGGGATGTGGAGCTGTTACGTGTTTAGGTTCTTAATAGATGACTAGCATTGCTGTGTTTACTTGTTCTTTTTTGAACTCTTTTTTTTTTTTTTTTCCGTTGTGGATTGTAGAATTTTTTGGAGAAAGATGGTGGCAAGGAATTGTGTGAAGAAACCCATTATGGAATGCTGAATGTAGAATCAAATAAAGAGGGAGCTAGTATATGCCTGGTAACATAAGATAGCAGTCCACCATTAATTACTTGACTTGCTATTTGTGATTTCAGAACTAAGCTAATTTACATTCGTTTACCTGTTGATTGCAATTCTTGAAATTTATCATTGGCTAAATTTCAATTCTGCAAGGTGAGCCTAAGGACAGTGTTGATTGTGGTATTGAAAATTTGAATGCCTTTAAGAACAATGCTGAGTCCTCTTGTGGTAACAGTGTTGAATTGGCTTCGAAGGATGATTCTGACATTCATCAAATAAATGACATGCTGATGATGTGCAGCGTCAGTAATTGGTGAAACTTAAGAAGTTTTCTCTTTCATTACTTGATACAGAATAGCACAACAGGCAAATAATATTTTATTTTCACCACAGAATTCTTTGTATGAACATGGTACAAATAGGCATGTCAATAGTCTTGATGGAGATGATAGCAAAGCAAATGAAGCAGGAACCATGGATTTCCGAGTGAGATGATCATTCTTTGTACAAGTGCTAGTATTTCATGTGATATATGTACATTCATTTTCCTCTGGATCTTTCGGGTTTCTGAAGTACCACTGCAGAAGCCAAGGTTTTCTGAAGAGTGAGGAAAGGTGAAGATAAGACCAAGATATGTAGACAATGTAGCATGTTAAGCAATGCATAGTAAAATCCTACAACGGTCAAAAAAGATGGCGGTGTTTTGGTAGGGTTATCAGCAGTCTAATTTTCCCTCACACAACTCAGCAAAGCCCACAACTGAAGCTTCTATAGCTGCAGCTCATCACTGTCAACATTTTCCTGGAATTTAATAATTAAGCAGATTTGGTCACAGTAATAAGCTTTTAGTACCAGCTGTGTAAGTTGGAGAAGAGAAATCATTAGCTTTATTTGTCCTCCCTTTGTATAAGTCATTGCTGTGCGATTATTATTATTATTATTATTTTTCCATACAATGGCAAATAAGCTTTTAATGCAGACTAATCCAAGTGAAGGTGGCAATGGAACGATAATATGGAATGCTGAGGTGGAGGAACCTGGTGTTGATGGTCCAAAGTTACGTGCTATCAATCTGTTATGAAAAACATTTTTGGTAAAGAAGCAAATGCATTTGGGTTAGACACAACAAAAGTTCCAACTCTTTTAAGGTGAGAGGATTCTTGATTATTCAGTCATGGCACAAATTTGGTAGCAGCTCATATTTCTCTTGATTGGAATTTCTCATTTTTATTGTATAATTGCTTTTAACTTACATTTTTATGTTACAGGTGACTTGGATTAGATTGCAAATTAATATTGGATTTTTACCAGGGTTTTCATCCTGCCTTTTATGTATGTATGATAAATGGAGTTGAGATGCAATACCAAACTCTTTGTTTTGTTGATAGTTTGCTATGGATTTTCAGCCATATATTCATTATATTATCATAAAGGATTTTACCATCCTGAAGGACCATCGTGCTTGGTTTCTCTGTATTATTTTGTCCCTTCTTATGGATATCTTACATTGACACTAATCAGAAATTCCACGATGCTCTTATAAGTTGACAGCAATTTGATACAACAATCCAAAAGATTGATGTTGTATACGTGTATATTGAATTTGGTTTCCAGTATGGATTGCAGCTAGTGTTTTGAATTTGTAAGCCTTTTGCTTGTTTTGAGCTTTTCACATTGTAAAGTTCTGACCTTTCCTGTTTGGATTGGCTTCGGTTGCTGCGTTACGGTTCCCAATTCTGAAATCAAGGCTTACAAAACTCATGTATGTAATTGCAAATTGCCAAAGCCTGCCCTTATGGTCACTTGACAAGGAAACTGGATTGTTGCAAGAAATTGTTTTTTATTTTTTAAAATCCAATGACTGAAAGTGGCAGTTGACAAAATGCGTCAATCTCGTTTATTTGATGTTAATTATAACGAAAGAAATGGAAAAAATTAAATTCTTGCTTCTTTAGTGGAATTGTACTTTTTCTACTTTATTTACCCAAAATGCTGTCTAGATCTTTTTATTTGTGGTAATTAGGGAAATCTTCGGATGCACAACAAACCAATAATTAACCATTATCCAGGTTATGTTGTCCTTTTTTAATGATTAGGTCAATGGATTTTATTAGGATGTTAATGCAATAAAGCACAACAGCACAAGATAGTTATTTCAGACATAATTAATTATCTCGACACATATATTTGGGTCTCAAAAAAACCTATATATTTTTATAACCATGCTGATGAATCACAGTAATATCATCCATCCTTTCTTACGAGGATGACTAGAATGCAAATTTTGTCGTTAGCTATCGTTTCTTTTTTTTTTTTTTTTCACTTCTAGGTTCGGTGATACTGTCCCAATTATAATTTACCATGTCCTCTAAGTTTACGGATTCTCTTGAATTTCCATTGTTATCTTGGAAACCTCACTTATCTCCAAAAAAATGGAAAGGTTGATTAATTTTTCTAAAGCTAGGGGTTGTCACTTGGAAAGCTTTTTGCAGACAAAATCTATCTTCGAACCGTACGTCACATTTCTTCTGCTTGGTGAGTATTGTAATCGGGTTGGAAATTAGAAAAAACTTGATCCTGGCCCTTGACACAGGGAGTGGCACAATTTGGACCCAATGTCAGCCTTGCTTAAACTGTTTCAGTCAGCGTGATCCGATTTATGAACCTGGTCTTTCCGCCAGCCACCAAAGTCTCACTTGCAATCATCCCATTTTGTTCGGGCAATGATCCTTTATATCAGTGCATCGAAAATCGATGCCAGTATGTGATAAGGTAAGGGAGACGGATCCTCTACAAGTGGTAATGCATCCTTGGACAACATTCATAACCCCTTCTCGTAGTTATAAATATAACTCATACCTGTTGGACATTATCGTAGGGGATGTACGTCTAGGATTCAATGCTGGCGAATTTGAAGTTAGACGGGATGGCGGCGTTGGTTTATTGATAGATAGCGGAGCTGTCATCCCCCGAATTGAGCAAACCACGTTCGAGGAGCATAACGCGTATGATGAAGGAATGGCATTCTTTTTCAGGCATACTACGATGCAAGAAATCTTGAAAGAGAATGGAATGGGCAGGAAGATATGGAACTATGATACAAGCATCCTCCTGGTTTTAATAATTTTGTTACAATGACGTATCATCTTGAAGGTGCTAACTATCTTGTTGATGGCCAAAGCGTTCGCTTTCCTGGTGATCGAAGGCATCAATATTTTTGTGTTGCTTTAATGTCCGGAAATGGCAAATCATTCTTAGGGTCATGGCATGAACAAAACACGCGCATCACTCATGATGGCAACATTAATGGACTATAATTTGCTAATGAAAATTGTTAGCAAAATATATAAAAATAAATTAAAATTTAGATGATAAAAAAATTAATATAAAGTATTTAAAAGTACTTTTCTTAAAAATAATTTTATCTCTGTAAATAAAGTATTACAGTAGAGTAAATTACAATAATTATTCTTAGGATAAAATAGATCTTATTGGTATGCACTCCATAAGTGAGGTAATAGAACAATATAAGTCTATTAAATTTATTGATTTCAATATCCAAAATGCCTAAAGAAAAAGAGAATGCTTATACTATAATTGTGTTTTGAAAAGAAATAAAAAATTATATTTATATTGTCTTTCCTTTAATATCTCATAAATATGATATTTAAGAATAAAGATAATGACTACTTGTTATGGTTGATAAATATTAAGGAAAAAGATAATAATTGTTATAGCTAATTTTTTAACAACTAATTTTTCAACTGCTAAAAATAACTAATCAAACCAAAACAATATAAATACATCTTCTCACTAATGTGCACTTCATAAGCAAAGTAATAGAATGATATAAGTTTATTAAATTTAATAATTTTAGTATTCAAGATATATATGTGAGGGAGAATAATTATATTATACTTGTATTTTAAAAAAGAATAAAAAATTTTATTTATATTATTTTTGGTTTAATGTATCATAAATATGAAATTTAATAATGAAGATAATGGTTGGTGGTTATGGTTGATAAGTATTAAGGAAAAAAATAATAGTTGTAACTTCTAGATAATTAAAAATAGTTAATTAAACTAATACAATTAAAAAAGTCTTAAAAGGCTTTGGACTATATAAGGTTGCATTAGACTTCTTATAGCCCTTTAGATATATGTAAGGTCTTTTTTGGGTTTTTACTTTATAAGATATACGATAAATAATGTCTTATAAATTTGTTAAGTAAAAATTTCATTTTCAATATAAGATTAAAGCCTTTTAGAATACTCTTATTTTTAACTTTTTTTTTTGCATATTTTAAAAGGTTAAATTTTGTTAAATTTTTATGAAAATATAATATATTTCCATTGGTACCTTTATAGCTTTAAACTAAAAACTAAAACATATAAGTTTTGATATTTAAAAGTACAACCAAATAAAAATTTCTATAAACCATAACTTAAGAAACATTAATGAACTTGTCTTTATGTTGTATTTTTTGAAATAAGACTATTTAACACAGTTGGGCACTATAAGGTCATGCGTATGCTTGGTTTGTTTTCATGAGAGCTTTAAAGATTTTACCTCAAATTTTATAGGAGGTGCCTTACTATACTTTCATATAGTTAAATTTATCAAATATACATTTTAGTAACATACTACCCATAAAGGAGGCTATAAAACTCATTAAGAATATAATTCAACTTCAAATATTGAAATCATTACACCATTTACACAATAAGAAAAGACTTATAATTCAATAATGCATAAAAGATTAATCAATTACTTGTTATTACCCATATGAACTTACTTCAAAAGATCTTTTAGGTTGGGTTTTTATCACTTTTAACTATATTTTATAGGCATTAGTCTCATTCTTCTAAATGTAACTCATATTAGCTTTTTGTTTAGTGGTTTAGTTAGAGGATTAGTTAAATTTATTTTTGACCTTATAAAGTTAAGTAATAATATTTCATTATTCAACAATTATTTTACTAATTCGTATTTTAAACAAATGTGTTTATTTTTCCTTTTAAATGACTTACTATTTGTATAAGCAATAATGGTTTGGTTATTACAATACATTATCACCAATAGTGTCAATTTTACCTATGATGGAATGTTTCTAAAGAAATTCCTTAGTTATTCAGCCTTTATATTAATCTTTAAGGTTATAAATTCAAATTTTATGGTAGATTAAGTAATAATTGTTTACTTGGAAAACTTCCAAATCACTGTTTTACTTTCAAGGGTGAATACATAGTAACTTATAAAATTATTTTAATTAATTATTTTAATTAAATTAAAATTTTAATTAGTATCATTATCCCGTATAGTATAATGAAAATTCACTAAAAAATGTACTATAGTTCACTGTACTTTTAAAATATTTCAAAATTCTTATTAAATTATTATAATGATCATGGTTTGAATATTATATATAGTTAATCTACACACTACATAAGTAATATAAGATATGTGTAATTCATTAGATGTATTAAATTACCAATAATTTATACATATTTAAACTAAGAAACACTTTTACTAGTATTTTTTTTATAGGTGTAAAAATGCATCATAAGGAGTGGAGACAGTTTGACATCAAAATATTCAAATTTCTTAAGAATTCTCATTATGTAATACTCTTGTGATAGAAAAATATCATTATGCTTTAGTGATTTTTACTTTGAAAATGACATTGTCTTCCATTAAATTTTTTATGTCAAAATATAATACAAATAATGATTTTATACTAGTTATTAGCTTCATATTAGAGCTAAATATCCACGTGTTATCAATATACAAATATATAATAACACAAATATTATTTTAAATTTTGTATAAACACATTTATCAACATTGATAATTAAAAAATTATTAAGATTACTATATAAAAATGCATTGTTTATATTTATTTGATGAACAAATAAATTATAAATAGATACCAATACAATTAACATTCTAATAAATACAATTTTAGCAATAAGAGTAAATGTATGAAAGTAATTAATATTCTTCTTTTGTGTATATTATTTTGTTACAATCTAATTTTGTACTTGTTAATAGATCGATTTGATCTATATTTCTTTCTAAAGATTCATTCATATCCTATAAGTTTGGCACCTATGGGTAAATCTACTAATTCTTATATGTGATTTTATTTTTAAGGAACCAAGCTCACTTTTTATAGCTTTTAACCACAAACTAACATCACTAAAGGATATTCCTTCAGTGTATATCAAGTAATCATTGTTCACTATAAGAGTACAAAAGTCATCCCCAAATGTCTTTTCTTTCCTTTATCTCTTATTTCTCTTTAATTTAGGTTCAAAAAAGATCGTATTGGACACTCTTTATTTCATCTTTAGGGTTAGGTGATAGTATTAAATGCTTTTTCATTAGCAATATATGTTAAAAAAAACTTTACATTCTTAATCTTAATAATAGTATTAGTTTTAATAATATCAATCTTAGTAACAAAGAAAATGATATACAATACTACGTTTTATATACCTAATAAACATACAATATGAAGTCTTAGAACTTATTTTCTTTTTTTTTAATTTAAACAAAAGAACTTTTGCAAGATATCCCTATATTTTCAAATAATTCATACTAGAAGTGTATCATTTTCATAACTTATATGGACTTTTTCTTGTTTTTTTTTATAAAGGATTCGATTATGTAAATAACATGAAAGAAAGTATTACCTTTCTCCATAAATTATTAGACATCTTTAAACTGACTAACATAACATTTATCACATCTTTCAAAGTTTTTTTTTCTCTACTACTTTTTTTTTTCAAAAATCTGATTATAATTATATATTATACTCTTTTTCTTTATTTAACTTAAGTCTTTTGATCTTTTTGTTTAACTAATTTTCAACTTCACTCTTATATTTGATAAATAACTTATTTGCTAGGGATGATGAGTTGTTAACAAGTCTGCTATAGTCGGCATACAACCCATTATGAGTAAAAAGGACTAAACTTTGTATTTTAAGAGACGCCCAAGAGTTAAGAGTTTACATTTTTATTTCAAATGTCTTAAGTTCTAATCTTAGTAAAATGGAAATGATATTTATAAGAATAGGAGAAACTAATCTTATTTTATAATTTATAATTCATTGGAGCTCTTAATAGATCTAAAAAAAAAACAAAGAGAACTAAATCCTAAGAGTTTGTCTTAAGACGTTGGTTATTAGTTTCCACTTTTTCTTCTTTTTGTTTATATTGTCTCCTTTTAAATTGGCTTTCATTGTTATGGACTTTGGGTATTATTAGGGCCTAAAGTCCATCTATAATATTTTTTTTAAGAAAAATTAATAATGTGAACAAAGCTTAAGACAAATTTATTTGATTAAAAACACCAACTCAATAATAAATTTAAACTACTAATGATTCCACTCAATTCTTAATTTATTCAACAAACATGATTGTTGACATCAAATGTTAAACATAAAATTATATGTGAATTAAATTGAAATTTTCATTGTTAATAAAAAGAGCTATTTGATATGCAATTTAAAAAAATTTATATATAGATTCAAGCAAGTCTCTTAATAATAATATAGAAAACTTCATTGGATTGGCGTGTAGGTAGTGTGCACCTATAACAGCATTACTTGTCATGAATTACTTACGATCAAATTGAAAGTTTCACAACAGAATATGTGTATGTTATAATACTACTTGTCAGTTGGTATTACTTTCTCTCTTAAGGACACTAATAAGGGTGTACAATTATATAGTTCAAATTCCCTCTCTTTGTCGTAAGAGTTGGACCATGTGCACACGTGACAATACGTGGTCTTCGCTGCTCTCGTCTTTCTCCGCTGGTCTAGTTGCATCTTTAACGTCAACCTCTCAAGTTTATTTATTTATTTATTTATCTTTCATTGCTTGCCGCTTACATTATGGAATGTATAATAATAATAACGAGAACTTGTGTTTAAGGTCACCGTTACTGGCCAATATATGGTCACCTATTTTACAATTCATAAAAGAAATATTGAACTTCTATTACCTGCTTTTTGACGTCAAAGAAATTAGAACGTTTCAACAGCACAATTGCTCTTTTCTATCATGAATGCCAAAGGTTAAACAACTCCTCGCAATTCGTAGGATTGCTTCCAGATGATAATAAATTCTCAGTCATTATAATTAAACTTATTCTTATTCTTATTCATTCAAATAACTCTTCTTTTTATTTTTTGTAAAAATAAAAAATATAAGTAATCTCTCAGATATTCACAAAAAAAAAAAAATTAAAATTACGTCTTATGAAAACAACCAAATCCTTCAACCGATAAATGATACTGTTCAGTGGTTAAAGCAATCAAATGACAATAATATATTAAAAGTTAATGGGATAACGCTAGGAACGACAAAAATTCCTTTCTGATCATAGGCACTTTTAGTTACTTCTTGTCTTCTATTTTTATGCTTGCCTTGGTCTCTAAGTGGAAATCAAGCTGAAATATGTGTTCCGTCTATCTATCTATCTATATATATTGTATTCACTATTTTGTGTTTTTGGTTTTTTTTTTTTTTTTTTTGCATTGATTAGAACTTGCCTTAAACCACTTCTAGTTGACTTGTCATCCATTGTAACCTCAATTGTGGGATTTGATTGTTTGATGTGTTTGTTCGTTGGGCTAAGAATAAATGTTAATTTGTCTCGACCAAAGTGTTTGCTAATTGTCCCAATTGAATGAGAGTATAAGGAGCATCATCGATCACCTACATTCTGTGATTATGACCCATTATAAGTCAAAGGGATAATTAGTGTGATCATTCTGACAATCCATCCTTCCTACGCCTCAGAGAATGAATGAAAATTATCTTGGACCCTACCATTTTTTTTTTTTTTTGGTATGAAATCCGCAGGACCCATTTTCACACAAAACAAATTGCCTGCTCGTCGTGACTTTTAGACCATCAACCAAACCTTGACCTTTAAAATGAAGAGCTCATAAGCATCGATTGAGGAATGGCATTTAACTCAATACTGATTTTGGTGCACATTAGGAATCCAATGACTGGAAAAATAAACGAACACGAGACATGTGGGACAGTCAGTTGCCCTGCCCGTGCGGATTCCGAGGCTCTGAAGTCTAAAGGGAATAAAACTATACAACTCATCTGCGCAGATTTGAGGAGTTTTGATTGTTACACTTCGATGGGTTTAGGCAAACTCAAAAGGTAGAATTGGCAAAAATTTGACCCGACTCGATCAATCCAGAACTCAATTCAATCTAACTCACATTAATTTGAAAATTTTAATAATAAGTTTGTTTTCAAGTACTCGAACTGAAATTTGAATAATTTTAATAAAAATAGCTCGAAATTCAATTAACCCAAAACTTAGTTAACACTAAAAATATGAAACTCAAATCATCGAAATTTAAAATTCTAATGACTCAAAACCCAATATATTTGAAATTTTACAAATTTGGAATTCAATAAATTCAAAATTTGATAACTCGGATCCAAAATACCTTAATCCAAATGACCCAAGGTTAGATAAACTTAAAACTCAATCAATCTAAACCCAAAACATTGAAAATTGGAATAACCTTAAGATCGAATGAATTGAAAATTCAAAACATTTGAAAATCAAACAATCTAAGACTCAAGCCAATATGTCTCAAACTTGACCCAACTCGCGCGATTATTGCCTCTATCAATAAAGTAAGCCTAAATGCAATTCAGAACATATAAATTCATGGGTAGAGGTGCTGCACAATGTCCCGAAAGTTTTCCTTTTTTTTTTTTTGGGTTAGCAGTGTAATGCCCTGATAAAATACAATTTCAACGGTTTATGCAACTAAACTATCAACTGGTAATTTATTGGAGAGACAATAAATTGCATATCCGTCTACAAAAAGGCTGAGCTAATATGCCATCCAGCAATGATAGATGTTTGTGAAATATGCAACATTATTTCAACTTCGATGGTACATATAACCAGATGATTTAATTGGTTGTTAAACTTGACCGTTTCTCTGCTAAGCTACTAAACTAAAATTGACAAGCCGAAGAGGAGAAATCTTACTTACCAATGCTAATCCTGGTTTTCAATCCTCTTGGCCAACTTCAGGATTCTTGTTTTGATTATAAACATTCTTGTTTCCATTACAAATACATTGCGTGGCCCTGGAGAGGACCCATGAAGGGCTTCTGAATCTCAAAGATTTACTGGCAAGCCTTCAAATTCTGAACTCCTGAACCCAGACGAGTGTGGAACTCATATATTCTGTGCAAAAAACAATGAAACATGAAGAAGTTAATTTAGTTTGATTAGGAAACATTAATTGCGATTTTGAGCCTACTTTGAAGGATTAAAAGATGTTGCCAGAAAAATTGAGAATTACAAGATAAAGAGTGCCACTATGTTCCTGCATGCTACAAGCTCAAGCATAGCACATGGTGTAATGAGTAATGATCCTTTCTTGAATATGTAATCCACTTTGTGTAATATATATGTATTTTATGATGTATCGCTATGCACAAAATATGTTTCATCAAACTTGCATGTGTACAAAATATTGATATCTTCCATTTGATCAATTATTGGAAGAATCCCCCTCTAAAGGTGCCTATCTGCAAGGCAGTGTTGGAATATTATAATTCAATGTCGAGCATCACTTCTCTAAGAAGAAAAAAATGGATACTTGTTATTCTTACTTACATTTTTTTTAATATAACACATTTAATGATTTGATATTACATAAATTTATTTGATTATTTTTTTATTCCAACTAGACCTCATTTAAATTATTTTTTTAACACACATATAAAATTGAGTTAATTTGACTCATATCTTAAGTGAATCAAATTAGAAATTTTTAAAAGTGTATATATATATAGTTAAGGCACAATGGTCAATAACACCAATGAAAGTGATATAATTAACATAAAGGAGAAGTCCAAAGCTAAAATATTAAAAGGAGAGGGGAAAAAAATATTGCAAACGACAGCCAGACAAAGCAGCACAAATCAAACTGGGCACCACGGAATACAAGATCTTAGACGCAGTGCAATAAAACAAAAACGAGAACACTGACACCCATAAGCCTTTGGTTTGTGTGAGTGTCCTGAGATATTGAAACTTGAATTTTCTTGAACATTCTGACAATGAATTAAATAATTAAAAATGTGCAACAATGATATATATATATATTATATAAAGAATATAATTCCTCATTTGCTTATTCTTCTACATGCTCGAATGTTGTATCCATTCAAGGCGGGCACAAGATGATGCCAAATCCCAAAAGAGTAAGTGACTTTCTATACAGAGAGAGTGTGTGTGTGTGTAAGAGAGAGAGAGAGAGAGATTTAACTAGTGTCATAGAATCAATGTTAAAAGATGTGTGAGGTAAAGTAAAATTGAGGAAGAAGAATTAATTATAAGCGAATCCTATTTCTCAACTTAAATTTTATGTTTGGTGCCCACCAGACCCTACTTGGTAGTTAAACTTCCTTTTTGCTTTTTTTTTAATGTTTTTTTTTTGTTCTCCTGAACCTAAACAAACTATTACTGTGCAGATTAGGGTTTTGAGGCCTTTGTTCTAGGGTTTAGAATGAAGGGAAATAAGCAATGAAGAGCGAAAAGTGTATCATATTATATTATCATACTGTGCCAGATTAGAGTATTTCACCTTTCTAGGATGAGAAGAGATGGAGCTAAATTTTTCCTTTCAAATTAAGGCAGATTTCACAACTCACTTTCCTTTCCAGTACTCTTTACTGGTTAATTTGCATTTCTCTAAATTTGAAAAGACCTACCAATCTGCAGCAAAGTAGTTTGTGGGATAAGTACCATCATTCTCAAGGTTAAGTCGCAGCCACCAAGGTTGTTACTGCATGGAGAAGCTGGAGCTCTCATCGTTGGCCTTCACTGTTGGAACCCTCTTCTTCTTTTTCTTCTTATAGGGAATTCCTCTTGCCTTGGCCTGAGAGTCCCTCACTTGACGTAGATGAACTTTAATAGCGCCAGTTGCAAACGGGTTAGTCTCCGGCGACAGGCCATTTTCTTCATAAGCAGCCCTAAGTCGCCCGATGAGCGCATCAAGGCTACCCCAAGCCTGCTTGAGTGGGCAGCTGCAAGGCCCCGGCGGCTCAGGATGTCCGAAAAAGACACACCCTTGGATGTGTACCTTAGTTTTGCCAAATTGGTCGAGGTATCGTAGGAAATCCAGCACATGGTTTGCGTTGCACTGTGCCGGTGCAACTGGGGGGCTCTGGTTGCTCAAGTACTGCCCGAAAGTATTCCAGTCTCGCCTCTTCTGTGACTCGTAGCGGCTCAACGGCGGTGGATCACTTTGGTGATATGTGGCACTAGCGGCCGACCTTGATGACCCTTCTGCTACATCTTTCCCTTTGTCGCTTGACATCGATCACAGCTGCCTGCCGCGAGCAGCCAGACAACAGTACTTGCCAAAAGAGATCACCAAGGAATAATTTTTGTTTTTCGGGGTGGTTTGGTTAGGGACAGTAGAAATATAGCCAAGTAAAGAAGACCAAATAGAAGAGGAAAATATATATATATAGATAAAAGAAGAAGAAGAAGAAGAAGAAATCGAATTGATCACATCATTATTTTTATTATTTTAATTTAAATTTGTTCAGTTTTGATCACATCATCATATGGGGTTAATGAGTAGACACGCCATGGGGTCCTATGGTATAAATGAAAGTGCCTTTGGGCTTCTCTTTTTCTTCCTACGGCATTATTTTTGTTCCTTTAATGGTACCGTGTGACAATGGCTTGTAACCTTTTTCGCTTATATCTATTATTGTGTTTCCATCAACAAAGCAATCGTTATCAAGCTGTATTAGGACCATGATTGAACCTAACATATCATTTACTAGCCATGCTTATGTGTCTATATTCAATTAAACTTTAATTAAAAGATCACAATTAAGTCACTTTATTGATATAGTAAAAATTTATAATTTAAAAAATTAAATTATAGATTTGACAGAATGAAGCACGATGACGTAACAAGACGTCTTATATATTTTAAAGTTAAAATTTTAAATTACAAAAATTTTTAACAAAATTATCTTTTATGTATAATGAAGCTAACTAAACAAAAAAAATAATTAAAATGTGTTACAAGATTTAAAAAATATAACAAAGATGATAATTATGCATAATGTATGAAATTAATTCAATATCATAATTATTTCACTTTTTGTGATACCTTGTTATAAATTCTAACATGTTTTGTGTATATTATTTTGTGGTTCTGATTGTTGGATGACTTCCATTTTTGCTGAATCTATCAACAGTCTACTATCTTTAATTTAGTAATTAAGGAAGTCTACTTTTTATTTGACAAACGAGTACTTCTCCTTTTTTACGAACAGTTCACCCATAAATCTTAAAAGAAAGTCTTATTTTATTTTTTTATTTTATAATTGTTATACATTTTATCTATTTGTTACATATAGGTAGGCTCTGGGCACATTTTTTCTGTCCATGTAACGTAGCCATCACTAATAATACATATAACCTTTTTAAGGAAACAAAACTCTGCCTCGTAGTGTGTAGATGGTGTAGGGTAAACGCATCAGTTATCTTTGCCTTTTGTAATAATTTAGTTAACCCAGACGCCACTTAATTATCGGAGATTTGAGCAAGACACCGATTACCCCAACAGCCGTAAGCTTTCCATCAATTGTACTAATGTTCTAAAAGGAAACGATGCGAAAAGCAGTGAAAATTAATGCCTCTTTCTTCTGAATCTGATGGTTTTAAAATGGTAAAAAAAAAAAAATTATAGAGATGTTCATGGAAAAAAAATATAACGCCAAAACAGTAGTTCAAAAGTTTTAATTGCTGATAGTAGATTGAGTTGCTCCTTAAACATAATCATAATCTAATCTTAAAAAAATAAGAATATTATTAAAATAAAATTTGAATAACTTATTCTTAGAATTTTTCTCGAGGAGTTGATGCAAATCATCACTTGTTATCTAACAGTATTTTACGATGGCAATCAATTAAATAAATAAAATTTTAAAAAAAAAAAAACTCTCGAGAGTCCAAAAACTCATCTGAAGAGTGAGGGAGGAAGAAAAGATGTCAAAACCGTATGGAGCTTACTAGCAAATGGGTGGCAGCCAAACCATTTAAGAGTTATTTATTTATGGAGGATTCTTCTTATTCAATCTTTGTCATTTTTTTAAGCAAATTAAACTTTAGTTGCAACGCTCTTATGTGCGTCCTTTTTTCCTTTTTCCTTTCATTAAATTCTTAAAATTTTAAGATTTATGTGTTTTTTTATGATTATTATTATTTTATAGCCCTAAATGGGCGTGTGTGTGTGATTATAACACATACAAAAAATGAAACATATGCCTACTACTACTTTTTCCGTAAAAAGTGGTTATGTAAGTTTTAATATTATTTTTTATGAGATTATTACTTTATTTTTACATAATAACTTATTAAAATGTGTAATATTTATATTTATAAATTATAAAAATTTCTTTTTCGATGTGAGATTCTGTCACACAATACTTGTAATTTAAGTTTTCTACACTAAAAAAAATGTTACAATATATGCTATTTGCACAAGGGAAAGCATAAATAAAAATATGAGTGGAGAATTTGGCAATTTTTATTACAATTTCAGTAAAGGGAGAAATCATGTTAAAATTATACTACGCTTGAATTTTGTAGAAGAAATGGACCCTTTCAAAAGCATAGACAAACAAAAAATAGGCATAACTCCTCTTTTTTTTTATTAATATTGTTATATATTTGACAATATTTTATTTATTAACACATACGTATTATATACGACACATGCTTGTGCGTATAAAAGTATTATGATGCTTATGAATTTTTATCACCAAATAAAATATAGATGATTACTTTAAATTCTTTTTAAAATGACAAATAAGTGTATTTTAATATCATAAAATAAAAAAATAAATATGAATCATAATATAAGAAATTAAAAATTTTAAAAATTAATTACACCTTAAAAAGAGACGCATAATTTATTTTAGTTTTATAATCTTGTTCTAGTGTCATTTTCTATAATTTTCAGCGGAAGCTTGCACTTAATAATTCCATATTATTCCACCCCACTGTACGTTGTGTGGGGGCGTTTTTCTTTTCTTTTTTTTACAGAGCTATGAGTGCCATTCATTTTTTATTTTTTATTTTTCAAGTAAAAATAATTTTATATTATTATATATGTTTCGTGGAATAAGATGGGGCCCCAATAGGCTTCTTAGCTGGGCTAGTGCCTACCGCGGAAACCCTAGACAGGGAAATAAAGTAAACTTGGGTGTAATTGTAGTTAACTAAAACGAAATTATAGGTGCGCCACAGTGCTATTACTATGGCAAATTTTATCCCTATGATAAAGTTCCAGCTAACGGCCAGTGTAGGTGATGTTTTCTTTATTAAGTTGGCTTTTAACCGACCATTTCATTAATTTTCTATCTGAATTTTAATCAAGATAGGCCAATATAGGCCGGTAAACTTGATAATCTAAGCACGTTTAATACATTAATTAGGACGTGGGATAAGCCCATATTTACAACAAAACTAAAATGGTAATAACAAATACAAAACACAAAACCCATATTCTCTGCCGCCCCAGCATCACACTCCCAATTTAGCCCAATAGTCAGCAATAACCCCCCCCCCCCACCCGCCTGTGGCTCTACCTAAACAGGCCACTGTAGCAGAGGTTCACTGGCTCTCAACAGGCACATAACCCAGTCCCTCCCCCCAACCCCTATGGCAAGAGAGGGGCATGACGACTTATCCTCATCTTCGCTTTCCTCCGGCTGATCACCTACAATCTGCTCGAAATTTCAAACTCAACGGCGACAACTAAGCGCGAGAGTTGCACTCGTTGCGGCGGGATTCAAACACCTTACAGCACAAACTGACAACAACCGTACACCTCCAGCGTCCCTATTCCCAGAGGAGGCACAATAAATATGAATGGACGGCACTCCAGCGATTATTGTGTAATACGAGCTTTATTTTAAACATCTCGAATTTTAATAAAAATATAAAATTTATAGTTTATAAATTTTAAAATATGTATATACTACTACTAAATAACACATGATCCAAATAAGTCCTCTGATATTAAAAACGGAACCGAGAGTTCGGAAACACGCAGCCGCATGGAAACACGCATCTCTCTCTCTCTCGTAAAGACTCGAATCAATTAGTAAGACCATAAGAACGCAACGCACATGCACGGAGAGAACAATGTACGTATAATTCTGTACAACTATAAATACGGAACAGAACCAACGTAGACATAACATCAATGTGGTAAGAAGCAATCTCAATTCAGAACACCTGCAGTTCCCAGTTCAATTTAGTTTCTTTTAATTTCTAATTCAAAGATAAAAACGTCGCAGCTGTATCAAATCCACTGGCACGTGAGGAACTCGGATGCTTATAGAAATGGATTGGGAAGTGTATGCTAAAGAAAAAAAACTTGAGATTTGGGGGATGCATCTCTACTCTCAACTTGTACAAAAGAAAAATTGTCCTGATTCTAAACTCAAAGCCTACAGGGCCTACAAACATTCCTCAGCTCACCAAAATTGCTGGGCAGCTCAGTGGCACCACCATCCATGGCCATAAAAGATGCAACCTTAGAAACCAAAGAAGCCAAGTTCACTGGCTTTCTCCTTCTCAAATGTCTCAAAGTACTGATAAATTATTGTAACTGCAAGGAGGATCCCTGTCCCTGAACCGATTGCTCCCATGAAATCTGCCAACACTGTTAGTGCACCAATGCACATGCCGCCAAAAGCAGCAGCTGTTGGTATGTAGCGGTTTAACTCTTTTTGTAAGTTGGACTCCCTGTGCCCAGGCATAACCATTTGTTGTTCCTGCAAAACAGTAAGCATATGAGAAGATGATACACAGAGAGAAAGTAATTAGTAGGAGATATGAGGAAATGCCTGAAAGCTCTCAAATTTCAGGCCTCAATGATATTGATCATTGTTTACATTTTACACGATAAGTTACAGAATGGGCAACAAACCCCATCTCCATTTGTAATGCAGCTCTTTTGGTGAATGGCTTCCACCCACATAAGGAAGTTCAATCAAACATTCAATAAGAGGGCAAAAAAGTCCAAGTTCACTTCCCCTGTGCACTTGCTGAAACTCAATTGAGGTAAAAGTTTCCTTAACAGAAGTTTGAATTTTCACTGCTAAGGACCTAATGACAACAACAAATGAAAGAGAAGACAATTACTGCAGAATTGTTTTCTTGAAAGTGTGATGTTTTTGCACTTAGCAGGGTTTCTACTTCCTAAAACCCCTAGGGGGTGTGATGCAACTAATTCTACTAATGCGAAGGTTGTAACTATTTTATTTTTTCAATAACCTGCAACTTTATTTCCAATAAATTAAACTAACCGGATTCAATTTGATAGCTCAAAACCCTAATATTCAAACTTGAACAACCACTCAACAATTTCAATAGCTTAATTAGTTTCCTCTACCCATCCTACAACAATAAGCAACACGCAGAGATTGATGTCTCAACAATTCAAAAGGACAAAAGTAAGAGAAGCTGAAGCACAAAATATTAGGCATCAAAATGAGTAATATTATTTTTATTTATATTTTAGATTTGTAAAACATCTCTTATTAACAAATTTACCTAGCGAGTACAATATTGGTTGTTCTTTGGCACTTCTAAATTTATTCTAAATAGATAAAAAAAATTACCTTGGCAAACAAATTGCTTACTTTCTTTAAGTTTTCTAACAATAGCAAATGCATTACACAAGCACATTCTTCATTCTCCAACTTTAACAAACAGTTGGGCGTTAAAAAGTAGAGGAAATTAACTAGAAAATCACTACAAGAAAACAATATATGTTTTCACTTGATTTGTTTGGAAAACAGGCCAAAATATGGAAAGAAAATAGGCAAACATAAATCAAACTTTGTTGAAAGTTGGAAGAATATCAGTATGCTTAACAGCACAATAAATGTGTGGTTTAGATCCAATGAAAAAGCATAATAAAATAATTTTAATTCATGGAGACCACCTTGCCTCCATTTCCCACCAAAGTGGGGAAAATTTGTTTTTGACATCCAATAGGAAATTTTCCATCAAGTTCCCGCTTTACTTTCTTTCTAGACTAGCATCCAAAAAGAGAAAACAAAATTACATTCCCTCCCCTTTGCTTTCTTCACATTTTCTTTCCTTAGGTTTTCATTCTATCCAAGCATATTAAAACAAAATTTCAGTTTTTACTATATATCTCATACAGTATTCTACAGAGATAAAATTTGAAACACCCAAGAAAAATAGAGATGAAAACAGAAAATTGCTTATTGAAGGTAATCACAACAAAAATTTTCTCCAACATAATATCTGAATGGATGCCAAGGTATAAAGATAGTAAACCTTCAGCTGCTTTGCCACATCTTTGGCAGAAGACCCAGAAACTTCAATCCAAGTTTTTGAAAAGAGTGCACACGCTGACAGCATGAACACAAGATAGAAAAGTGCATGGAAAGGATGTGCTGCCATATCAGCTAAGCTGCAAAACAGCATAAGCAATGTTAAGCGGATAAAGTGAGAGGAGATATATATATATATATATATATATATATATATATATATATATAGAGAGAGAGAGAGAGAGAGAGAGAGAAGCAAAAAAAATCAAATCATCTCTAATCACCTCGACGGTGCAGTAATGTAATATGCCACGCCACCAATGGGGACGGACTGACCATTGTATTCAGATTCCTTCCATTTACCCAAAAGGTCCACTAGAAAGTTTCCACTATATTTCCTATGCAACAGCTGTAAATAGACAATTGTAATAATTAAATGATAAGCCACACTTCAATTTGTGCAACAAATAATATCACCTCAGTACCTGGGAGATGAAGTACAAGTTGGTTACAAGAGCTGACTGCAAAATGATTGGCATGTTAGAGGTATAAAACAGCTTGATAGGATAGGAACCCTGCTGCCCACGAGCATTCTTTGACCTCACAGGCAACACCACACGGAACCCTTGGAAGTAGATAACAATAAGGAAGATCAAGACAGTGGCAAGCAGATTTGTCACGTTTGGAAGATTCTGCCTGTAAAATGCTTCATGAAGGGCACGGACCTTGTCTGTTCGAGTTATCAGGAGATGAAATAGAGCAATAACAGCACCTTCAAATTCAGCACCTCGCCCACTATTAATGGTGGTTGGACTAAATGCTTTCCATATTATGTTTTCACTGAAAAGGAAATAAAAACTCTTATCACAAATGAAAACTATGGTAGAGCAGGCTCTTAATCACTGAAAATAGAGCAGACATAGTACCCAACCTAGAGAATGAACCCACCAGTTAAAACAAAAGCAAGAGAATTGAGCTCACCAAATGTTGGTTGCTATGAAAAGGGAGATCCCAGATCCCAGACCATATCCTTTTTGGAGAAGCTCATCTAGACAGATAACTATGATCCCAGCAAAGCAAAGCTGAATAATGATAAGTATGGCATTGCCCACTCCAAGTTGGCTGACGTTACCATACATCCCAGAGAGAACATAGGCCACAGCTTCACCAACAGCTATCAATATGCCCAACAACTTTTGTGCACCATTTCTGACAGCAGAAAAGAATCAATTTCATGATTTTATAAACCAAAAGATGAACAAGCAAGTTGTAGTTGCAAAAAGCATAAAAGCTACCTAATTCTTGGTGGCACAAGACTACTTATAAAGAGTGTACTGCATATATCATAAATTTATGCAAACTAGAAGTTTAGGGAAAATAGGACAAAATGCTGAATGACATTGTGAAACAAAAATAATCTAATACTAGTAGCTTATGTTCAGTCACCTGACCTGATACCAGAATCATCTATTTCAGATTATTATGCTTACATGAAAATTAGAGGCTTTTACTTGAGTTAAAGCTCACAATTCATTCTCTTATAGGTACTTACAAAAGGGCTCGGTCTTCACGCACATTGTTGTCCACTTCAATGATCTTTGACCCCGCAAGGAGTTGCATAACTAGGCCAGATGTCACAATTGGAGTGATACCAAGCTCCATGACAGTCCCACGACTTGAAGCAAGAATAACACGCATCCAATAGAAGGGATCTGCTCCAGTTGTGGAATGAATGCCATACAATGGCAGTTGACTACATACCAAGAAAATGAAAAGAGCGATCACAGTGTATATGACCTTCTCGCGAAATGGAACCTTTCTATCAGCGCTCTGAACTTCAGGAAGAAATGACAGAAACGGTCTGACAAGATGAAGCACCCTAAACCCACCACCCATCTTTCACAACTTGACTAAACCAACAATTCAACCTGTATTCCCCAATCATCCGAAAAAAACAGAAAAAAAAAAAAGTTATGGATGACATGGGACAGGAATCGAACCAAAATGAAAATTTACCCATAAACAAAACAAAATCAGCACTCATTAATGAAACTCGATGATCAATATCAATATGAATATCCATAATAAGTCTGTCCAATGAAATAACATAAATTCTGTACCAAAAAGGTGACAGTAAAAAAAAAAGGGAAGGAGAAATACTGCAACAAAATTCTAAATAATAAAAAATTTGATTCTACAGAACATCCGAAGCGAAGAAATGCACTCACTTCAGGTGAAAACCATACTTTCAAAACAAAATTTCACTTTAATCAATAAGCACGTGCAGCTACACTCGGAAAAATCAAGTTTCATGTCAAAGATCTACAGCTCCACACGGCGTGTAAATCATTGTTGCTCAAAATACAATACGCATGAAAAGCCAATTATTGTCTACCTATTAATTACATTAAATATATAATAAGCAGATTAAGAACGAATAATGCAGACCGAGAAATGAATAAGAAATTTCGAGAGTCTAGCGGTTATTCAGTATGCCAACAGACAGACGACGCAGCAAAACGGATCTGGATAACATATGCATCGCTTCACGCAACTTTCACATAAAACCCGTTTGGTCGCCGAGAAAACGGAGGAAAATCGGAGAATAAACTCATCGACATCAGACTACATCATCATTCGGAAAAACAAAATAATAATAATAATAATTAGAGCACGAAACCGAAAATACTGACCCTATCGGATCGAAGCGGCGGAGTGGAGAAGAAATAATCTGGGCGAGAGAAGAAGCAATTGAACCAAACAGGGTGCCGGAAGGGTTTTACTTCTATACGGCGGCCCTTACGTGGCATGCTGTACACGAAGTTAAGCCAATGAACGCTGAACGCGTCAGCTCACGTGGATCTTCGGCTTTACCAGATAACTGGGTGCGCAGCCCTTTTTTTTTTTTTTTTTCTTTTTTCTGGTAAACAGACTAGACAAATTGCCCTTCTTTAATAATAGAAAAAATGTGTTCCCTTTTGCTTGCAATAATTTTTTTATAAAAAAATGTAAGTAATTCTAATTGTGAAGCTTTCTGGTAAAGAAATTTCGGTTTTCAGAAAATGAATTCTATTGCAACATAAATGAAATCACAATTATATTAAATTAAATGGGAAAATGTAATAATTCATAGATGACTGGTAAGGCATTTAAAATATATATATATATATATATATATATATTTTTTTTTTTTTTTATTTTTTTTTTAAAGACTAGTCAATGCTGTAGGAGATGAAACGGTAGTCGAACAAAAACAATTAGAGAATTTAAGAGTTGGTCCAAGTTGAATCGGTTCAACTAATATTCGATAATAAAAATATATTTATTTATTAATAATTAGAAAATAAAAAAATAATTATACATGGTATATTATGAATAAAAAAAAACATATTAAATTTTTAATTTAGACGATTAGATTAAGATTTTATATTGAAAATTACGAATTAATTGTAAGTTGTCAGAAAATTTAAGGCTTAATTACAAAGTCAAATTGTAATTCTGGTATTTTAAAGTCGAAATCGAATTAGATTAGACCACAAACCATCTCGTTCCTTTTATAGTTTTCTTAGTTCAACCTGTGTTTGACCCTTTCTTTTAGTGATTTTTTTTTTTTTTCAAAATTTTGAGTGAACGGATCCAAGGGGGTCCACCCCATTCTCTATTTTCTTAGTCTGACTGCTTGGTTCGGTCTAGTTCTACGTTTAAGAACATATCATTTGTAAATAACATGTACCGGGGAACACCATTCTAAACATGCCGTATCGATTCATATATCACAAGCATTAATTAAAAATAATTAGAATTTACCTTATGTTAAATTGTTTGTGTTTATCTCCTAATCTTCACTTATTAATTTATCCTATTAAATTTTAGAGTCATCAACAATTCTACATGTTTCAATATTGTACTTGTGTGTGTGTGCGCGCGTGCGTATATATATATATATATAACATTAATTGTAATAAAATTTAACAATTAAAAATTTCTTCACTTAATAGTTGAAAATTTTAAATTATCCCAACAGCATTTAGTACTCGCAGAAGCACATAACGTTGAAAGAACCAGTGATCAATCGTCTTGACTGCATTTATTGCTTGTGGAACAAGGTGGTCATAAGATCACGAAAAAATAAGATGATACAGCTTTTGGTCGTTCTTGACCCCCAAAATTCTGAATGTATAGCAATAGGGGTGGAGAATAAAGTTTCCTCTCAGACCACGTTAATGTTATCTGCAATATATGAAGAATGTGATGAGCACTGAGCACCAGAGAAGAAAAGCCTGGTACACCGGTCCCATGCATTTTTTTATCACATAGAACACATCCAATTTGCAGAAAACAGATTGGTGCAGAGTGGGAGGGGGATGCTGAATACCCTTTCTGCTGCTGCCCCAACAGTTATTGCTTCGCATCAAACGGTAGCTTGTACAACAAGGGTACATTCAACTAATCAATCCGTTTGAGATTGTACTGGACAATTGCCTCAAGACCGGATCGAAATGCACCCGGAGGAAGGCATTGGAGATTCTGAATTGCAAGTTCAGCTTTCTCTTTTGCTAATTGTTGTGCCCTTTCAATACCCCCACTTTTCTTAACCAACTCGATGGCTGCATCGAGAGAACCATCCTCACAAAACTCAGACTCAATGATTTCTCTTAGTTTATCTGATGTCTCTAGAGCAAATATTACCGGCGCAGTCAAGTTCCCTTTTGCCAGGTCACTTGCAGCTGGCTTCCCCAGCTGCTCCGCTGACTGAGTGAAGTCCAGTATGTCATCAACCACTTGGAAGGATAGACCAAGATTCTTACCATATTCATACATTTGTTTAACAATGCTGCTGTCCACGCCACTAAAAATAGCGGCTCCTTTGGTACTAGCTGCAATTAAAGATGCAGTTTTATAAAAGCTCTTGATCAGATACTCCTCTAGCTGAACATCGCAGTCAAATAGACCAGATGCCTGCTTTATTTCACCACTTGCAAAGTCCTTAATAACCTGCCATGGTGACCCACAGAAATTGCAAATCATTTTAGTTCACAATACTGTCTTTTCTGTTGCTTATAGTTCATTTGATTATTACTGTAAATAAAAAGCCAATATTGGGTGTAGAGGTGCAGACCTGGCTTATAAGTTTAATGACTTCAATGTTCTCAAGATTTGCTAAGTACCACGAAGCCTGGGCGAACATAAAATCCCCGGCCAGTACAGATACCCTAGTACCATACAATTGATGAACGGTTTCCTTACCTGCAAATTAGTCCATGATATTAAATATGGTTGACACTCTCAGCAATAAAAACGACAGGCAAGGCTAAATGAAAATGAAAAGCATGCCACCCAAAAGAGAAAAAAAAAAAAAAAGTCAGCTAACTTTAGAGGGGTCAGCAGCTCATTACATTCATGTCCAAGGCAGCATCATCTGATTTATGCTACCACTATAAATAAGAGTTCTCATCAAGGAGGCTTCCTTATTGATTTAATTAACGAGCTTGCTAGTCAATCTTCACCTTGATAGAGATCAATGCAACAACCAATGCAATGTAGAATACAACTAAATATCTAGCAGATGTAAACATTGAGCTCTTGCCCAAGTATCCAACTACTTGACTCTGATGTAACCAACCATGGAAGCTGGGGCAGGACCCACTACATGTATGCCTACAGTAAAATTCACCTACCAGGGATACAAACTCACATAGCTCTTTACAAATAGCATGGCCACAATTAACAGCAAGTTAACATAACAGGCTTCCATCAAAAATAAAGAACCAGAATTTTGGCATCCATTCACAATTCAAACAAAAAGTTCAATTTGTTGAATGTTTTCTCTCTCTCATAACATACCATATGCTTCCTGTTTGTCAACCATATACCCAAACACTTGGCTGTTCATGCTTGGCCTAGTAAACGGGAAAACTCCTAATTACAACCTTTTCAAGTAGTTTTATGGCCAATTTCCCAAATGCCATTGGAGTGAGAAGAAAACAAACAGAAACCAAATAACAAGCTGCAGATGACCTTTAATATGAGATGTTATAAATCAGTATGCAAATTCATTCCACTGATAGCAATGCCATGGACCTTATGGAAAATTTCCAACAAATGGATCACATAAGCTTTCTATAGCTGTCTTACAGTAAAGACAGTATCTATGGGAAGGTGTTAGTACATAAAACTTTGTATATTTAGAAATTCCAGACACTTGATAACTTTTGCATAAACAATATTAGTGCATTGCAAAGTAGCACCAGTATGAAATTCCATGTTGCTCACCCGAAAAAAAGCCAAAGTCCTACCTCTTCGCATATTACTATCATCCAGTACATCATCATGTATTAAACTTGCAGTATGGATCATCTCAATGATCTCTGCTAAACGCTGATGCTTCATTGTAAGCTCCCTGCAACAAGTGAAAACAACATCAATCTTCTTTTCTAAACCTCGAGAGATTTAGTAAGAATATTGGATAAAACTTACTTCAGCCCCATTATTTCAGCTGTTGCTCTCGATACTAAAAATACCAAAGCAGGTCGCATTCTCTTGCCACCAGCACTAAATATCTGCTCGGCTGCAGACATTAAAATTGGGTTTTCTGCGCCAACAATCTACCAAAGCATTTCCAACATATGAACTTCAAACCAAATTTTCAGATATAAGCAAGACAGAGCAGAAAATTGGAAACTAGAGCACACATCAAGCACCCACTCAAGCACTTGCTAAGCCAATTTATGTTAACCTAGAACATAGTAATGCTGGATTATGTCCACCTAAAACTTAGTCTCAGACAAGACTCTGTATTACATTTTCTTGGGAACAATATTGAGAAAAGTAGGCACATAAAAATTTCCATTGTTTAACATTATGAGAGCTCACAGATGCCTAGTATCACAATGATAACCAAAACAGATACATGTTAAACAGTACCAGATGATTCCCATAGAGGAAGTATTTGAACTCAGGCATAGAGTGTGTGTGTGTGAGAGAGAGAGAGAGAGATAGAGAATCTAGTAATGTGTTTCTGTACATCAGCTAATATTATTTTACACAAATTTTATTCTAGAAGCCCAGTATTGGCCTCATCAACTTTTTTGGTCCGGAGCTCTAACAAATTGGAGATGCAGAATATAAAACTCATATTTTGGGCATAGAGAACTGGAGTTCATTGGCCAATAGGCATAGGAGTTCACCAATTACCTGGTGATTATCTATGAAGCTAGTAGCATCAAAATACTTTCCAAACCAACTGAAGGTTTCAGTACTTATAAAACATTAGCATCTGAAAGTTTCAATTTGAAACTGTTGTTCTGTTTCTTCAACCTAAAGTTTCCATCAAGTTGAGTGTCCATCAAACAATGATTGACTTAAAACTAAGAAGGTTTTTCCCCACATAATTTCTATGCCTTGGACTTTTGTCATTAAGCTTCCACATCATCACACAGAGGCTCCTTGCTACTCCATTGGTGGCAAGCTATTTTCTTGAAGCATCTATATGCTAGAATGTATCTCAGCTGCCTTTAAGGCAGGCAATAGACAGTTTAGGATTTCAAGTGTTTAATAGATACTAAATGTAAGAAACTGGACCATAGCCAGATCCACATTACAGATTGAATTGAATATACAAGGAGTTTTCTAATTCAAAATTTTAAACACTATAAACATTTAACATCCACTGAAAAACGTCATAATTAATAATATCATAAACCACAAGAATTCTCCCAGTAAGGAAGGAATCATGGGGCCTCTTGCTTGCAATACCCTGATCCAAGCTCATGATTAGCACACCAATACAAGTGGAAAGTCCACAATGATTGGAGTTCCATGCATGAATGAAGAAAAAAGAAGCTACTCCAAGTTTTTTGGGCATTAACCAAGGCATAAAATCCATAGGGTCACTCAATCAAACTGATGCACCCACAATTTGAAAGCAAAAGGTCCTTCATCTTTATGAAAACACAAAGCAGCATATTTTGTTCTTAATTATAAGTCCTACCAGATCATGGTCTGCTGGAAGACTACAACTTATCAAATTCATCACCTCTTCCAACACAGCAAGAGATTAAATATATATATATATGACAGGGTGAGCAATTATCCTTTCAATTAGGCACAATTGCTCTGACTTGCTATACAATAAGTAATTGCTTAAGCACATTATCATATGAGCTCAACTGCTACCTCCTGGATGTGGAACTTAGCACCCTTGTGTCCAGAGATGAAAAGTACCTGAGCTGCCCACTTCCATGGAATATACACCATCAGTGAAGTGCCATCTATGTTCATCATGAGTCTCAGATCACTGGCACAAACTTTCTTAGATTGAAACTTTGCTGATCAACTATTTACCATTACTGTTTTGAGGGAGCAATATCACATCCTTTTATATATATATATATATATATATATATATATAAACAAACATACATAAAAATGGCTGAATGTAGCAACTTTTTCTCAAGACCCAGGAGGACACCATTAGCGTGAATTATGGGAACTACTAATATGCAAAAGTACAGTTAGCTAAAATAAAAACCAGCACTCAATGATTCATGAACAATTCACAATAGCAACAGCCACAGTCAATATTGAAAATGAGCACTCACTGACTGGAGATTTTGGTTGAGAGTTTGAAGATCATCAGCAACTGCTTCAAACAGATTTTTCACTGAAGTTGGGACTTCAGGCTCTTTCTTCAGATCCAACACTTGTGCAGAATTTTTTGCAACTCCTGATTCAACAGCAAATGAAAAATAAATTGTTGAGACTCCAAGTACTTCAACATGGAAATGTTACGGTAATGGCTGGATGAGACCCTATGACGTTGGCACAAAGATGCTAAATTTCATTGTGTGCCAAACTCAAATTCTCAGACAGTTAATTCAATACCCTGCACCTAAATTCCATGACACCGAATCAAATACAGCCACAGCTAGCCACTAATGTTATTGACTGTTATTACTGAGAGAAACAGTTAGTTATACAGAACAAAATTTAAACTTTGTGATGCTACAGAAAATAAAACTACTACCGTTAAGATAGATAGAATCAAGCTAAAGGACTTGGTTTTGTAATAGGCCAAATACCAGACAATGTTATAAAAAAGCAAATACAACCACAAATTAAAACAGAAAGCACTTCGTTATAAGAAACCAAGTACTAAATCAAAGGCAAAGCCAATAAATCATTCGAGCCTTGAAATTACCATTGAGAAGAGTCTCAGGGGTCCTCGTGGAAGAAACTCGACAGCGACTGATGCGCCCACAGCAAACCAATCTCCGAGCCTCAAAATCTGTATCACAACTCCTATAAGCCGGCTTTGCAAAGCTTCTCGCCATAAATCTATCTACTGTGGCATTGGAGGAGCACCCACATAGCCCCAAGTCAAGCAGAGTCCTTCCAAAATCAAGACCGTGGCACGCCATTGACATCATTTTACCAACACCCAGAAAGCAAAAACTAACAAAAAAATCAAATGCCCAGATGGAAAATATAGTTCAACTCCCCATAAACAAGCAACCACCAAAAAAGTTAAAAGTGAAAATGAACGAGGACAAATGTAGAAAGAACTCAAAAGGAAGCCGAACAAAGAATTCAGTTCGGTGTGTTTTTTTTTTTTTTTTTCTCTGTGTCTTTTTTGTCTCTTTTCATAGAGAACATATAGTAGCAGTCGGCACTGAGTGGATCCCAGAAGTCCACATGGGACTCTGCTTTTTCTCTGGTTTCTTATCAGTTAGATCGAGTTGAGGGCCTCGTCATATTTTTTTAGGACAAGGTGCTGCTCTTGGGCTGTGGTTTTGTTGTGTGTGAGAGGAGAGTCATATTCACCTTACCATTTCTTTTTTTTTTTTTTTTTAACAGGATAAGAGGCAATCGAGAGTTACATGACTTTATTAATTATGATCCGGCCCTGTCAGATCTCTTTGTGGTTCAAATTCGGCCGAGCCCTGTTGAATGTTGGGTGTTCCCCAACCAGGAAAAATAAATGCGACTTTTTGTGTTAGTTATCCCGAGGCAGTTCCTCGGTTGCCTTTTTTCTTATCATTGCTGTCAAAATTTATATTTAAAATGTGTGTAGTGTCATTTAAATTTAATGATGCTTAAATGTCGAATATTTTTTATAGAAATTAAATAAAGACTTTATAATAAATATTTTTATTTTAATTTATAAATATAATAATTCATGTACGTATAATATTTTTTTTATAAAAAATAGTCATATTTTTTTAAAGTTTTATTTTTAATTCACATTATATTTTTGAGTCAAAAATATATACTTATTTTTATAATTATATAATTATTTTAAAAATAATCAATAATTATAATGTGTAAGCTTATGTTTATATTTAAATTTTCATTTAAATCATCATCGGGTATCTTTTTTAAAAAATTTTCTTTGTCAAATTTAATATTCAAATTAGATGGAAGCAATAAATATTTAATTTTTTATTAGAAGATTCATTAAATTATAATAAACAAAATAAAATTGATTTTTATTACTTAGTCTTGAAGATTAAAACTTAAATTTACAAACATAAAAGTCAAAAATTTTTATATCAGATTTTTTTTGAACTTTTCTTAACAAAATGATTAATTTTATCTGTTATATTAAAATATTTTTGTAATTATATTTATTTTATTTTAAAAAATTTATTTAATTTATTAATTAAATTCTATTCATCATTAAAAATATTTTATAATTATATTCATATCATTTTTAAAAAAATTTACATAATATATTAATTTATTTTATATTTAAAAAATCAAAAATTTTTGTAAAATAGTATACCGTGACTTGAATTCATAGTCATTCCTATTTTTGAATAGGAACGATTGACAATTAAATTCATTTTTTTTTTCATTATACAGTGAAAAGGTGGGCCGACTCCGAGATGCAGTCCAAGACGTGGTGGAAATCATCGGCTCGAGCCCCGATTATCCCTAAACCACTGTGGGTTTCCTATTTTGACTTGCTTTCCCACCGCAATGAGGGAATGAGACTGAATAAGAGGCTTGTGAGATTTGTGGGTGTGTAATTCTTACGCCATTAAATTTATTTTTATAATATTATAATGTTAAAAATTTTTAAAATTCAAATATAATGTTTATTAATAAATTTAATAAAGCATTAATAATATATAAATTATTGTTATGTAATTATATTTAATATAATTTAAATTTAATGAAATGGTTAATATATTTGATAAATTAAAATAATTATATTTTTTTAATATAATAGACCAAATGTTTGAGGTGTTAAATAAAATTTAAAAAATAAATATTATTATAATTATAAAAAATATTTTATTGTGATAAATAAAATTATTATTATTATTATTATTATTATTATTCGCCGTCTAAACAACTTCGTTCGGTACTTAGTATTACAGGAAGATGATTTGGGCCAAGGAAGCCGCAGTTTATGCCAGAATTTGGGATCGTACTGGGCTAATAATGCATTGGGTTTTCTAACAGCAATAGGCCGAAGGGATGTCCACGTACCGGACCCCAGACCAGAACCACAGCCGACAAATGTTTAGGACAAGGCCGGGGCGTTGGTTAATTTAGTGCCACTCTCTAACACTATCCCTGCGCTGGTCAATTTCCAAGTGGAACCACTCCAACCGAACAATGTTTTGTGCAGGGACAATGTGGTCGAAGCCCTGGAATCTAAATCCCAATCACAGTTTCCCAAGAGCATCTGACTTGGTTTTGCCATCCTCCAGAACTCGCTTTTTCTCACGCTTATCCTCATTTCCTCTCTATATCGCTCTCCACAAGAACAGTGCTTCTTCTTCTTCTTCTTCTTCTTCTTCTTCTTCTGGTTAGTCCTGGTAGACACCACTCAGATTGCTCCCATTGCTTTGTTTTGCAATTTTATCTGTTTTGATCAACTTATTGCTATACATTCTGTTCTAGTTTCATACATGCTCATGTGCATGACTCTCTTTGTATTTTGAGGTTTTGATAATCCAGAGTGTAACTAATGTACAGAAAGTTGCTCTCTTTGTATTAATTTCTTTTGCATGTAAGTGGGATTTATGTACAATAGTATTAAATGGTCGTTTAATCCTTTCTAGTTGTTTCCGACTTTTGTTCTTGTTTACATACGCCAACCCCAGAAAAAGATCATCTTGATTTCAGAATGTAGCCCTCGGGTGCCACTGGATGGACCACTGTCTTCTAGAATGAAACCTTGCGTCGAAGATTGCCTATAAATTTCGACAATATGGTGAAATAGAAGAAGTTTCAAGATTAATTAAGATAATGTTGATATTGTTGCAATCTGCTGGTAGCTGATTTTACAAATAGTTATGCGCAATTTTCTATAGAATCTTTCGTCAATTTTTTGTTTAGACGTACACCTCATTCCGAGGGTTTTGATCATGAAATTTGTACCAAGTTCTGAATTGACGTGAAGTTTGTCATCAGCCAATTGTCAAGTTCATTTTTTAGAGTTATCCATATGATAGTTCTAGGTTCTGATTGGAGGTCTGCATTTTGTTTTGTGCTTGCTCATCTCTCTGATTTTAACTACCACCAGGAATATGCCAGTGATAACTTATCATATGTCATGCATAACCATGAATGGATAGCAACAACTCAAAAAAAATTCGTAGGAAATTCAACGTTCTCTTCTAATCACTGCATGCACACACATGCAGCAAACCAGAATATTAGTAGTTATAGGAATGAAAGTTTTCAAAAAAGCAGTTGCTTACAAAGTGACAACACTGGTATGTGAGTCATTTGCCACCCCGGTTGTGCAAAGTAAACAAATATTATCTTTCCAAGTCCTTGAAATAGATATAGTGAGGAACATTAACAAATTAGAGAAAAAGCAACTACAGAATGAAATGGATCCCCAAGGTTGTCATATTGCTTTAGCTCAAGACGTATATCTAGGTTTGAATTATCCAAAATTGAAAGTAGGGAACCAGGATTCTGTGTCCCCCCCCCCCATCTGTTTTTCCCTTCTGCTTTTTTATTTTTTTCTCCTCACCAATGATAGAATTCTGACAATTGTGGTCATTCTTTTAACTTATGGCTGCATTTTGGAAGTGTAGGGTATGCCGAGGAACCTGCAACTAATGTCAAATTTCAAACATATTTGAATTTTCCGGGCTTCTCAAACTCATTAACATTGCTTGGAACTGGTCAGTTACTTTGTAACTTCATTAACTCCCTTTGTCATTACAGGAGGCAACTTCAGAGTGACCAATTTTATATAACTAAAGAGGACTAAAACAGTGTGGACATTTATATGTGTTGCTGACAGTACTTTCAATGTGTCAAGACATATTTTATACTTGACATTTTGATATGATTTTGAGGAAACTAAAATATCAAATTGGAGTTATTACCTCCATTTGTAGCTGTGCGGAAGATGAGTAAACATGTACATCTCTGTTGTTACATTAAGGATTCTATAATAATATGTTTTCTGAATAGTTTGTAATACTGTGATGTTGACATCCTGGTATGAACATCAGGCTACAGGGAGAAGGTTTTTGCAATCATTGGTGTTAAGGTCTATGCTGCAGGATTTTATATCAACCCATCCATCTTAGGTACATTAGATGCTTGGAAAGGACAATCGGCTGTTGAGATTCAAGGCAATTCAGCTTTATTCAACTCAGTTCTTCAGGGTAATAAATGTGTTGCAAGTTTACTAGCTTCAAAGAATAAGCATAGATGATTTTTCTGACATAGGTTTGCTTAAGCGCAGCTCCTTACGAAAAATCATTACAGATTGTTCTGGTGAGAAATGTGGATGGTAAAACTTTCTGGGATGCCTTAGATGATGCCATCTCCCCAAGAATTAAAGTGCCCACTCTAGTTGATGAGTCAGCTCTAACCACATTTCGCAGCATATTCCAAGGCAGATACCTTCAACAAGGAACTTTCATATGTTTGACATGGTTGGATCACTCCAACATGCTAGTAAGTGCCCTATTGCCATTGCATACACAAATCCAATCCGTGTTGCAGTTGTGTGGTAGAGGAGTGTGTGACATTTGCTTCAATTGCTTTTGCCTTGGGTCATGCTTTCAGGTTTCAATCTCACCTGCTCAGACACCAGATCATGTGGATGCAAGAATTGAGTCAGGAAATGTCACCTTTGCCCTGTTTGACACATTTTTCGGAGTTTATCCAGTTTCACCCTCACTGAAAGGCTCTGTTGCCAACAGACTGGCGACAATGCTCAGGTGAATATCTGGAGTTCGTTTCATGAAAGTTTATTTAACCTACACTGTAAGTTCTCGATTAACTGAGATCCTGCAAATCTTGCTGTCTGTTTAGGTAGTAGAAATTCTTAAAATTTTACTCATAATTGTTTGTCTATATAAATTGTGCAACAAACTATTATCTTGGAAAATGCATGCTTATCAGCCAATGGTAAGCAAATTGCAGTATCATGACAAGTGTAATGTGTTAATGCACATCCTCACTCCATATTGAGTCATTCACATCCACAGTTGGGGCACTTGCTATTGTAGTAAAAGTATCATTCTGCCAGCGCCGATCTTGTACCTGAGGTGAGTGGTGTCTGCATACCTGCTGACCAACTACAAATTTGGGCACTATTAGCAAATCCAGAACCATACAGGTGTGCCCTTTTATATATCTTACCAAAGCATACTTAGCCATCTTATTCCACAAGAACTTGCTAATAACTACCAAGGACAGGAACCAGATTTTCTTTGATTGTATTTCAAATGCTGAACCAAAGGTTTCATCTTTGGTTCATAAAGGACCAACCATTATGCAAGGTTAAGGATCTCCTGCAACCTTTGATGAGTTTACATGCTCAAGCATCTTAACAATCTCAGCCATTGTAGGCCTCTTAGAGGGCTCTGGTTCAAGGCACATAAATGCAATTTTGAACACGTTGTTGATCTCATGAATTGGACAACACTTTAAGCTACTGTCAAGTGCATGCTCTTCCCTCTTGTCTTCAACAACTGCCTTCACCTGTTCCAATCATTCACACTGATAATTAAGTACTGCAAAATTGTTATTTTCCCAGTTCAATTGCCTGGTAGCAACTTGCCAAAAGAGAAAAGTTGAACCCTAGATGTTCTGCTCAACTGTTATAACAACTTTCCAGTGACAAGAATAATAAAGCAGATAGAGTTGTTCTTGGTTTCAGCAGTCAAACTCCTAGGATGAAATGGTTGGCAGAAAACTTTTTCATTCATTCAAAAACCAAAAAAAAAAAAGAATCTACAGAATGGTGGAGACTTACCCATGTCACAAGCTTGGTTCCTTCCTCCAAGAATGTTTCATCTGTCGGCTTCTTTCCAGTTAAAAGTTCTAACAGAACAACCCCAAAGCTGTATACATCCCCTTTTGTGGTTGCTTTCCCTGTATCAAAGTACTCTGCAGGAACACAAGTCATACATATTAGTATTGAAACAGCAGAAAGGTGGAGAGAGGGAAAGATCATGACTTTGAAGGTATCTAGTGGTTCGTACCAGGAGCTAAGTAACCGAAAGTCCCTGCTAGGACAGTTGATGCATGAGTCTTATCAGGTTCCATTAATGTGGCCAATCCGAAATCAGAAACTCGAGCTTCCATGTTTTGGTCCAGCAATATATTACTGGACTTGATATCTCTATGGATTATGTGGGGGATGCAATCATGGTGTAGGTAAGATAATCCTCTTGCAGCTCCTAGTGCTATCTTGTATCTTGATGGCCAGTCCAAAACTTCCTTGTCCACTGTTCTTCCTGCATTTTGAGAAAGAAAGAAAATGAAGAACTGAGTTCATGAAAATACAGGTAGACTTGGTTCATTAACAGATTTATTAAGGAAAGTTTTATGTTTGCAGACCATGCAGAAATGCATCCAAACTTCCATTAGGCATCAGCTCATAAATGAGAAGATTAAAGTGAGGAGCAGTATAATATCCATGAAGTGTGACGACATTCCGGTGCTTTATATCCCCCATTGCCTCCAGTTCTCGTTCGAACCCTCGATCTCTATCTGCACTTCCCCGGTTCAGTTTTTTGACAGCAAACACGATGGATTCGTTTATTGTCACTCTGTAAACTGTGCCATATCCCCCAGATCCAATGATGTCCCTGTTGCTCAGTTTCAGAATCTTCTTCATCAACATATCAGATTTGAGACATTGCATCGTTGAGGACTTAAACATAACCAGCTTTCCACCTGCAATTTTCCGGCAAAAATTATCAGTCTTTGTGTCTTCTTTATAGTCCATCCCACGCAAAAAGGCCAACGAGATGCTCATGATTATTCGTCACTGCATGCACCTGAGAAGCCTTCTTCACGAACTGAATTCCTTCTTCTCCATCTCTTATAGAGAAGCACTGAAATAATTATCTTAGATGTAATGAAAGCGATGCAGCATACCGTGATGTAGAGGGCTATATTCCGTGCTTTAACCATGTTTGTCCTTACACGGGGAAAAGAAAAAAAAACACATAAATTTAGACAAACTGATTGCCGAGGTCTAAGTTCAGCAGTGGAGCACCCGTAACATTAAATTTAATACACACAACTAAACACCGAAATTCACTAATTTTTTTTTCTGGGAATGCTACCAGCGCCACTATCATTTCCCAGTACATTAAATTTAATTGGAGTCGATTACATTGAATCTTTTTGACTCGTGCAAAAGGGTACCTTGGATTCCGAAGCCCAAGCAATCATTCCACGGGATAACCGTTGCGTTCTGACAGAAAAAAGATCAGAGAAGCAAAATTATGTAAGTAGTGAAGATGAACATGAAGAAGAAGCTGATTAGAACATTGTTGGATTCATTGAAAACACAGGCACTCACACATGTACGTTATGAAGGTCGGTCGGTCCCTAAACATCACAAATAGCCAAAGCAAAGGAAATACAATCTCTCGTCTCCCTCCGCCTTTGTTGACGTTCGGACTGGCACCCAGAGGTCAGGTGAGAATGAGATGGGCATTCCCGTGTCGCAGCTCGTGAGTGCACCTTGCCACTTCCTACACGTATCTGGTTGACGGGACAACTTGTCGTCAATCTTAAAGTCAGATGTAGTCATTGTTCCGATATGACGGCGACATGCAATACAACAGGACTACCATTGTACAAATTTTTTTGGGGCTGATGGAATCTCACAATGATCTGCATGCAGTGCGTGATTAAAGCTTTTGAATGGTGTATATATTTTAATTTTGTTGCTGTGACTGTTATTTTTATTTATTTTTCAGCATAATGCATTTATGATATTAAATCTCCTTTTTGTCACATTAGATTATCTTCAAACAGCTATGTTTCTAAATACTCAGATGAGTCAACATGTGCTTGTTATTATTATTATTATTATATATATATATAGATTCACGTGCAAATAATAACGCGCAACATGCATACACGTCGGCAGATGCTAAGGAATTATGGAAGTGAAACTGCCAACCTCCTCGTAAAATGGAAACAGAACAAGATGACTTTATGACTTTGAGTTTCGTAAGGCACATGCAGCTGCCATTATTGAAGTATCCAAAAGAATTCAAAAAGAGCGATTGGGCCATTTTAAGGATCGAAATTGTATCCTAATATTGAATGTCTTAAATTCAAATTTTGATAGATCCTAATTAAATTATAAATATATATATATATATATATATGTACCTTTTAAAATTAAAAATTAATAATTCAAAGATAAAGACTTTTTTTAATATAAAAGTGTCTAGACAAGTATGAATATCAAAATAAAAGTCTTCTTAACTGCTTTTTATTTCTATTTTCTCTTGGGATTGAAAACCCAATCAGTACCCCCAAAGAAAAAGGAAAAAGATGGTCGAGACAAGTGTGAATGCCACGAGAAAAGTCGATTGAATTTATGTTTACACGTGCCTGCCTTCACCACACTAAGTTCATCAATCCGTCTATAATTAGGTGCTTGTTGCAATTAAGCTTCTCGTTGAGAACCAGAGTAAACATCGTCAACAACTTCTTGAAAGTGTTAAAAAAAAAAAAAAAAACAGAACCACGTTACTTAAAAATCTCAAGTGGAGCGACATTTTCAGAAATGGAATAAAATAACACAAAATTATCTACCAAACAAAAAAAAAAGAATTTTTTTTAAAAATTGAAAACAATAACATGCTACATAAAATCTCGAATTTGAGTAAATTAACTCAAGATTTGAGTAATTGCCAATTTTCACTCATTTTAAACAATTTATATGCTCTTTGTATAATTCCAGACTTTTGAGTAATGAGTTACTCAAAATTTATGCAAAAGATAAGGAATTGAATAAGTAATTATTTTATGATGACTTATTTCACTTAATTAAAAGTATTTCACTTAATTTTAGATTTCCAATAATACATCACTTAAAATTTTAAAATTTAATAAGAGATTAAAAATTTTAATAAAATATCTCAAAATTGAGTAATTACTCAATAACTATACAATTTACCCAATTTAAAAACATTTTACTCAATTTTAGATTTTTAAAAGTCAGGTTTCTTAATTAAAAGATTAGGAAATTGAATAAAATAACTCAAAATCAAATTTTAATCGAAAGAGATTTGAACACGTGAATTGGCTTTTGTTCAAGTAAAAATATAAGATTGACACAGAGCCAAAAGTACTCAATCAAGTGGACGACACAAACTTGCCAACAGCAAAGCACTAAAGCAAGCAAGACGACTAGTCGGGAGTGGAGGTACTCAAGCAAGTTGTCGGGAGGAGGGGCATTCAAGCGGTTGAAACTACTCCCCCGAAGTTAGGGAGGCAAAAAGAAATCAAAATGAAGAAATATATACATGAAAAGGAGAGCTTGAAATTAGAAATAAGATTGGTGGGGCTTTTGTTATTTGAAGCTGGGTTATCTTCCTCCGGAGATTCTTGGGAGTCTTTTTTTATTGACCTAGTCTTAATGTCTTCTTCATGAAACTTGATCCCCGTTCTTTGATAATTCACCAGCAAGCAATTTTACTTTTTTTTATTCTTTTCTTTATGACTCTAGCAACTTTGCCTCAGAACTTTTGATCATAATATATATATATTCAAATTGATATGGTCGATTACATGAATATTAATAAAAAATGCCTCCCCCATGTCCCTTTATTTGGATATTATGGACAGTGAAAGGACATGTATTTGTCGAAATAAATGCAATGACTACATTTTTTTTTTTTAAGCTTCGATTAAAAAACATGAATAACCCACTTTTGCACTTGACCATGGTAAAGCATTCCAACACCTCATTAAGGGACTTATTAGCCCCCCTTTTCAAAATGTTACTAATTGGTCTAACTGTTTTCTTTGCTTTTTTCTTTTTTCATTTTTTTTTGGGGGGGGGGGGGGTGTGGGAGGGGTTGTTGGGTTGTAGTCTATCATAGTAGCTTTCATTCAAGAATATGGCCATCTTGCAATTGGCACATTTAGCATCATTGTTTCGTCGAACAGCTTTGTAACTTGTCTTCCTCGGTCGAACACGCTGGCGAGGTGTTTGCGTGCTCGTAGGGTGCCTTGTTGGACCAATTGGTTGGATCTTAGTCCTGGCAAAGGCCCAATCACCAGCCAGTGGGCTAGTTCTTTATCAGCCACCTTTCCACTGTTCAGGCATTCTTGCCCCTTTGGGTGGGAATCAGCAGACGTTCTCTTTTAACACTTGCCACATTGTTTAAATCAGCCTTTTTTATATATTAAATATAAATAAAAATTTCAAATTTATAAATTACAACAAATTTCATTTAATCTTGGAAATGTAAAAATTTAGTTATTATCAAATTTCTCATAATAAATCTATTTTGTCATTAAAATTTGTTGACATTTTCGACCAATCCTTGTAAGTGGGGTGGGGGGTGGGATGGACTTTTTACTTTTGACTCTGTAAAATGAAGACGCTAAGGATTTATCCGGAGGTTGAAAAAAAATAAAAATAAAAATAAATAAATAAATAAAATAAAGAAAGAAAGAAAGAACGCGCGAAGTAGCCGCCATCTACGACTCCAGAAATGAAAGTATTTCAGAAGAATACCATGGGGGATCGGCAGGTAAACGCAGGCATGGACTAAAGAGTGCACTCTTCATCTGGAAGTCAAGGATCGTTTATTAAAAAAAAAAAACGAAAAAAAAAAAAAACTCTTAATCACGAAATATGAAGAGAGAGAGAGAGAGAGAGAGAGAGAGAGAGAGAGAGAGAGAGGTTTTGGTATTGCCTATAATTATAATGTTTTTGTTATGGCAAAACCAGCAGGCAAACCCACAGAGACAGACAGGAGTTGAGGTTAGCTGTCTGGAGGAAGCTCTTGCTTTGCTTTTGTTCTGTTTTGTGTTTTTTTTTTTTTTGACATAAATTAAATTTTGTGAAAAAAGAAAGAAGGGCATTGAGCATGGAACCAAAAACACCCACACTGGGGACCTCTTTGCTCGTGCCATGTGTTCAAGAATTGGTCAAGGAACCTTTGGCCGCCGTGCCACCGAGGTACAAACGCCCCGAGCAGGAGACTCCGGTCATTGCGGATGATGGTGAGGTGCCTGAGGTTCCAGTTATCGATATGCAGAGCCTACTTGCTCAAAATGCCTCCGATGATTCTGAATTGGCCAAACTCCACTTTGCTTGTAAAGAATGGGGTTTCTTCCAGGTACTCCCGAAGCACTAACTCCTTTTTACCATTCTGCAGCTTGTTGGGTCTTCCTCCACATTAGGATTCCATTCATTCACTGCACAAAAAATTGATGGGGTTTCTCATCTTTTTCATCTCTGTTTCACTTCTGGCCCATTGTCTGTCTCATTTCCTTGATTATCCTCTGGATAAGTACCCCCACCCCGGATTAGTTTGTGAATTTAGAGTCTGTAAAAAATGGCTGCAAGGCATAATTAAAGTCAACGGTGCAATAAGAAATAATAACACAAAATAAGAAAGAAATGGCGTGGAGAGAATCAAGTGAAGGAAGCAATTATGTTGGTGGAGCTTCGTGAGCTATGGGTTGTCGATAAGCATATTCTATGTCGGTGATAGATCTGCCGTCCAAATTGGTTGTGTAGCAAATTTTTACCTGGTAAACCGGCCATGTCTCGGTAGCCAAGGACATAAGAAGGAGTTGAAGGTGAAAAGCCACGCCTGTTAGGCCGAAATCTAGAAGCCCCTACAGAGAAAATTGGGCACAGTCAGCCACTGTGTCCAATAAGTTATGGATGCAGGAAAGCTGAAGAGTGTAATTGGCTTTTACCAAATGAATCATCAGTCAAAAGCTGGTGAACCTTGAGAAGTTGGCCAGCTGCAAGAGACAATCAGCTGTGTTCAATTGAACTACTTGAGCAAAGGAGGGCAATCAATCCAAGGTATCCTCAAGCATTGTAATAGAATTTTGATTGGGCATTTGACTATCCCTAACGGATAAGGGGTCCGGCTCAGCAAACATGGAGACCAACACAACAGCCGACAAACACAGCTCAGTGTATTTAATTGCTGTTGGCAAGAATTGTGGATCAAGTGGCACGCATCCTAGCATTTTTGGAAGAAGTGAAGAATTGTGGAGGCCTATAAATAACATCTGATCCCTCCGAACAAGTGTACCCTACTCCTAACATCCCAGGGGCTCTCCATCTTTCTAATTTTTTTAATTTTAGTTTAATAGCTTGTAGCCCTGGCCCAACATCACCTCCTTGCCTTCCATGCTTGAGAGTCTGGCGTTGTGCTAGGCCTATAGATCTAGAACAATGTGAACCATGCATGCAACATGTGTTTATGAATTGCAAATGAGAAAACAGATTCATGTGTGTTGTTTTTTTCTTGTGGCTTCTTGCATTGAGGAAATGGACAATAAGGCCAAAAATTGACTTCTTCCTTATGTGTGGGTATCCTTTGGAACTTAATGGACTGAGGATCCTCTCATGCTCATTTTGATGGATGATGTAATCTATAATTCAATAGATAGAGCAGATGTTTTGGCATCTGATGTGGAAAGTAGCCTGATAGAAGCCATTTAGATTATGACGTCAGAATTGTTGCTTGAATTTATGTTGCCCCTTAAATGATTTCTCTAGAGGGGTCCAAAAATGGTACTGGTATGCAGAATCTGGATCACCCAAGCAACATACCCAACTTGTCAGTTTTTTTATAAGCATCTTTTATCATATTTCTGTTAAATGATTGCAGGTTATAAACCATGGAGTAAGCCCTGTATTGCTGGAGAAAATTAAGGCAGAAATTCAAGATTTCTTCAACCTACCATTAGAAGAGAAGAAAAGATTCTGGCAATATCCGGGAGAAGTAGAGGGATTTGGACAATCCTTTGTTGTGTCTGAGGATCAAAAGCTTGACTGGGGTGATATTTTCTTCATGGTAACTCAGCCAGTTGACTTGAGGAAGCCTCACTTGTTTCCAAAGCTTCCTCTTCCTTTTAGGTTGGTTCTTTCTTCTCGTTAGTCTCAATGAATCTGTGTTTCGGAATTTAGAGTGCTGGTAGGCATATTTAAGATCTTTCTATTTCTGAGGAAATTGTCTATTTGTATAGGGAGACCTTGAACAGCTACTCATTTGAAGTGAAAGGTCTAGCTGCAGTCATCGTTGAACAACTGGGAAAAGCTCTAAACATTGGAACAGAGGAAATTAAAGAGTTCACTGAAGGCATCAGGCAATCAATGAGGATGAACTATTACCCACCGTGTCCTCAACCAGAGCAGGTCATTGGCCTCACTCCTCATTCAGATGCCACAGGTCTTACAATCCTCCTGCAGGTTAATGAAGTTGAAGGTCTACAGATAAGGAAAGATGGCAAATGGGTTGCTGTTAGGCCCCTCCCAGATGCCTTTGTTGTCAATATTGGTGACATTTTGGAGGTAACAAATGATTTAAATTGAAAGTGATACTTAACTGCACAATGTTGATAAAATGCAAACTTCAGGAACAACTTTTGTGCTACTTTCTAGACTCTGTCAAAGGTAACTTGACTGACTTCCATAGAAGCTTGCATAGCATGAATGTATACTAGAAGGGGACCAAGTTGCTTGACCAAATGACAGACCTATAAATAGTCCACTGTAAATCATAACATTTTTAAATCCATGAAAGAAAGCACAAACAGGGGAAGAAACTAATGCAGTTCTTGTAAACTCACATGGCAGATCTTCACAAATGGTGCATGCCGTAGCATTGAGCATCGTGCGACCGTAAACTCTGGCAAGGAAAGACTCTCAATTGCCTCATTCCATTCCCCAAGATATGATGGCGAAGTAGGTCCTGCACGTAGCTTGATCACTGAACAAACACCAGCATTGTTTCAAAGATTGACAGTTCAAGAATACTTTAGGGGTCTATTTTCTCGTGAGCTTCACGGGAAATCCTACCTTGATGCCTTAAGGATACAACAGGATGAAGCCTCAAAATAGTTGCTTATGTTTCAGGGTGTTGCAATTAATGTATGGTTATGTTGATGAACTCCGTTTGAAACTCTGTGAGAGAGGACAACCAGAATAATGTCCAGAAATGTGCAGAATAATCATCATCATCCTTGTCGTGGTCATAGTTAAATTTGGCCATTTTCCTTGGACCCCTCATTTCTTTTAGTCGTTTGTCTTGCTTTTCTCTATAGCTTAGACATCCTCACTCTAGCTGTCTCTCTGCTCCTCGTTAACACACCTCTTTTAGTTATTAATCATTTCCATTTATGGCTTCGATGTTTCCTCGTAGAAGATTCCCTTATATTTGGTACTTTTAGTTAAATTATTTTCAACAAATTAATTAATAATTTTGATAACGTTGATAATTTTGTGAATTTAATTCAAATGTCTTTATCCAAAATTGCAATATGAATACAATAAAGCGTGACGTCTATTTTATTCTGATATATGACATCGTAAGTTATGTAATGAATATTTATTATTATTATTATAATATAGATTAATTAAATGTGTATATATGTATAAATATTAATAAATTCATAAACTTAGTTTACAAGATATTTTTTAAGGAAATTCTTGATACATCATTTTTTTTTTATAATTTATTAGGAACTTCATTTTAAAAATATTTCTTTTCATGTTTTAGAGAAATTTTTGTTAGTTTGCTAAATTATAATGCAAATTATACATTCAGAAAGGTTACAAAATTAGAAAATATTTGCCCTAAAAGAATTAAAAAAAAAAAAAAAACATGCTTCTATTATATTTGTATAATAATCTATAATGAATTTTCAAAGATTAAATGTTTATTTTTCTTGTGGGGTGGCCCCAACAGGCAAAACCCTAAATTGAGCCGGATAAAGGAGTAAAATTGGCATTTGAATTGAATTGACGACTTTGCTCAAAACCCTAATTGGATTGTTTCGTCTCCGTCGCGCACTCGATCTTACTAACAACAAACAAGGTATGCGTCCCTTAAATCTTTGTGGTCAGATCTAAATATTTAGGGCTTTGGTTTTTGGAAGAAATTTTGTTTTCGTAAAACCGATTTTAAATTCAATAATTGAAAAACTGTGGCCGCCGTCGCCTTATTCAGTTGTTAGGTTTGATTTAATGGAGTAGCTCCGGCACCATCTATGGCGTATTCCCAGCAGCAGCAGCAGCTGAGACAACAACCGGCGAGTATGCAGCCGCCGCCTCAGCAGCAGCAACAGCAGCAGCAGCAGCAGTTTGGATTTCCTTCGCAGCAGTATCAAAACCAGCCCATGCAGTACCCTCCTTTCATGCCTTCGATGCAGCAATTCCCTTACCCTCACCCGTTGCAGCAGCAGCAGCAGGTACAGCCGCCGCCGCCTCCTCCTCCTCCTCCTCCTCAGCAGCTCCACCCTCACCTGCTTCATCAGCAGCAACAGCCTCCACCTCCTCATTTCCTTCCACATTTGCACCCTCACCTCCATCCTTCTTCTTTCCATGGCCATTACGAATCTGCTCCGCCGCCGCCCCCTGCTCCTCCTCCATCCGATCCTGAGCTCCAAAAACGGATCGATAAACTTGTTGAGTATGCCACCAAGAATGGCCCTGAATTCGAACATATGATCCGCAAAAAGCAGCAGGATAATCCTGCTTATGCATTTCTTTTCGGTGGTGAAGGTCATACCTATTACCGATACAAGCTTTGGCTATCCACTCTTCCCCCAGGCTCCCCTGGCCACTTTAATCCTCCTTTCCCACCCTCTTCTGTGCGGATGATGCCTCCCCCTCCAAACCCTCTGATGAATACTGCAGTTGCTGCTTCAGCGTCTATGCCTATGATCGGTGCTCCCCCTATGCACCAACCTCCATTTTCGCCTTTCTATGATCCGCAGCAGCATCACCATCAGCACCCTCAACCTTTTGGGCCTCATGTTGGGCCAGATTTTGATCAGTCATCCAATTCCTTCAAAGTTCCTTCTGGCCCACTTCCTCCGGATGTTGCAATGGAGCTGACTAATGTGCTTAATAGTCTCAATGGCACCAAGGAGTCTATCAAAGGAGCCAAGACTTGGTTCATGCAGAGATTTCCATTTGCACCAGCACTGGCTGAGGCACTAAGGGACAGGATTTTTGCTCTGGATGATTCTGAGAGGCAATTGCATATCATCTATCTTGCCAATGACATTCTTTTTGACAGGTGCATTTTTAACTTTGAGCTATTTGCTGTTTTTTTCTTACCAAAAACTGGCTGCAACTCATTATTTGGATAAAACAAGATGATCTAGCAAAAGATAATACATAGCTGCTAACAAAATATAGTTAAAAATCTGATCGAAGCAGTTGAAAATTCAGAAATATCAGCCCTGCACTCACTTGGTGCTCTTGCTAGTGAATGCTATGATTCTATCACTTAAGGCCATATGAGGAAACACAATGAGGCATAGTAAGATGTGTCTTGTTGCTTGCATATTCTCCCTTATATAACTAATTGTGGTGCTTAAGTTGTCAAAGATGATTGGTACAAGAAAGACAAATGGCTGCTGAGAAAAAGTGGGAAACAGTTATTTGAATACATATTAAGTGGAAAGTGAGCAAAAAAAATTATTACTTTGCTGTATCCAATGTCCTTTTGCTTTCTGTTTTATTGGTTTGAATCAGTTATACCCCAGCAATCCCAGCCCTCTCCTGGGTAGCCCCTCTCTAAAAAAAAAGGAATGGTATTTAGTTGTTTTTTCTTTTTAATCTGGATGATAATCGAATTTGCAAAAGAATTCATGTATTCTATATCTTTTCTTTTGAGAACGAGCCTAATTACTTGCTTGGTACATAGACAGAAAATGAGAGTAAATATGAGCAATCTTATTGGGGCTGCTTTGTCATTGGGGCCGCTTTGTCTTTGGGGCGTCTGCAATCAGTTATGTGCCAAATCCATTGTTTGGAGCCTCTTTACTTAAAGAGTTATCTGTTTTCATGATGAGGGTGGAAATTAGAGGAAAATAAGGGAGAATGGGGGGAGGAAGGGGAGGAAACTAGAGGAGAATTAGAGATGACAGAAGAAAGGAGACAGGAAACACTGAAAGCTGAAAAAAAAAAAAACAGCATAACAGCTTTATTTAATTCCATTGAACAACCAGTTTGTCAAATACCTAAAGGTCTGCTGTATATGCAAACATAAAATAAACCTAAAATTAAAAATTGAAAATAAGATAACTTCCATTATTACTAATGAAAGTAAACTGCTAAACAAATGGTAAATTGCATAACATTATAATGGAAGTTCACTGAGATTTTGAATCACCTGGAATTTTGAAGTTTTTTAGAAAGCATATTCTTTTGTAAATAGTCAAAAGTTAGTTTCTGAATCCGAAAAACTAGATTCTTGTTAAAGTTCTCAATTTTCAAACTTCAAACAAGTAGGACTTAAGGTAGGTCATACCACACATAAATATTACCGATTTACCTGAAGATGTTAGATGAAAATGCTTTGTAAAAAAATCACAGCCTAAAGAAATCATACTCACTCGCAAGTTTGTATAGGTATAATCACTTGCATTTGCCATTTTACATTTTTTTCTCAATTTCTGATGGAAAGACACTGGCTCACCATGAGCGTCCTCCAAAGTTGTTAATTTATCACCAATTGCATTTATACAGACTCCTGCAGCATGTTTATTTATCATCTTTAAATTTGCTTTACATTACTGATTGTGATTTCATTTTTACCTTGGGCTTATCGATGCAATTGTGTATGAGGTTGTAGAACTGGATTGGAGTTGATTTTTTTTTTTGCTGAACAATTGAACTTTCTCCAAAAATGTTTTAGAACAAGTATATAATTGTCTGTGCATTTATAGCTTCATATGCCTTTATGATGTGATTCATGATGACTACAAAGGTTCATGTAACTCAAATAGATAAATATTGAGGAAAAAGGAAGAACATCTTCTTTTAATTACCTGTCTGCCTTCGATTCTTTTGTGGAAAGATTGAGGCTCCGCATATTTCACCTTAGTGACACATTGTAATCTGTAATGTAGCACATAATGGGATGGGAGAACAGTAAAAGCATACTGTTTTTTGCTGGCCAACATGGTCCATTTTTCATGACAACAACGATAGAAACAAAGTTTTAATCTCAAATTTGATTGGGGCTGGTTACATGGATACTTTCTTGTTATTACATTTTGTTATGAACTGTTTTTGGTGTGAGATTTAATTGTTTCAAATCCTTCCTGACTAAAGATTTCCAAGTCAACTTAGTTGTCCTCTCCTTTATACATCATCCAATTGGTGCTAAACCTATTTTACTACAAATATCTCATTTCTTATTCAATCTCTCTTAGAGTGACCGCAAATCCACTTAAGTATACTCATCTACCTTAAACTAATTTTCTTGGACATGTTTCTTCACAACCCAACACTTTTTACCGTATAACATTGCTGGTCTATTTGTTGTTTACTAGATTTAACCCTTCAATTTAATGGGGATTTTGTGTACATGCAAAAATCCATCTCCATTTTATCCATCCAACCCTATGACATGAATTTTCCATGAAAAAACCTAAATGTTTTCTTATTTGCTTAGTTGATTCTTGTGTATTGTATTTGATTTTAATTTGTCTAATGTGCATTGTTTGCTCTGATTAGTGTGTATCCTTTACTATTTATACAGTTTGCAGAGGAGGATGGATCCCCATAACCTTGATGATGAGGCCATTGCATTTAAACCATTTTTAGGCTCCATGCTCGCAAGAGTTTACCACAACCCTCAAAATAAGGATGAAAATCAATCACGGTTGCAGAAAATTTTGCAGTTCTGGGCTTCAAAGGAGGTTTATGATCAAGACACTATTTATTTACTTGAGGGTGAGATGGTTGGTGGACAACCAACCGATTCTTTTCCAGGGGCTCCAAAGGAATTATCTACTGCTTCAGCGGATTCAATGGCTCCAGGTTGCCACACACAAGCTTTCTTTTTAGAGATTTAAGGGATGCTTCAAGAGCTATAGGGTGGTTGTTAAGAGCCCCTGTGTCTTCTGATGAAATAAAGATGTTGCCATTGGATTTTTTTTATTTTTTTCAAGTTATTTGTATTTACTTTTCCTGTCCAATCTATTGTCTAACCATTAAAACATTTTCTTCTTGCCTTCCTGCAGGCTTTCCGCATCAAACAGTAAAACTTAATGCTTCACACTGGCAGCCTGATAGACAAAGTATGTCGGATCAGGAGCATCCTGATAAACAACCGATCACAGCCATGGCACCAGCCATTAGAAACCAACAATTTATTCCAAGTTCTGGCCCTCCTGGTGGTTTTCCAGGTACCATGCCTTTAAATTCTTCTGTTCCACAAGTAGATCAACAGCCTGCAGCACATTCATTGCAAGCGGCCCCTGCTAGCACTGCTGAAAAGTTACCTCCATATCCATTGTTTCCACCTGGTCTTATTCCTGGGATGGTCAGAAAGATGCAGATTGGCAGTGGGGTACCCTATTCCCCTTTGAGCCCATTGGACATCCCAACATTTATACCTCCATCCAATGTATCCCAGTCAGAAATTCTGGAGAGAGTCTCGAAGTTCTTTAAAGAGATTGGGGAGGTTAACCCATTTGAGGGACCAGCGAAGTCCTATTCAAAAGATGAAGATGATGAGTATGAGAGAGAGCCTCCTGTTCGCAAGGGAGGAGCTTGCATCCCTCCACCCCCCAACTTGCAGGTTGACCCAGAGACCGGGAATTATGCTGATGGGAGTGTAGAAAGGAAGCCTGGATCAAGTAGCACAGAAAGGTTGGGACTTGGTTCAACAGCTGATCCTAATGAGGCAAGCCAGTATGATGATGTTTATGCATCTTATAGGAAACAGAGAAGCTCCACCTATCATTTGTCCATGAGTGCAAGAGCTGCCACAAGGTAGAATAGTCTCTGTTGTCTCACTATTTTATTGTAACCGGAGAATGAAGGATATGAAGGCAGATGTTCACAATACACATTCCTACAAAGTTTGTCGGAGGATATATTGGAGTATGAAACTTGATAAGTTGTATCCTACTTTGATCGTTTTACTTAGGTGACTCACTGCCGATCATTGAGGAAACATGAATGTGTTGTTGTGTTTTTTTTTGACCACACTGCACAGCAGAACCGGTTAACTATTCCGTGGCCAAATATCATAACTTGGGTTTAATCTTTTGATTAAAAGGAAAACCGAAGCTTTGCCTTTTTGAACAGAAGATAATGACTTGGCAAAAGGAAGGTGCAATTTTCTCATCGATACGGTCAAACCTTTCAAATAACATGATATGGGAGAAAGTTACACCAAGTAGTTGAAAAGTTTACATATTCAGTGTGCCAAGTTAGTAGGTTGAGTACGCTGGCACCGATCCTCGTCCTTTGCTCTTCACTTTGGTGTATTTTTCCCATTTTCTTTTCTCCATTCTAATAAATTCTTAAGCTTGTGTTATGGTTTCTCAATGATCTACACCATAACTTGGGCTTAAAGTGTCTAATAGTGCGGCTTGACTGGGGTCTAAGTTGATGTATTCAAGGTTAAGAGAGAAGAGTGAAGTGTGGAGAGAGAGAGCGAGAGGGAGAGAGAGAGGGAGATAACTTGTAGCCATCGACGCTTAAGCAGGGTTGGTGAGAGAGAAGTGCTGTGACAGGGAGAGGATGTAAGAGAAATTGACTATTTCTCTTAATTGTCAATTATTATAATATAAGATTATCTTAATTCTCAGTAATCTTACACATGTCAATATTTGGACCTTTTAGCTGTCGGACAGAAGTTTTTCTTTCTAAGCCATAGCCATAGAAAAAGTCCAAAAATGCGATTCAATTAGAAATAGAATGTAAAAGGGCTCACCATTCATCTGTGAAAGTAGTGTCTATTATTATTATTATTATTATTATTATTGTGACGATGAAGGAACAACTACATGTCATAAGTAAAAATTACAAAGCTGAAATGGAATAAAACGCAAAGGCACAATAAGACACAGCAGCTAAACCCAGTAATTTGAAAAAAAAAAAAAAAAAAACAAAGAGGTTGTCAAATGGCTAGGTGGATTTTTTCCCTAAATTTTGTAAATGATCATTATTTAATTCTTAGCCACCATTTTAGTTTATTTAGATGATGCCATTAATTTTTGACAACTTATGACAATATTTGTAACACAAGGATCGCCGATCATATCCTCAGATAATCAAGATAAGATTTTCCATCAAGCTCACGAGAGAATAGGCCCTTGTGATACTCTTCAACTCCAATACTTCTAAACATTGCTGGTGTTTCATTGGTGATTAGGCTGGATGCTGGCCTTATTTGGATTCCATATCTGGGGCACAAAACGTTGCAATTGAGAGTCTCTCTTTGTCAGGGTTCACCGTCGCTCTATGCTCAATGCTGCGGTATGCTCCATTGGTTATCATCTGCTAGTTGAATAGCGGAAACCAATATTTAATCAATTCAAATGGTCAGGAATAAAATCTTCGAGAGTAATAAAGTTAAAAAAAAAAAAAAGAACAAATCGATCGATATTACTCATGTTCAGTGATGATGCAAATCTGAATCCATTCCCGAACATCATTCAACAGTTTTTTAAGTTATTGGGTTGCATAGTTTCATAACACAATATAACATCTATCAGTCTGTCATGGAGATGACGTATGCTTTTTTTAAGCTCCATTAGCATGTTAGGTGCCTCAAAAGTTGTCATGTTGGTTTGACCATTTGGTGCTATAATTACCTCTAAAATATCTCCAATGTTGACAACAAAGGCATTTGGGAGAGGCCTAACAGAAACCCACTTTCCATCTTTCTTGATTTGTAGGCCTTCTACTTCATTGACTTGCAGGAGAATTGTGAGACCTGTGGAGTCTGAATGCGGAGTGAGGCCAATGACTTTCTCCGGTTGAGGGCACGGAGGGTAATAGTTCATTCTCATTGCTTGAAGTCCGCCTTCGAAGAACTCTTCCATTTCCCCTGCCTCCATGTTCAATGCTCTGCCCATCTGTGCCAGGATGGCCATGGCCAGATTTTTCACTTCCGATGAATAAGTATCCAGAGTGTCTCTACAAGAAGGAAGAGATCACTTTGAAACAGAGAAGTAGGGGGTTGTTTGGCATTAATTAATTATTCATTGTGGTTGATTTGTGTAGATACATATGCACAAACATGCATAAAAGCATATTGGAGAGAGAGAGAGAGGGAAAGAGAGAGTTGCCTGATAGGAAGAGGTAGCAATGGAAACAAGTGGGGTTTTCTTGCATCAGCTGGCTGGGTTATCATGAAGAAAATGTCACCCCAATCAAGTTTTTGATTCTCAGATACAACAAATGCTTGTCCAAAACCTTCTACTTCTCCAGGATATTGCCAGAATTTTTTCTTCTCTTCCATTGGGAGACTGAAGAAGTCTTGGACGTCCACCTTCAGCTTCTCTATCAGTGAGGTGCTCACTTGATGGTTCACCAACTGCAAAAATGTAGGATACCATACTTATTATTATTATTATTATTATTATTATTATTATTATTACATCTCCATTTATTCACCTGCAAAAACGTATGAGTGGTTGACTGACTTCTTTTAGGTTTAAAATCACACAATTATTTATTTATTTATTTTAAGTAGCTTAGTTGAACCCAAAACCACGAGTCATAGGGTCATGGCCGAAAGGTTAGGAGGTCCACTGGTTGAAGCCTTGCCCGGTGACCTTGTGGAGCACGACCCAAAGTTGTTGCTTCTTTACCTTAATTAGCACTAGGCTACACTTTCACACCTTTTAGAGAAGAGCAAATCATTAATTGTATATTTATAGTCATTTTATAAATAATTATAATAATTATGCATCATTTTACTTGTATCTGTCTTGTGTTCATGTGATAAATCTCCTTTTATAGTGAGGCATGTAATATACCAAAGTTTTAGGTTTCGGGTATATCAATACTGGTTATTGAAGAAGAAAGTGAAGCACCGTAAGTAAAGAAAAAGGAAAATAAATAGACAGAGATGAAGGGGGAAGCTGAAGAAGGAATGCAGATGGGGCGTACCTGGAAGAAACCCCATTCCTTGCAAGCAAAGTGGAGCTTGGCCAATTCAGAGTCTGCGGATTCTCGAGAAAGTAGCCTCTGCATGTCAACTATTGGGACCTCGTGCGGTGAAGCATTACTATCATTGGCAGCAGCTATGGACAGGTCCTCGTCAGGACGCTTGTATCTGGGTGGAACGGCAGCAATATGACCCTTGGCCAATTCCTGAACAGAAGGCACAAGAAGAGAGCTTCCAAGATTGTATTCCATTTTTGTTGAGCAGAATGGTTGCGGTAGAGTAGCTACTAGTTTTGTTTGCAGGCTCTCTTTGGCGCGATCGATTAAGGGGACAATTGGAAAGATGGGCAATAATTGCTATGACGGGTGCCGCCTAGGTGACCAATATATATATAGGCCGGCCATGAATACACCCTCCCCCGAATTTTTCAAAACACAATTAACTAACCAAAAAAAAAAAAAAAAAAGTTGCGTGGATGGATAAACACCCAACTTTCAAATTAGAATTTAATCTCTAAATATTACACAAACATAAATTAATTAATATCAATTCATACATTATACGTTAGTTGTAGTTTTCATGAATTTAATGCATAATCACAATTAATAACGATTAGTACGATTATATATATATTCAATAATACGATAATATAATGTGAGTTGACATACGTTTCACCGTCAAATTCTTCGCACGAGCTCTTCCAGAAACAAAGTATGTGGACAAGAATGCATCCACGCTTATCAAATGAAAATCAAACTAGGCGTGCTGGCTTTTGACGTAGACATTTCAGCGACGCTGGGGGCGGGGGGGTTGGGGGGTGGAAACCACGTAAGGATTAAGAAAAAAGGTCCAGAAAACAAGGGTTACTGATGAAGATGTCCGCACTACGTGAAAACCTCATCCCCGCAAGTCTTTTGCTCTGAGACAACTCCTTGGCTTTGTCGACCCAATTTTCAGTTCACGTCATTTTTCAACCAACTTGAAAAAAAATAGATTTAGCTCACGGAATTGTGTTCACATCTTTTTTTTCTTTCTTTCTTTCTTTCTAATTACAAAGTTTATTGAATCTAAAACTATATGAGAAAAATAATTTTTCTATTTTTTTATAAATTCATTAAAAAAAATTAAGCTCTTAAACAGTAAGTATTTCCAGGAAAATCATATTATATTATTATTCTTGAATTAAATACTCCAAGTGAGTAAATTTTCAACATCCAATCCTTTCCCCAGGCAGAAGAGCTATACTCTTTTCTTTTTTTTTTTTTTTTTTAATACACTTGACCATTTATATAGAGTGCATGCACATCATACGTCAGTCATGGCCGGTGGGAGTAGGAGTGCTTCCCCATTAGCATCGAAAGTGATCTTTTCATTAAAATTTTACGCCTTGGATTGATTGAAAGTGAGGTAATGATGACGAGACTACGATGAAAATCTTCCTGTGGGACAACTTCTGGAAATCGAAGAATAATTGCAATTAGAAGGATTAGAACACGTAATTGAAAGCATCTAGTCCCGCTCGTTACATCCACACCGAAAATGTTCAACTTTGCTACAGTTTCTAACGTTTTCTCGTTGGACAATTAGTAAAAGATATGGAGATAATAAGTTATATATGAATGTCAAATGTTTAAATTATTCTAATAAGTTAAAAAAAAGCTTTGACTTTAAAGATTTATATAAAAGATATGGAGATAATAATTCTTAATATGTTAATTAATAAAAAAATATATAAAGTGTACAATCATCATCATATATGTGAATTGATTTTATAATTTATTAATAAGAATAATTTGTTTAAAACTTATCTATTATATTATTGAGATTTGTTGTAATGCACATTTTACTATATAAAAGTTTAATCCATAAAATACTTTTATTTATATATTTGACTTTTAAAATTATAAAAAATAATCATATTTTTAATATTTTAAAAATAGAAAGAAATTATTGAAATATTTATAAAATGATTATTAAACATATCTATTTTTATTTGACAATTATAAAAAATATATATCTTTTCATGGAAAGGCATAATAAGAGGATTGCATGTATTTATTGAATCCAAAATATTTTCTTTTTTGGTTAAACAAATTTTAAGTCATTATATATATATATATATATATAATATGATTTCTTTTTTATTTAAAGATAAAAGAGATAAAAATATGATTGTTTTAATAAAATAAAATTTTGATAACATAATTTTTTTTAGTATTTAACTTTAACAATACAAAATATAATTAAATATATTTATTTTATTATATAAAAAAATTATTGTAACTTAATTATATTATTATAAATAAATACAATTATTTTTTTAAAAAATAATATTTAACACACAGCTAAAAATAATTATTTCAGTTTCAATACAGTAGCATTTTTAATGAAATGGAAGATGGCAGGAAACATTTGCTGCGATCAAGATTCAGCTTCGGGAATCCGGCTACTTACCACCAAAGAAAGATCGAAGATTACGTACGCTAATGGAGTTGAAAAACCCCAAAACAACAGAGCAGGGAGCTGAGTTGTCAGCTCAAGACCGGGTCATTACGCGGCTAATCTGAAATTATTTGTGATTATGTTTACACTTTGTTAACATTTTCCCAGTTTTTAAGTATCCCCTTCAAAGTCTCAGGAGCAAGCTTAGAGTCGTACAAATCTGCCAGAAAAGCTATAAGACTTTTGCTTGTTCAAGGCTTACATCATATCACGGAAAATGCAGGTTTATTTGCATGTTAGTTAGTAGCTTAAAACATCTATAATTATAATTATAATTATAATTATAATTTTTTAGTAATGAAAAGAACTGACTTCGTTTGTATAGCTACTAAAGATCAAAATCAAATGCAGATTTTCTTTGCTGCAAGGGAATGACTTAAATTAACCACTAAATTGTACAAACCCTAGGGCAAGATGGCAGCTTCCAATTTTTCTTCTTCCATTCAAGGAAAACTCAACCGGAATTTACTTCCTTAAAATAGACTCTCTCTCTCTCTCTCTCTCTCTCTCCCAGGAGTTAGGTTTGCCGCCTATGATGAACTGTTCGTGGATAAGCCCAACTTCCTTCAAGCTCATGTTAACTATATCAGATATTGATGTAATATATAGCAACTGCACAAAACGACCTGCATTCAAAATTCTCTATTGCAGTTAAAAAGCCTACAACATCCACAATCTCCCTCGCCTTTCCCCCCAAAAGGAACAGCGTTGTATGATTTGGAGCCTGATTTCAAAGAATCAGAAACGAGCTATTCTAAAATTTTTACTATCTCAACGTTGAATGAAATCCAACACTTTGCATTCAAGTAACAAATATTTGACGTGAATCAAAAAGCTACCACCGCATCAAGTTTGGCATTAGAACCCAGAAGTATGTAGAGTTAGACGTAAGATCAATAATCCAACAATGCTAACAGGCTTCAGTTCATTAGTATCGAATCAAAAAGCATCAATGCTAACAGGCTAAAAACTGCAAGATAACTCTTTCGACATAAAATTATACCTGAAAATTTCACATGGGAAATACCCTTCAGCATCATGCCACCGGACCCATTAGCCTCCTTAGTTCATCTACTTCTCCCATTTTTCTCTGGCCACAATCTTGAACTTCCCAGTCTTCTGTTGCTGCCGACAATAATGAAAGTAATCAAGAAAAATAGCTAAAAATCAAAACTTGAGTCCAAACTGGAAATCAAAAAAATTATTAGCATTATATTTACTTTTCTCCACAACTCAGTGTGGCTCTTGCAGAACCCAGCTACAATAGTTTCTTTCTTTTTCTTTCCCTCTCGATATTCAATGCAAAGATCCCCATCCAATGCACAAGTAACGTGAAACGCGAGAGAACATTTAGACTCTGAGCATTCAACAACACAGCCTTTTCTGTTCTGGCACATATAGCACTTGCCTCCCCACCTACTTTTAGGAACCATGGAGCAATCAATTCCCTCGCGGCCATCTGGGTCCTCAAAGAACACCTCAGGAACAAAGAGTGCGCAGATAATATGGGCCCATGACTCATTCTTGGTGGGCTTCAAAGCACCATTTTTAGATGGACACAGACAACAAGAAATGGGCATCCTTTGCTCCTGCGATCGGGAAATCAGACATCTAGAACAGAACCAATCATCTTCCGGGATACCCTTTGCCAAAGGATTGCCATAGCAGGTAGAATGTACCATTAGATCACACCCGTCACACAACACAATGGGATCTGCTGGATCCCCGTCCGTGCTTTGACAAATAGCACACAGAATCCCATCATCCTCAGCTTCAGCTCCAGCCTTTTCTTCCCGTTCCTCTCTGCCTTCATCTCCACCATTTTCATCTTGCTCAGCGATTTCAGTGGACTGAACATCTGCACTACAAACAAATGGGATTTTCTTCTCTTCATCTCCTTCCTTGTCTGCTTCTATAGACTGATTCGAACTATCTCCAAATGGGTTTTCTCTAAGGTTGCTTATTTCACGGATTTGGGCAATTTCACGCTGATTTGCGCCAATTGCAAATGGGGTCTTCTTATCTTCATCATCGTCAAAGGGGGGTTCATATTCAACATTGAGATCCAAAGGCAAAGGTGGCTTACCAGAGGAGGAGGAGAAATAATCAGGGTGAAGAGCCCGTATTCTCTTCTTGGTAGGCAAACAATACGTAGTAGTGACTGCAGGAGCAGTAGCAGCAGTGAGTCTAGGTGTGGGGCCGTTGAGCAGGTGAAGTAGTGAGGACCGGCTCGTTTCTCTTCTTGGCAGGAAGCTTCAGAGAAATGCGCACATTCTCTTTGTAGTCTTCTTCCGCAGCATTATCGACGTCTTCTTCTTGTTGCTGCTGTTGCAAAAGTCTAAACCTTTTGAGAGGAGGCAATGCTTGATACTTGACTTCCATTCTCTCTCTCTCTCTCTCTCTCTCTCTCCCTCTCTGTGGCTCTTCTGTTTTCAGATTTTGGCGCACTGTATATAAAGAGTGTGTGTGTGTCCGAGAGTTTGGTGTTGAAAGAGGTAATTGAAAGTTTCAGGGTTTGGGAAATTCTTTTGGCGGGAATTCTTTTGGCGTCATCGTTTTGATTGAATTTGAAATGGAATTTATGTTTTAAATTTTTTTTCTTGCACCCGCCAAAATTGAGTTGCAACGTTGACTCTCCTTATTTACGTTTTTATTTTTTATTTATTAATTAATTTTCTGCAACTTCCAACTAAGCAAGCCTAGTTGATCATGTTTGTATGCATATTGTTTACTTAATAGCAACATTTTTGTAGTACCAAATAAATATTATCAAAATAATTAGATATGGATCCCTAAAATTACCAATTTGTACCCAAACAAAAAACTCACGAGAAAGCCTAGTTCAAGTTTTGTTTCTGTTTTTTCGGTTTTGTACCTTATAAGGGCGAAATGGAAAAACCTCCTCTGCTGCTGCACTGCGCTTCATTTTTAAAATCAAAGCATGAAACAGGGCATTTATGTTGAGAAATACACCAGAAATTTTCTTACGGATGTTTTATGAGAAGGAACTCTTACAGTAAATCACGAGGAAACTAGTAGTATGGCAATTCATCCCTGCATTTCCAACCTGCTTCATGGTTTGATCCTGGGAGAATAATACCCAGAAAATATCTTACGTATCCATCCCCGCAAAGGTAAATGGCACTTCCTGCCGATGGTCAGACCATGGACATCCTTGGACAATTAGGCTTCCCTTCAGAACCCTTAAGGCCGATATGGGAAGACACGTTGAGAGACTAAACAATCAACCGATTTGTCTGTCACTGCAAGAGAAATAGCCAAAGTAGGAAGACTCTTTGCACCATATTAAATTAAGCACCCAAATGAGTGACTCTTGACAGTGCGAATTTTCATCTTTATGCCACTAAACACACAGCAGAACTAGTCATGATACGTTGATGAAAAGTTTGAACACATAGATGAATACCATATTAGCAACTGCAATTATTGGCATTATTGGCATGATTGGCAGTATTATCTGACTTCAATTTCTCCCATTAAATGATGGAAAAACATGAAATTTAACAAATGAGCAAGTAGGAACATGTTTCTTTTATTCCAAATAGTAAAGAGTAGGCAAATATACCTCACAGAAGGACATTCTGCAATAGCAAAGGCAGCAGCTTGGAATAGCCAAAAGATAGTATGCCTGGAATACAATATAAGAAAAACAACCACATCAAATGAGAAGCAAAATAATTTGGAATGCAAATGTCCCCACGCCAACACAAGACAAAAACTTATGAGTTATGGAACCTCTGACTAAGCACTAACCCAACCTGAAAAAAAAATCTCAACAAATGACAGCATAGGCATGGATGATTTACCATTCTAAGAGATAATGGGTTACACAATCACACTCTTGCGGTGGCCCAGATCACCTCCAGTCATATATAGCAGAAAGAAAAGCATAAAACTAGCCAAGGAAGGCCTTGATTGAGCACTAATCTGACATGAACCAAGAGCTCCACAAATGATAGCATAGATGATTTTTACCACATTAAGATATGGCTGGTTAAACTTACTTATATACATATAGTGCCCGAGGTCCATTTTGAATCATATTACTAAAAATAAAAAATGGCACCTACAGATTTGATTAAGAGTGATGAGAAGCTGCACTCACTCATGAGATCAGATACATTAGGTAGGAATTATAATTTTAATAATGGTGAATTAGAATAGCCCTCTTTAGCCACAAAGCCAACAACCAGAACCATGCTTTTCTGAAAATGCTTACTCTTAGTTGGATGTCAGCTCAGAAACTTTAAAGTCCATGATGAAATCAGAGCACTGTGGCTAGAAAACATAAAGTTCACCTTTTCTATCACTTCGTCATCAAGTGAATGCTTAGACCATCTTTGAAGCCTACAGGATATCCAACAATAAAGTTCTGAGAAGCTTAACATCTCTACATCTTGGTTTCCCATACCCACTATAACTCTAAATAATGCTGTTTCCAATAGCACTTTCCAATATTCTGCTGTGCTTTCACTGATTAAGGTCAATAAATAGCCATCAGATGTCCTTTCTTTAGTTGTCTCCAATTATCCTTCTAACCATCAAAAATTGCCTGCTATGCCTTGAAAGCAAGAAACACAAACTCAAAACTAATTTACTGCTAAATACAAAGAAATTGAACAACCACATCATCGATAAAGCAGGCTTATCAAAAAAAAAAAAGAAAAGAAAAGAATGCAACAATAAATTCTAAAACAGCTCAATAAAGAGATGCAGCATCACAAAAAGAAGATAGGTTACACAACCTCATATCTAGCTAGAATTTGAACACTATACTAATGAATGTGCTACAAGGCTGCTTACTAAGTACCAAAACCAAACCTAACCACCACTGCCAATGCTCAAGCAAAACAAAGCACCAACCTACCATTACTGTTGCCAAGGTAAAATCCAAAACTTCTTGTCTCTGACATCCCAACCAAAAAAACCATTGTCTTTGCATATCAATAACAAGGGGACAATACAAAACAAAGTACATTCAACTTAGCACACATTAACAGTAAATTGTATCACTTACTTGACCCAAAAAAATTTTATAATGCAGCTTCACAGTCAGAAGTGACTTATGAGGTGAATAACATATTTCCACAAGTAAATAAGCTTCTCTGAAAGTTCGGCTGCTGTTCAAAACAGGATGATAACCATTTTATTCCCTTTCAAAAGGGACAGAAAAAGGATATTTCTCTTCAACCACCTCTCTGTATAATGAATGTAGAAAAAAAAAAAGCACTTTCCATTCCATTCAAGAACTAAATCTTCCACCCTCAGAAATTCAGTCCTATTTTTGTGCTGCTCATATCTACATTTGGTCAAATGCCAACAACACCCAACAACAGCAAACAAGTCCTACGACATAACTCACCATGGCATAGCCACTAGGAATTAAAAATAGAAAGTGCGAAGGAAAGCAGCTCTCCTTATATTACCCTCACACAAGACAGGTGGGGAGGAGAGAGATCCAGCTAAGTCCAAACTAAGTCCAAGCAAGACATAAAAATTTCATCTAAGCCAAGAGGAATGTTCACATCCATAATTGTGCATGCAATGAATTACAGTTGATCAATGCTAACAAAGTACACAAATGCCATGCATACTAAACTGTTTAACTCAAAAGCTTAAGCATTAGTTGAGGCCCAAGAATAGATAAAATATTAAACTTTAACACATTCCCTCACATGAAAGCCCAACTCTCTTGGGCTGGAAATGTGAACAAATAAGGTTCTCTTAGGCTCTAGAAATCTACAATTAAATGTGAAGGCAGCATAATTTGAACTCATGATCTCTTGGTCATATAAGCTACGATATCATTTCAAGAAATCATCTGATCCAGAAGCTGAAGCTGTAGGTGAGGCCTAAGAATGAATCACATACTAAACTCTAACAACTACCATAACAATCATGAACAGATGGGTAAAGATGATGACAACTGCTATCTTAATTTAATTCCATCTCCCAATTTGAAAATTTTCTTGTCCACATGAAACCAAGAAAAAGTACAGCTTTTTGGGCCAATAAAGAAAAAGAAATTCTAATACAAGTGTTTCCAGGGGGGGGGGGGGGGGGAAGAGCACAGGGAGAAAACGATATAAACATAAAACCCAGAAAAAGAAAAGAATTACAAAACATTCTTGCTTGTCCAGAGAAGATTATATTATAAGGCCTTCATGTCGGCTAAAAATATGGGACTCAATCATAACCACTTGAAAACTTGTGCAGAAATGTAATTGACATTCATCTTAATCTATAGGTACTTTGCTTCAGAACACACATAATTCCGTACCATTTATTGTATTCAATTTTGACAACAAGCATTAAATCTTTTTTATCCAACTGAAATGATAATCATAAACAATCCATCAAACATTTTCCACCATTATACTTTCATGATTAGAATCATGAATATGGCAGCCCTATTCATGGATGTTTATGTTCTCCTCTTCTCCCCACTGAGATTTCCCTATCTTGGTCCAATTTAGGTCAGACATCTCTTTCTTTTCCCCCTGAAGGCTGGACTGAATCCTTTCAGAATCAACAACCATCAAGAATCTGCTAAAAGTAACATTTTTAAAGGTTTAACTCACTGTCTTATAATGTATAAGAAAACTCACTGCCTCATACATTGAAGCAAATCAGTTGCAAATCTGAGTCATATTTTCCTGTGAATCATCAAAAGGCAATCTAAGAAATGGGCTAGCTGAATGGTAAGGAACAAATGCCTCTGCATACAGGCCTAACTGAGACACAAGCCTTACCTCATTTTTCCACCAGATGGAAACCCTGCAATGTGAAACCTTCCAGCTTTGTCTTGCAACCCACAATAAAATACAGTGCACAATACTTTTCCCAATTGCCTCGTGTTAAAAATAGGATTAAAATATTTTATCTTATTTCTGTCACAAAAAATGACCCTTGTTTTAACAAGTTCAATAATATTAGTTAACCAGCAGAGAATGATTGCCTATTCTTGGTAACCAACATGCAAAGGGAAGACAATTAGGAAGGGCCAAAAACCAATTCAATATTTGCTACAGATCAGATGAAAGGAAAAGAAATTGAGATGAATGACTTACAACTAAAACCCTTAATCATTTATACACATGATGCCAATTGACTCGCCCCCAGATGTAAAAGAAGTTAGATAGAAAAGATACAGCTACAATCTTAAAGCTCCTGACATAGCAGAGAGCAATAGAAGGTAAAGATGGAAACAAGGAAAGACAAGTTTAGAGGAAAAGAGACTAGAAATAGCAGTTTAGACAGAGAGAAAAGAAGCTTAGGGACAATAAAGACAGGGAATTCCTCAGATAATCTATCATAGAAGCTAGAGTACACAATCACACAAAAAAACATTTTTTAGAGTCTCCAAGCATTAGAAATGTGTCACTACTTACAGTTAAGGCACAAAATCACAAGAAAACCCTTCTTTTGTGGTCTCCAAGCAAACTAGAAATATGTTACTATTTAAAGTCCTAGTCAGATAAATGATCCTACTTGACACCAAAACTCATGATCAAATAACTTATTGGAACTAATTCTGCTTGTAACATGATTCTGATTTTCCCAATAACAAATAAACTGTCAAATTTGTTTTTGAAATCTCCAATTGCTCTTTCTTGTTCTCCATACATTCCTTGGACCCAAATGCTAATATTCATGGGTAGATTAAGTGGAAAAAATCTCATGGGTGGAACAATATCAGTTCAAGGATGATACAAAGCACTATAATCTGCTAGCCAGTAAATGCCTATCAATGCAAACAAGAAAGTACAGAGAGAGAGAGAGAGAGAGAGAGAGAGAAATTCAAAACTTAAGTTTGTCCTCATCAAATGCTGAAAGACCAAAAATTAAGAGAAGAACAAAAAAAGTCACTAATGGAAGTACTTTCATTACAACAAAACTAAAATAGTAACAGCATAATGAACAACCAGGGTAACATAACTGTCATTATTTCCAAGTACAACTTCATTAAACCTCATTGATGACCAACTCTCCAGCAGTAACTATCAGGTGATATCAGTGCAAACATAGTGCAAAGAGTCTAAAAGGTCACAGCCCAAAGTACCATGTAGAACAGCTAGCCTGATTTGGAAATCAGTCTATCTGTGTCCTTGAGCTCGCCACATGTCATACACAGCCCAGGATCCAGATCCAGTTCCATAATGTGGAAAGCTTTCAACATGAGCTTGTACCTGAAGTTTTACAAGGGAATAAGAACATGATATTGGTTGTCTTGACCACATAAATAATAATGCTGCATCACATAACCTACACAAGTGCTTGCACGACTACATAAACATGCATGCACACATGACTTCAGAAATAGAAACATCAAGATACAGTGAAACATATAAACCACTTACAGGATTCATGCCATAGGCAGCTTGATATGGGTATCCTGGATATCCAGCCTCAGGATTGCCATAATTTGCATTATAAGCTGTACCTGAAGGGGAAACATAATGCAGAGGAGACATAAGTGCCCAAGATTAGCAATGTTTTAGAATATAGACCAAACTAATCTCTAACAATTTACTGATTTTAACCAGTAAAATGCATAATTGGGTGGTTGCAAAGCCAATCTCAACCAATCTGTTCATTTTACAGATATAAGTTCAGACTGTGTTCTACAAATCATCGCATACCAATATCCAGAAGCAAAAAGAATAATCTGTGCAGCCAGGCAAACCATTTTAGGCTAAATTCCAGAGATGGTGCAGCAAAGAAAACTGCAAAGCTAGGCTCAGCAGAAGGGCGGAGATAGAGAGAGGGGGTGAGAGACTACAAGAAAGAAGAAGAAATTATCATAGGTTCTAATAATTAAGTTGGAGATGTGGTTAAAGAAAAGAAAACATTCACCATGAGGCTTTCAGACCAACTTCATCTTAGTCTGAGAATGTCCTAGTTTCCAACAGTCACAGACAAGCAAGATTTTCCTTGTCATTCCTAACTGATAGGCATTTTCAGCGTGGCATTACAGGAACAATTTTTCCAAGCAAATCTAACTCCAATAGTCTACTTATATTTGTATATTTTCCACTCCCTACCAATTTTTAGTCACATGCTGAATACAATGAAGATTATCATACCCAAATAGGCATTGAATTTGATCAAAAAAGCGATATACCTGGATTCACTTGGGTGGCAGTGGCGGCAGCAACAGCAGGAGGAGGTCTCTTGTCTGCACTAGCTATCTCTGCACGAAGTTTCTCCAGCTCTCGAGCCATTGCAATTAGTTTGCCCTGCATTCTTTGACCATGTTCATAATTGTCTGCACAACCTTTCTTCTCATACTCAATGGCACCTCTATATTCAAGCAAAATGATCACCACAGAGAAATTTATGAATTTGCAAACTCTTTTTTTATTAAAAAAATAGAAAACAACAACTCAATAATTTAAGGATGACGAAAAGGAATACCGGGCACGCTGCAATTCGTGCTTCATGCTCTCAATTTGAGCCTTCAAAGCGGGTAATTGTTGTAAATCTGCACTATACCTAACCAAGTCTTGATTCATCGCTTGAACCTGGCCCGTAAGCTCTTGACGCACATCGCTAAGCTCCTTGATATCAGCAAGAACGTGACGAAGCTCCGTCCGCATGGCCTCGACACCACGAAGATCGGCCTCCAGCCTCAAAAATTTGTCGTGAAGTTCTCTCATCCGAGCATCTTTCTCCGGTCGCATGGCAGCCGCAAAGTGTGCCTTGTGCTGGAGCTCCTGCTGCGCAACCTCCAGCTCCTGCTTAAGCGCCACATGAGTTGCCGCCAGCCGTTGGTTGTCGGCAAGCAAACCTTGGATTTCTTGGTATTGGGCAGCAACACGCTCCTCTATTACGGCAGGGTGTCGAGGCGGCAGCCGTCTCGGGTCCATCCTCAGTTCCTCAAGTAGCGCCGGATGTGGCCGCGGAGGAGGCGGGACTGGTCCAAGGCTGCCACCGCCAACGTGCGCCGGCGGCAGTAAGCCATGTGTTGCCGGTTTCATCGGAAGCGGCGGTCCTCGATTCCTCCCGGACATTCTCCTTAAAAGCGAAAAATTCACAGAAACCAAGAACTCTAGAAAAACTAATGGGAATCTTTATTTCTCTCAGTGCAGCCTGATCTGATCGAAACTCTCCATCTCCGTTTTGAAAACGACGTCATATTAGGTTTTCAAAATTTTAAAACTTCCGTGTTAATTTCTGTTCAAAGTAGGTAAAATCCTCCCTTTCATTAAAATTGAAGATTTTGATGGGAGGAATGAAAGTGAAAATTTTACAATTATCAATCTTTTGATTTTTAATGTTTTTTCATTCAATTATTTGAAAGAGTCACTTAAAACACAAATTCTATTTTTTTTTTCTTGTCCATTAAAAAGCCTAGTAAGTAAGTTATGAGATAGAAGAAAATCTTGAATTAGTTATATCAATCATAATAATATCCTTAGCTAATAAATCATTTTTTCACATATTAATTGTAATAATAATAATTTTTATGCAAAAAATTAGCAAAAAAAAAATAATAATAAAAGAAACAAAACTATGATGCAAAGGAAAATTGTTTACTCAATATTTTTAATATATTAAGAAATTCATTGAGTTGTTATATAATGAAATTATCTTTGTTTTTAATTTTAATTTGAGATCAAGTAAATAGAAGTTTAAGTATGTGTAGATATATATAAATATAAATGTCTAAATATAAATATATAGTGTATAAAAAATTAATAAAATAAATAAATATAAATATGTATAACTACATACCATATATACATGCTTTTAAAATATGATTGTTTTCACAGTTTTATATGTGTTAAAATTGTTATCAATTTAAGTTTAAATGTGTAAAAAAGTAAAGTCACCGTGTAAAGATAAAAAGATAAATTTGCATAGAAGGATAATAACTAAGAATTGTGTGATACAGCGAAGCATTAAAAATACAACGTATTTCTATACTTTTTAAAGAGAAGTTAGAGAATTTTGCGGTGAATTTTTAAACAACAATCGAGTAGCCTTTCAATTAAATAGAAATAAGACAAATATACATAATTAAAATTATAAATATATATATAAATAAATATATATATATATATAATATTACGTAACTAACCGATGTGAAAATTTAGTAATAATTTAATATATTTCTTTCAATTTTAGTGTAAATTTAAATCCTTAAAGTAATTAGAATTTAAATTCTTAAACTAATATTTCTTTTTAAATAAATCAAGATTTATAAGCTCACATTGATAAATTTTAAATTTTATATATTTTCAAATGCAGAGAAAACTCCCTTAAAGTAATTGCCATTTTAATACTAAATACTTATGTAATGGGGAGACTGAATCAGTATATTAAAAATAACCCGTAACTTGAATTTACCGAATTGATAACTAACATTTGTACAGCGTTATTCTTTTTACAAGTTCAGTATATATATATAGATTAAAGTTTTATATTTAAAAAAGAAAAAAAAAACACAAAATGTGTAAAGAGACCGATAAAATGTGCATCAGTAGGCATAACCCTAATAACTTTTGCTAAGATCTTCGGGTGCCTCTTTTCTTACATCTACCTTAAGTTCCATTTCTTGTGTCCGCCGTACTCCCTCTCTCGCAGGCACACGCGGTTTATTGATGGAGGAGTTATAGCGGACGTTGGATGCCCCGTGAAGTTTCTTTATTAACATTGAATGGGTTGGGAAATACTCCCAGCGGCCATAACAAAAGCACTTGAGCCCAAAGGGTATATACGTAGGTAGCCATGCCCACTGATGATGAACTTAATGATCGATGAGTTCAGCCAGCGGTGGCGCCTCACATGAAACTCACCAAATAAGCAAATTTGGCCCAGCATTGCTTGCCAGTGCTCTCAGTCGTAACAACTATTAACAACAATATGGCAACAAGCACATCACTTCTCTGATACGAATCAACACCCCCCCCCCCAACGGTACAGAGATGGAAGCAGTGTGGAACATAGAGGACAAATGGAAGCTTACAACCCAAGATGCAATTCTCATACTTCTCTGCACTGCATTAGCTGTCCTTGGCCTTTGCGCTGCAGCAATGTTGAAAAGGAAGGCACAAAGAAAGCACATGGTTGTGGTGGACCAAGCCCACCCAGCTGCAGGTAGTAATGCTAATGGTAGTAGGGATGGTGGTGGTAGTGCTCATAACTGGATGACTGTTAGGAGAGTGCTGATGGGGTCAGCTCGTTGGAGCGAAGCAAGCAAGTGGGATGATGGCAGCAGTACTACCGTTGGGAGTTGGAGGTCACTAGAAAAGCTGGCACCGGAGCCACCACTGCAGCTTCTTGGCCTAGAGCTAGAAGCGTGCAACTCTACTAGGTTGCAGCAAAGTCACGACTCGGCGTCACCGGTGTGGCACAGGCCAATACTTAGGGGGGAAAAATGTGAGCTCCCGAGGTTTAGTGGGCTGATTCTCTACGATGAAAGAGGCCGCCCACTCGATGATTCCCTCACCTCTTCCGGCAAGGAGCATTTGGACATCCACAAGGTGATTACTTTTCATATACTCCTATTACTATTTGCGTGGATCTTCATTTCTTATTTATTTATTTATTTTTATTGATGCTGGCCCCCTAGTTTCAAAAACTTCAGATATTGTTTCTCTCAATTGAAACAGTTAATCTGATTACCTTAAGACAAGTTGACATTGGCTATCACAAAACTTTGCGGAACCCACGAAAGAATTGGATCCTTTTGACAGGGCACAAATGTCAGATATTGTGGTTCATTCATGTTCTGATTTTAGTTTATGTTCATGTTGGATAGGAAAAGCCAGGTGCTGGTCTCAGAATTACGCTGAGGGATTTGCTGTAATTCTTTTTCATGGGAATGGAATTGCCTCTTTGAAACAATGTATCCCAGCATGATCCTGTAATAAGAAGAAACAACATAAACAATTTCCATGACGGTCATATGATGCTTCAATTAGCCCATCTTTTTTCACTTTCTGCTGAGAACTGTTTACACCCTACGCCACGGGAAAGCATATCATTTTATCTTGCTAATCAGATGGTACTTCGTATAGATGTGGATAATGTGTCAGACACACGATAGGTTTTGATTTGCGCTGAGACTTAAGGCAGACATCAACCCTTCTCGTTGCATCCAATTTCTGAAGATAACACTATGGTCCTAAAGACCAGGACTAGGAAAGCACGAGTTCATATAAAGCTTATAACTACAGTAGATGCAGATTGTAACAATGAGTTCAATACTAGCAACAACAGAGCAGGAATCCGGACACTTGCCGTGTTGACAACATACTAATTTTCCAATTATAAGCCCAGCATTCATCAAATTGGTCAATGGAAACAAAAGAAATGCATTCTTTCAAGTACAGTAAGAAAATATGGATAATGACACCAGCTAGATTATTCAGATATTGATAGAAAGGCAAAAGGTGCTTGGGTTGAAACAAGAAGTAGCAGAGCACCTGTTTATTGGAAAAAGCTTTCTGAATGTCTGCACATTAGATCAAGATAAAAACTGAACCTATAGTTTTCTCACTACAAACAATATATGTGCACTATTTGCCAACCCACATACGGTCTACAACATCAGAAAAAAAAAATCACAATGGAACAAAGTAATTGAATTGAGACTAAATTTCCAACCTACCCTCATTGGCGAGTAGCCTGCTCATGCATTATTAATGGTTCGATGCTGTCTGCTGCCGATCTCTTATAATAACAATACAACACCAATTGTACAATTCCCAAAACAGTACCTATGCCATTAGGAACCTGAAAAATTTGAAGAACAGAATTATATTTATTGGTGGTAAAATATACATGCACCATGTCTATAAATCAATCGAGTCAGAGACTAGAAACATGTGCATAAACAGGCAAATGCACAGGGCTATATTATAATTAACCCCCTCTAAATGATTTATGTCTATCAACAATGTAATAGCAATTAGAATTAAAATTTAAAATGTTAAAAAAAGTCCAAAAAATAAAAGAAAAAGAAATATATGGAAAAAGAGAGAGAGAGAGATGCAATAAGAAGCTTACATAGACAAAGGCATCAAAATTCAATATTCCGTACAGCAAGAAGGAGGTGCTCATCAGGAAAGTGGAAAGGGAGAGAAAAAAGGGCATGAACTCAACACTCTTTGTTCTAATAACCAAATTCTGGAAAAAGATATTGAGAAAAAGATAAACACCTGTAGGCATCAAGCTATTCAAGGAAACTGTGCAAGAAAGGAATATATTAATGCTGTTGCTTTGATCAACTCACAATTATAAGCAATGGAGAAGCAAACATTGATACAAGAGAAACACAACTCAATATGCCAACAAAGATCCTCCGTATTTCTCTATCGGCAATTTCCAAGCTCCCTATTACAATAAGTGCAATTAGGCCAGAAATTACCAACAGCAATCCAAAAATTCTCACCTGCATAACCCAAAACAATTAACATTTTAGAACATAAAAGGCAAACAAGAACATAACCAAACTCAGAGGAATAAATTCAAAGGATATGTGACCTTCTTGGCTTTCTCAGCATATACCATGAAGATGATTGTGTAGACCAACTGAAAAACTGCGCCCAATGAATTGACAGTCATAACCATTACATTATCAATGGACACAAGGGGCGTTCCATACCACGTGCATATCAAACAGTTAACAAGTGCATATATGTACGGTGATGCAGAGAACTGTTCTGTTGATTGGTTTCTGATAATTCTCTGAAAGGTGGTTCTGAAAATTTTAAAGCAGAAAACAAAGAATCAAGTGAGGGTGTGGATAACACTAGCTTTTATTTATTTCCACTTTATAAACTCACGTCACATGATAATTGGTAACCAGGAGTACAACTTACATGGGTGACACAAACAGCCCCAAAGCAAAGATGTTCCCTGTAATCAACAGACATTTGCATCAGAACAGAATAACTGAAATATTATTGCCAGATTATTAGTTTCTGGCATAGGAAATATCCACTTAATAAATATGTTCCGTTTTTGCAGTATTGTTCCATGTATTCAGTGCTTTTGTATGCCAAAATCCTCAACTCGGAACCCATTCCCAACTAAGCACAGTTTCTATTTAATGCATAAAAATCATGATCTGATATAAGACAAGAATATGAATAGAATCATATGGCTTTTCACTCCTCATCTTCTCTGGACACATTTTGTCTATTTTCTTTGGCAATAAAACTTGCAATTCGCAATCTCAATTTCATTTCAGGAAAGCTCTCAGGTCCAAACAAATTGGGAAACGAGTAGTTCTCATTTGTGGCCATTAGCTATTAAAACAATGCAACCAATTTTAAGCCAAATGAAGTTTCAAAAATTTTCAGAACCACATTGGAAGGAATTGCACAGCTTTACCAAAAAGGTATGCCCACTTAAAAAGTTTTAGTTACATCAGAAACTTCAAAGCAACATAAAATTGCCAGCCGATCCGAAACTGTAGTTTTGATTATTGACATTGACAAGAAAGCCATTTGATCCTCAAACTCTAAGAAAACTTCTTGGAGGAAATCCAGCTCACAGTGTTTTCATCTTTAAGTAATGATGCAAAAGGGCTTGTTTAACAAAGAAAACTCCTAAGCTCCTCTCCCACCAATTTTTTCAAGCAATCCAAAAGAATCAGCAACGTCCTTGCAAGAAATTTACTCATGGGTTTCCTGATACATGAAACATGTATGACTCATAGACGTGCAAAGCTCGGACCTTTGGGTCCGACAGTGGACAAGTACATTGGGAAAGAAAAACAGAAACCCGGAAAAGCAGGGCCTCCAAAACCAGGGAAAGCAGGAAAAATAACAAAGCAAGAATGGATTGAGAGAAGGTGGGGGGGAGAAGTACCAGCGATTCCAGCTGCATTTTTCCAAACGGTCAGCGGACGATTTGGGCTCAAATCAACCATTAAATTCAATCCTTTTCAGCACCCAGCTACTCTTTTAAGTCTTAACCAACCAACCAACCAACCAACCAATCAACGAAATCTAAACCAAAAGCAAACCCACCATTAACTTCAGTTCATACAAAATCAACCACCCCCCCCCCCCCCCCAAAAAAAAAAGTGTAGTTTAGTCTTTTCGTCTCCCAACTGAAAATGAAAGAAAGCGGAATTCTGTGTGATTGCTTGTAAGCGGCGTGTCTCGTAAGGTCGCCTTTTGTGTCCCCACCCTTTTTCAGCCTTTCTCCGATGCTACTTAGTGTCCGGACAAGTAACGGGCAAAGCTATAATTATAGGTGGAGACGACCACGGCAGTTCCCATTCCGTTAGCTCTGATTAATTACTAAGCACGTTAGTATTTGAATGAATTTACTTCGTAATTAAAAATTTTGACTCCAAGCCTTAATCATTATTTAAATTAAATTAATATATGTATATATATATATATAATTTTTATTGAAATAATTTTTTAACTTATTATCAAAATATTATATTTATTAAAATATATAGGTTTTGATGGTCTGATAATATAAAAAATTATTTATTTTAATGAAAATAATATTTTATAATAAATGGATACATATGGCCGGCCACTCGTGTCCTGTCGGTGGACTAAGGTTGGATCATAATTAGTTGTCCAGTCCTTAAACGGCGGCCTAACCTTCACCCGACAGCCACGTGGATAGTGTGAAACCACTGGCAGTGAAGTGACTCCCGGTGAAAAACATAAAATATAATATAAAATAAAAAAATAAAAACTCTATTTCACGGAAAATTATTACATATATATATGTAAATTACACGTACTATTTTATTATGAAAATAAAATTAGATAAAGGTCCAACTATTTTTTCTCTGTATCACGCCTCCTGTCGAATCTGTTATATTTCATTCTCCATAATTCCCCGGCTCTGTTATTTCTCTTCAGCCAAGCACGGTTGGATCTTCAGAAAGGATAAGCATTTCTATATCTGGGTTGTTTGATCTTCGCCTGAATTGTGCCTGTAAGTCCACTTTCTTGAACTTTGATTCACTTTGTTTAATTGTCGGCATGCGATCTGTAGCTTCGATCTTGGGCTGTTGTTGTTGTTGTTGTTGTTGTTGTTGCTTTGACTGTTTCTTGATCTGCTTGTGAAGTGAAGAAATTTTTGTAATTTAGAATTTAAAATTTAGATTTGGTTAACCCCATTGTGTGGTTTCATTGGATTCGAATATATTCATGCTCGATCTTGATTTTGTTTTACTTAATTTTTTTTTATTTGATTGAAAGTTTATGTGAGAATTTTGGAAATCAGGTTGAAATATTTATGTTTTTTGAGGTAATTTATTTGGTCGCTTATAGCTTGTATTTTGTATTTACAGAGTTAAAAATTATTTTAAGACATTCAGTTAAGCATAATGATCTTTCATTTTATTACTAATTCCTTTTATCCGTGCCAATGTTTTCGTGTGTTTCTCCATATCTCTTGTTCCTTTTTGTTTTTCTTAACTTTTTTTTTCCTTTTATACATAAATTGATTGCCATAGCATGAAGTAGACCCCCCCCCCGGGTGGGTATTTATCTCTTTCAGATGGAAATGCTTGAATGCTAATATTTAACTAGTTTGATCAAGAGATGGGGTGCTAACCTCTATGTTCCTTGGCTAAAGTAGTTCTGAGATTCATTGTTGTGTTTCCTTTTGTGTAGAAGATCTTCATCATGGCTACGTATACTCCAAAAAACATCCTGATTACTGGGGCTGCTGGCTTTATTGCATCACATGTTTGTAACCGGCTAATCCATAATTACCCAGATTACAAAATTGTTGTCCTTGATAAGCTCGATTACTGTTCCAACTTGAAAAATCTCCTTCCATCTAAATCATCTCCCAACTTCAAGTTTGTTAAGGGGGATATTGGCAGTGCTGACCTGGTCAACTTCCTTCTCATCACTGAATCCATAGACACAATTATGCACTTTGCTGCTCAGACCCATGTCGACACTCCTTCGGAAACAGCTTCCAGTTCACCAAGAACAATATCTATGGTACCCATGTCCTTTTAGAAGCCTGCAAAGTCACTGGCCAGATTAGGAGGTTCATTCACGTGAGCACTGATGAAGTATATGGGGAAACAGATGAGGATGCTCTTGTAGGAAACCATGAGGCTTCCCAACTCCTGCCCACAAACCCTTATTCTGCAACAAAAGCTGGTGCAGAAATGCTTGTTATGGCATATGGAAGATCGTATGGCTTGCCTGTGATAACTACCCGGGGAAACAATGTCTATGGTCCCAATCAGTTTCCTGAGAAATTAATCCCAAAGTTTATTCTCTTGGCCATGAGAGGGCGGCCTCTTCCAATCCACGGGGATGGTTCTAATGTGAGGAGTTATTTGTATTGTGAGGATGTTGCTGAGGCTTTTGAAGTGATTCTTCACAAGGGAGAGGTGGGCCATGTTTATAACATTGGGACAAAGAAGGAAAGAAGGGTTATTGATGTTGCCAAAGATATATGCAAGCTTTTGTCTGTGGACCCAGAGACGAGCATCAAGTTTGTGGAGAACAGACCATTTAATGACCAGAGGTACTTCCTGGATGATCAGAAGCTGAAGAACTTGGGGTGGTCAGAGAGAACTATATGGGAAGAGGGATTGCAGAAGACTATAGAATGGTACACCCAGAATCCGGATTGGTGGGGTGATGTATCCGGTGCTCTGCTTCCTCATCCAAGAATGCTGATGATGCCCGGTGGAAGACACTTTGATGGTTCTGAAGATAGCAAATGTGCATCTCATGTTGCCAATAACTCTAACCAAACCCGAATGGTGGTTCCAGTACCCAAGGTAAACAGCAGTGGCTCTCCTCGGAAACCTTCTATTAAGTTCTTGATTTATGGGAGGACAGGGTGGATTGGTGGACTGCTTGGGAAGTTGTGAGAAACAGGGGATTCCATTTGAGTATGGTAAGGGAAGGTTAGAAGATCGATCTTCAATTTTCACAGATGTGCAGAATGTTAGGCCAACCCACATTCTTAATGCTGCTGGTGTGACTGGTAGACCTAACGTTGATTGGTGTGAGTCGCATAAGACAGAAACCATTCGTGTCAATGTTGCAGGAACCTTGACATTAGCAGATGTATGCAGAGAGCGTAACCTTCTGATGGTGAATTTTGCCACTGGCTGCATATTTGAATATGATGCAAGTCATCTAGAGGGTTCTGGCATTGGGTTTACTGAGGAAGACAAACCTAATTTTACTGGTTCTTTTTATTCGAAGACCAAAGCCATGGTAATTTTTTCTTTTCTGTACTGGTCATCTTCGTTTCTATTTTTAAATCTGAAACAATATTTTTTATCACAGATATCTTTTTTTTTAATTTCATCCAGGTGGAAGAGCTGTTGAAAGAATATGATAATGTGTGCACACTCAGAGTTAGAATGCCAATATCATCAGACCTGAACAATCCACGCAACTTCATCACTAAGATCTCCCGGTATAGCAAGGTTGTTAATATACCGAACAGCATGACTATCTTGGATGAACTTCTACCTATTTCAATTGAGATGGCAAAGCGGAACTTAAGGGGTATATGGAATTTCACAAACCCTGGTGTTGTGAGCCATAATGAGATCTTGGAAATGTACAGAGAATATATTGACCCCAATTTTACATGGGCCAACTTCACACTAGAGGAGCAGGCCAAGGTGATAGTTGCCCCCAGAAGCAATAATGAGATGGACGCATCCAAGATAAAGAAAGAGTTCCCTGAATTGCTGCCAATCAAAGAATCCCTGATCAAGTATGTTTTTGAACCCAACAAAAGAGCCTGAGCATTCTGCATTACATGGGACCGGAGCTTACTTGCTGGCGTGCGGGCATTTTTGTTTGAATTATTGTTCACTGTTAGTTTCGTCAAATTTTTCTTACTGTACCATAAAGCCGTGAGGGTAGTTCGATTGGGTATGCACTGTCGATTTATTTACTGCAAGTTGTATCTCCGTGTGCTTAATGTTCCTCTTCAGGATAAATCCTTTTAACAGGTTATATCTTTACAAGGCCATCCGCATGCTTGCAGCGATTGCTTACAATGTGTTACATTTGTATTGTTGTTCTGTCTTCAATGGCTTGGCTCTGAGGATGCTGTCTGCAAGATAATTTGTGGGATTAACTTTTGTCATCCGTCCCTTCAATGCTTTGGCTAGATAGTAAAGAATTAAATGTCTGATAATTTCGGCAATGTTAGACACCATTTTCTCACAATTAGTGCATGCGAGACTGGAGGCTTTCTTTTTCCTGCTTCATTTGGCTGCGAGGGACAAGGATCTGTAGGCATGCGTACGAGGGGAGCTGATTGCTTGCAAAAGTAGGAATGGACGTGGTATAGGATTTTCTGTATGTGCTCATCAGAGCAAATAATTATCGGTAAAGTTTCATGCACGGAGTTACCAAATGATAATAGATAAAGTCTGTTGGTATTTTACTTGTGGGTTTTTGAATTATGTATTTACGAAGAAAAAAGATTAGTGTTCATAATTTTTAATTTTGATACTATTTTATTAACTATACCAACTATAATTTTTAGATCCGCCCCCGTTTACTACAACGACACTCACTCATAATTGTAGATGATAAGATAAATGAATTTTTTACAATACATTTCCCATTAGAAATATGACCCCAATAATTTAATTAAAATCTCCAGGTTCAAAATGTGATGCGGAGATAATGAGAGCATTATGGTGACATTGGATGTCTTCGGAGACGTCTCCCTGCCTTTGTCCATCAATCAGACCTTTTGCCTCGGAGCCTTAAAAGATTTTCTTGGCTTCATTAAAAACCCAAAGAAGGAATGAATAAGCAATAAATTATAATTTATTAGTATTTAAGTCGTTTCTAATATTATTAAAGTTTAATGTTACAAGAAATATAGAAAAATATTTTTATATAAAAACTTCCTAAATGCATTATAATTACCTAAAAATTTCTAAAAAAATCGTATTAGATATTTATATAAAATACTTCTTATACATAGATAAAATATTTTATTTTAAAATTTTTTTAAGATATATAAATAAATCATCTTTTTTATTTGTACAATATGAATATTTCGTTGTAATATAATTTCACTTATATTTTTTTTATGAACACTTCTAATTTATTTATTTACTCATCACATAATTTTTATTATTTTATTTAAATTCATTAAGATTTATTTAGATTATTTTTTTCTCATAAAATTTACTAAGTACTACACAGGTTAGTACATGTAAAGCTTAACTTTATGTCATTAAATTCTAAATAAATAAAAATTAATTATTTTGACTTAAGCTTTCTTTTTTCTACATTTATAATCAATTTCATGCTTCCTGAAAAGAGGATGAGAGGGAAAGTTGTACGAGGGTCCCTCTAATGTTGTGCATAACGCGTTTTCATATTTTCTTTTTCAATTTTTTAAAATTTTTACTTAAAAAAATAAAATATATGAATATAGTCAAAAGTTATTTGTTAATATTTTTATTTAATTGTATAATTCGATTGAGCCTCTTCTTATATATAATAAATAATATTTTTAAAATTTAATTTAATTTAATTTGAAGTTTTTTAATTTTAAAAATAATTTTAATATTGATAAATTATAATTTATTGATAAATATAAAAAATATTAATCTTAAATAATATTATAATTATTAGTGAGATGTTTCGATAATAAAAAAATTTAAATTTTCATCTCGAAATTCTCAAATCCATTGTCCAACCATTTTTGACCTTTCCAAAATTAAGGTGTCCTAAACTCGATCCGACAGCATGTGAAAGTGAAACAACAGCACGTGAAAGTCAATCATACATGTCAATTTTATGTGTTATTATTATGAAAATAAAGAAAGAAAATAAAGGCTAAGCTATCTTCCCTCTCTGTCACCCCTCCTATCAAATCCAGGGTCTTTTTCTTTTCTCGTTCTTCATCGTTTGTCATTGTCTCTGCTATTTCTTTCTAACCATTCTCACTCTTTGATCTTCAGAAAGGATAATCAGTTCTGTATCTCGGTTGTTTGATCTTGGTCTGAATTGAACCTGTGAGTCCAATTTCTGGAAACTTTGGTTGCATTTTTATTTTACTTGTCAGCATGCCATCTTGGGTTGTTGTTGTTTGAACTGTTTCTTGATCTGAGTGTTTCTCAGTTTTCGTTAGATCTGCATGTAAAGTGAAGAAATTTTTGTGATTCAGATTTGGCTAAGCCCATTATGATTTTGCATTGCTTGGGAATATACTTATGCTCGATCTTGGTTTTATTTTGCTTAATTTTGGGACTCCTTGACTGTTGGTCATGTTGATGTGATTGAAATTTTTTAAAATGATATGAGAACTTTGGAAATCAGGTGGAACTATTGATGCTTTTTTTTTTTTTAACTTAATTTGTTTGGTTGCTTAGAAATTGATTAGCTCCAAATAAGTCACTGAGTTTTCTGAATCTGTAGCTATACTGTAATCAATCTATTTTCTCTCTTTCCCTTTTCCTGTGGTTTCTTATTGGTTATTCCTTCTATCCATGCCAATGTTTTCCTGAGTTTTCCCAGATTCTCTGGTTCTTTAGTTTTAAATTTTTATTTTATGATTGCCGTACTGTGCAGTACACCCTTATATTTATCTCTTTTACATGGAAATGTGTGAGTGCTAACATTTAACTGGTTTGATCAAGAGATGGGGTGCTTACCTCTATGTTCCTTGGATAAAGTAGTTCTAAGATTCATTGTTGTGTTTCCTTTTGTGTAGAAGATCTTCATCATGGCTACGTATACTCCAAAAAACATCCTGATTACGGGGGCTGCTGGCTTTATTGCATCACATGTTTGTAACCGGCTAATCCATAATTACCCGGATTACAAAATTGTTGTCCTTGATAAGCTCGATTACTGTTCCAACTTGAAAAATCTCCTTCCATCTAAATCATCTCCCAACTTCAAGTTTGTTAAGGGGGATATTGGCAGTGCCGACCTGGTCAACTTCCTTCTCATCACTGAATCCATAGACACAATTATGCACTTTGCTGCTCAGACCCATGTGGACAACTCCTTTGGAAACAGCTTTGAATTCACCAAGAACAATATCTATGGTACCCATGTCCTTTTAGAAGCCTGCAAAGTCACTGGCCAGATTAGGAGGTTCATTCATGTGAGCACTGATGAAGTGTACGGGGAAACAGACGAGGATGCTCTTGTAGGAAACCATGAGGCTTCTCAACTCCTGCCCACAAACCCCTATTCTGCAACAAAAGCTGGTGCAGAAATGCTTGTTATGGCATATGGTAGATCGTACGGCTTGCCTGTGATAACTACCCGGGGAAACAATGTCTATGGTCCCAATCAATTTCCTGAGAAATTAATCCCAAAGTTTATTCTCTTGGCCATGAGAGGGCAGCCTCTTCCAATCCATGGAGATGGTTCTAATGTGAGGAGTTATTTGCATTGTGAGGATGTTGCCGAGGCTTTTGAAGTGATTCTTCACAAGGGAGAGGTGGGCCATGTTTATAACATTGGGACAAAGAAGGAAAGAAGGGTTATTGATGTTGCCAAAGATATATGCAAGCTTTTGTCTGTGGACCCAGAGACGAGCATCAAGTTTGTAGAGAACAGACCATTTAATGACCAGAGGTACTTCCTGGATGATCAGAAGCTGAAGAACTTGGGGTGGTCAGAGAGAACTATATGGGAAGAGGGATTGCAGAAGACTATAGAATGGTACACCCAGAATCCGGATTGGTGGGGTGATGTATCCGGTGCTCTGCTTCCTCATCCAAGAATGCTGATGATGCCCGGTGGAAGACACTTTGATGGTTCTGAAGATGGCAAATGTGCATCTCATGTTGCCAATAATTCTAACCAAACCCGAATGGTGATTCCAGTACCCAAGGTAAACAGCAGTGGCTCTCCTCGGAAACCTTCTATTAAGTTCTTGATTTATGGGAGGACAGGGTGGATTGGTGGACTGCTTGGGAAGTTGTGTGAGAAACAGGGGATTCCATTTGAGTATGGTAAGGGAAGGTTAGAAGATCGATCTTCACTTTTTGCAGACTTACAGAATGTTACGCCAACCCACGTTCTTAATGCTGCTGGCGTGACTGGTAGACCCAATGTTGATTGGTGTGAATCTCATAAGAGTGAAACCATTCGTGCCAATGTTGCTGGAACCTTGACATTAGCAGATGTGTGCAGAGAGCATAACCTGCTGTTGCTGAATTTTGCCACTGGCTGCATATTTGAATATGATGCTAGTCATCCAGAGGGTTCTGGCTTTGGGTTTACTGAGGAAGACAAACCTAATTTTATTGGTTCTTTCTATTCGAAGACCAAAGCCATGGTAATATTTTTTTCCTTTCCTTACTATTCGTCTTCATTTGTTTTAATCTGAAACAATATTTTTGACAATGGATATTTTCTTCAAAATTTTGACCAGGTGGAAGAGCTGTTGAAAGAATATGACAATGTATGCACTCTCAGAGTTAGGATGCCAATATCATCAGACCTGAGCAATCCACGCAATTTCATCACCAAGATTTCCCGGTATAACAAGGTTGTTAATATACCAAACAGCATGACCATCTTGGATGAACTTCTACCTATTGCAATTGAGATGGCAAAACGGAACTTAAAGGGTATATGGAACTTCACAAACCCTGGTGTTGTGAGCCATAATGAGATCTTGGAAATGTACAAAGAATATATTGACCCTAATTTTACATGGGCCAACTTCACACTAGAGGAGCAAGCCAAGGTGATTGTTGCCCCCAGAAGCAACAATGAGATGGATGCATCCAAGTTGAAGAAAGAGTTCCCTGAATTGTTGTCAATCAAAGAATCCCTGATCAAGCATGTTTTTGAACCCAACAAAAGAGCCTAAGTATTATGCATTACATAGGATCAGAGTATAATATGCTATTGTGCGAACATTTTTGTTTGAATTATTGTTTATTTTTAGCCTCGTCAAACTGTTCTAGCTGTACCTGAAGCTGACGAGGTAAGTTCAATTAGGTATGCACTTGCCATTTATTTACTGCAAGCTTTTCCTCACTTGCTTAATGTTCCTTTTCATATTAAACCTTGAACAGGTTATATCTGTGCATGGTCATCCATCTGCTTGCAGTGATTGCTTAAATTGTGCTACATTTTTATTGTTGTTCTGTCTTCCAGAAAACTTGTAGGATCGACCTTTGTCATCCATCTACTCATACTTGGGCTAGATGGTATAATAAAGGGCAAAAAGTCTTTTAGCTGCGATTGAATTATGAAAATTTGCTGCACATAGCCAAATGTTTTAGTTATAATTTCAGCATTGTTTGACACCATTTTCATGCAGTTAGTTTGTGCAAGGTTGGTGGCTTTCTCTTGTTTTTATATTTTGGCTGCGAGTAACAATGAGATTCAAAATATTAGATGACAAGTGAGATGACCCTCGGACTCCAAAGTTCATGCCACCACATTTGCATGAGAGACTAACACCTTATATCTTACCGTCTTCCAACAAAGGCTCCCGCTGCCATAAACGCAAGTCAGTCACCATCAAACCGACCAATCTAACCAATCAGACTAAAATCAAATCAAAATTTTTCAAAAGCATTAAGAAAGGATTAGATATGGTTGGTATTTTATATAAATCATATTTGAAAGTTTGATTACGGTTTTGAAAGTTAAAAATCTTAGAAATTGAAGTGACTGCCACCTACAATTGGCAGAGGCCAAATCATAGAACTGCATTTCTTCGGGTCGTGACGCCTTTTCTCTGGCTTGCCGATCGAGGGTATCTTTAACTTCTGAGGCAGGCAATTGTGGTAAGAGCTATTTTGAGGTGTTGTTTGGTTTCTTCTTAGTCTTTGAATGTTGCTGATCAAAAACAGAATCTCCTGCTGGAAATTTCAAGGCTTTCTCTCTCTCTCTCAAAAAAAAAAAAAAATCTACATAGACATGAAAATTAGTAGTAAATTCAAATAAATACAAATAATTTTTACATTATATACAAAATGTTAAAGATAAATTATTGCGTATATAATATAAATTTTTTTTACTTTTACTTTTACATGAGTTCATTATTTTTTCTGTCTACGAAAAGGGACTCTTCCTTTTTAACGCTTGGACCAGGACTCAATACCATGTCTTTCGTTCATGTACCAACCAAGTCTTTAAATTTTGTTGCTCAAAAGCAAATTGACGGGCATGAGTTAAAACTGTCAAACCGATCCGCTTACCCAACAGAAGCATCCAAAAACTTTTTTAAGGGGCACCCACGTCCTAGGATGGTAGGATCATCGGATAGCTGCTAAAACCTGTGCATGGATGGGCCATATCCGAGGATAATAGTAGGATCATTGGATAGCCGCCGATACGCGCACAGAGGGAGGAGGGGCAACGGTCTCAGAACAACGTCGACCTGTTTCTTCCAGGTCCAACCATACAAACTTCGTTCATACCCCTGAACTTGCTTATCTAATTTTCTATGCATTACTTATAAAGTTATTTGCGGGTTTAATTATTTATACATGTTTGAGGGCACTAACCTTTTGAGTTTTGCGATCAAATATTCCAACACCCAGCACATGCAACAGGAAGAAAACATAGAAACATTCGTGTTAGCCAACCGACGGCTGCCGGCACACCTCGGCGCACAAGAACATCGGCGTGTTGAGCATGACCAACATTGCTTCAGCCAAAAGAGTAATGGGAAGAAGCCTATAAATACTGGAGGTGAAAAGTTGAAGGGGCTAAAAATAGTTGAGAAAAAAAGAGAAAAAGAAAGCGCTTTGGATATGTCAAAAGACAACATTAGTGTGGTTTCATGCCCTTCCTTCTTCCTCTTCTTCATTTTTTTTCAATGATGCGTAATGCGCTAAGGTTACTGTAAGAATTGGCATAGCCAACCGTACTGACGAGCGCTGATGCTCAACATTTTACGTCAAATGTACAGTCCATGTAACCATACCACTTCTTTAGATTTCAGAGCTCAGTCTTTTGGCTTCTGAATCAAGAGATGTATAGCAGATGCAAGAGGATACACTTCTCTCAACTTGACGACAGGAAGCCTTGCAAAGATGCCCTGGACAGCTTCTTCAGAAAGGCAACAACATTGTCTGATGATCGAAGCAAGTAGCGAGCATTTGTACAAGATCGGCTAACAGCACACGAGAAATAATTATCTCCCTTCAGATCAAGCACGTTCCACGAAATATTTTCCGGTGATGGCCTTCTCCCAGTGCAGTGTTTGGTTGTCTTCTTGTCAGAATTTGGTAAAGGCCGTTGCGTCTTACCTTGAGATGATTTTGGACCACTTCTACCAGCAGGGAGCTTGAAAGCTGGTCGTTGTTCCCCTGATAGTTTCATTCCATCAGCTTGCTTCGTTCTTGGTATGCCTAAGCCATCACTGGAGAGCTCTGGCTCAAAGAAGGTGTACACATCTTCATCCTGCAGCAACGAAAATAATCTAATAGGAGCAAGACAACCTGTTTTACTTGTATCATCTAGGATGCCAGATCAAGGTGCAGTTTCATTTTCACTTCCCAATTGTTCAATAACCATTGCAAGATCATGGAGATTATAAAGGAGCAACTATGCCTCTTCATATCTAAGGGACACCTCGGTCAAAATAGTCTCATGTAAAAATATCTATCCTATGGTGGTGGGGGAAGATGCCTTCGAGGTTTTTGTCCTCATGATGAAATCCCCTAAAATAATTTATATTTGGGCAGAAGAGATGGACATGAAATTTGATTTCAAGTTCAAAATGTCATATAAATGTTAAGAAGAGCCTCATATATCTGGGAAGTGGACTCCACGAAAGCCAAAAAGAAGTGGTTCAGAAAGCTAACTTCAACAATGTTGGCCACATGGAATCCTCAGGAAAGTTCATCTAGCAGCCAACAGAATATAACATGTGCCACACACCTAACTTTTGGGTTTTGACAATCTCAAATTTCCACTTCAATTTTAAGTTCATCAGGAAAGTTCTTATTGATTCCCCCATTATTGCAGCACAGGGTTATTAATGCTAAATCCAGAATTTAAAATTTAAGCCATCATTATCATTGTCTGATCGTCTATACAACTCAAAATGTTGAAAACCAACTTTAGATTTGAGGGCTTCTTACAAGGGTTGGTAAGAACTTACAAGTGAGCTGAGTTGTTATAACAGAAATTCTTTACAACATACCTTTCCCAGAAAATGCCCGATACACAAGACATAATCAATCGGAGTTGTCATGGATTTATTGTGAACAATCTCTCCAAGTATCCGATCAATAGCAGCACCCTGCATAAACATCAAGCTATAAATATAGACAATGAAAACCTATAATGTTAAACCAAACAAACAATCAGGGTACATCAGGTATTTTAATAGTAGAAAGCATGCAATTACCTTCGTAACACCAACTGCTCGAACCTCAACAGATCGGCTACCTTGGACCACATCAACAGATGCATTAGAGATTGGGCCTGTCCAGAGATGCTGCAGCATGTCCCTTGCTTGTAGTCTTCCAAATTCAACATCTAACAACCACAGTAAAGCATGAACAGATATAAAGGAAAGAAGAAAAACATTTATAAAGAAGCTGGAAATCACAAAAATGAATTAGTACCTGCATACTTGTAATTCCAGACAAGTGAGGTTTCACGATGTTCAAAATGAGATCGGGGCGTTCGTTGTCTGAAGTAATCAAAGACATGCTGAAAACATGCCAAAAGCATCATGTGATTCTTTAGTTGCCAGAACATACACTTAATTATGCACGCAATTTCAATATAAGCACCTTCAGCACCTTCACACTGTCAACCCATTCCATGTTCAAGAGTTCTGGCATTGTTGTCATCCATGTTCCCTTTGTATGACGTAGAAACATTCCATGTTCTGCTGCCAACCACATGTCATACTCCGCAAAATTCTGTACAAGTGAATACACTTTCTAAGAAACATTCATCAACATTCTGAGAAAGGTAAAAAGATCAACAGATGCAGGCAAGATACATCATCTAAGACAGTTCTGTCACTTCCACTAAGAACAACAATGGTGGTCTTTGGATCACTGGAAAGATCCTTCAATGTATCCCTCAATTCTGGATGCAGTTTTAGTTCCATTTCTTTAATTTGATCACTTCTTCTACTAGATGTGTCCACTGGCTCAGTCAATGCTGCATTAAATCCCTGCAGTTAAAAAAAAAAAAAAGAGATTTCAGTAAAGGGAAAAAAAGCACACTCACACAAATCATTACACATATTAGATGCTGCACAGCTGTTCCTAATCCCATCTCAAATGATGAAAAATAATATTTTCTAGGGGCCCATCATTAAGAAACCCACAGTTATTGGCACAGTGAGGAATCTAAAAGCAAGTATTTTCAGGAAAACAGGGCAGCTTGCATTTAGTGTCTTTTAAGTTAGATTCTTGTTTCGGGAATCTGAAACTAGCACACATTCAGTATGACAGTGATCATTTGAACACACAAGGGTGATGCAGAGATGAGTCATCTAAAACAGATTCCACCTTCGCCAAACTTTGTACCCACTGCATTCAGATGCAAGGATCCAGCACCAAGGGTGCAGAGGCTTGAGGGGCCTTGATCTTCTAAAACACATTGATGGATTTTTACCATAAGAGTTTATACTAAGTAACCATCTAGTTACTTGGCCTTTTTCTTTGATTCCACCAATCTTTTGCAACAAATATCAATTTTTTAATAACAAGTAACCAGCAATGGCCCATTCTTAGCCTAACACCACTAAGTTTGAAGCACAACAGAGCATACCAGTATAAGCAACCGATTGTTAGACTGTAAAAACCGTGTAATTGCATCCTCTTCTGGAAGTGAAGGTGGGACTTGTTTTGTTCTTAGCTGTGCCTCAACAACTGTATCATTTAGTTCACTGTCAAGCAATCATGAAGAAGATCAAACTTCAGATGGTATATGAAATACAATAATAGCAGCAAGAACAATAACAGATGAAAATATTTGTTCCACTCATTGTTTGCTTTATTCAGTGTTACAAGAGTTTTCTATAGAATACCAAAGCATTCACAGTTATCAGCTTCATAATTCAATACTAAAATTTCAGATTGAAATTTTGACTTCTAGAAACATTCATAAGACAATTTGCAGCTGGACCACTTATAGTCAAGAATGTGCTTACAGTATTTTGAAGATCAACCGGAATATATTTCCTAAAAATTGATATTCTAGCACCTAACCTAAGCTGTTAGTGCTAATTATAAAGTCTACTAGTGCATAAACTAACACATCATAGTGAAACAAGCATAAAAAATTCTGGCTGTCCTTACATGGATTGACTTTTCTATGTGATAAGAAGGTAACTAGTGTCAACATTATCTCAATGGATGATTACAGTTTCTAATAGGCATGAATGAGGCAGACTCATTCCCTCATATATCTTTAAAAGCTTGTGTGAAATAACTTTGCAATGTCTTCTGGGAGGGAGATCCACATCCATGCCCAGTATGGTGTTCAAGGGCATGAAGCTCCTACAATGCAGGATTTAGAGAGGGACAAGTGTGTGCAATCTTTCCCCTCCTTTCACAGATGATAATAAGACTACAATCATATTGAATAAATATGAACTGTGGTTAAGCTGATCCCCTGTTTAGAACAAGATTACCAATGCACTTAGATATTTTCAACTGTAAAAATTAACAGAAAGTTCACAAACACCCAAAAGCATAGCAGATTTCAAGCTTGTTAGAAACAACATATTAGAAGCCCTAAAATTTTGTATTTGGAATATGATTAACTGAAAAAGGGTTATAAAGACCAAGTACCATGAAATAAGTCCATATCAACCAAATGGTAAGCATCTCAACTTTCAGTTTAAAGCACAGCTCTGAGCATACCTTACAAAAGTTTCTGCCCATTCTTGAGCTGTGTGGGTTGTCACATGGGAAAAGTTATGTCGATGTCGTTTCTCTCTTTCTTCAGCCGGCATAGTCAAAGCCTGGTGTATAGAATTGGCAACTTCACTAATGTTCCAAGGATTCACAAGGATTGCACCAGCACCTAGAGACTGTGCTGCACCTGCAAACTATAATGTCCATAAAGTAAATTAAAGGTCCAAAAGTGAAGAAGATATTCTATTATGGAAAAGCATATTAAATCCAACAGTTTTCAATGCTAGAGTCAATTAACTACATTCCCAAAATAAGTGAATATGTACTTCTCTCAACACCATAGACTAATTTCTCTTTCTAGAAGGATTTAAACTGTATGTAATGGGGGACACCGTGAATGTGGTTAATTTGCATTCATTGCAGTTCATGTGGCTGCAATTGGAGATGATGCAGTCACAAATGCAGTAGATGGAGTTTCCTGGTGACCCCCACTATTGCAATTTCATAACTGCAATTTAGAACCCTGCCTTCTACTAAAAGATAAAAAGTGAATATTAGGAAATAAAGAACAAAGCAAATTATGTAATTCTGATGCTTCTAAGATTTAGTAACAAAAAAGGAACACTAAGTCCATCAAATGAAGACCTAGAGGAAAATTAGCACAACCACAAGATGATAGTAAATTTAGAATACTCCACCATTGTGCACACAGACATGCATAAAAAAAATGTTCTGGTTACAAACTTGAAATTGATAGACTAAAATACCTTTTATTTTGACACATTTTTACTTGAATACCATAATTATTTGGTTACCTTTTTGATATTAACTACCATATGATTAAACCTTTTTTGCATAATGGATTAGATTTACTTTTACATTAATTTGCATACTTTCCTCATTCTATGAGATTGTGAGACTTATTGTGATTTTCAGTTTGCATCCCTTTGGTCCTAAACAAGATCAAGGCAATTAGTGTAACAATATTTGCTTGCACAATTTCACAAGTCAGTTTATAAAACTGCATTCGCAAAGCACAGTAAGAATTAGGGAACAAAAAAAAAACAGAAGTTTATATAGATGATTCTGATATGTGAATGGTTAGTCACTGGTACCTAGATTTCAGACAAGTTTTGTTCATAGCGTCATTTGGCCTATTTAAGGAGGATATGCATGCTATTTGATGGCAGTAAAGATTTTTAAGTCCCCACCTCTATCTTTTTCTTTTTTTTTTTTCCAAATTAGTCTGGATGCTATCCCCTCCCCTTTTCACCTTCTTATATATATATATACATATATCTTTTTTTCCTTAAGTATTTTGATGATTTCTGCAAGCTAATCTCCAATTAACAGACACACTGTAGGCCCCATGGTTCTTCTAACCATACTCCTCCAAAGGGTAAAATCTTCAAATCTTCCCATTTGACATACATTTGTAGGCTTAATGAGCCATTAAGCCAGTGGGTTGTTACACTAGGTGAGTAAAAGGGGGAAGAAAGAAACTATGACTGGTTTTAATAAAATTTCCATGTTCAAATAGATGTTGAGGAAGTAATCTCAGAAAAATATTAATTCATGTTGCATGTATTTGGTTAGGGATTTAGAATCACTAGTTACTTTTTCCTTAAATTTTACAAATTCCTAAAGGAAATAAAATTTTCTGATGTTAATGCTTGCTTGTTATGCAATAAAAAGGGAATCGCAAATCACCATCAAATAAAATCAATTGTCCATTGCCATCAAAACAAATTCAACTATCGTTTATCTGCAGTTAAGTAAAATATAGGCTGGTTTGAACTTCAACAATAGGAAATCATTTTTCCTAAAGAATTTTTATCATGCATCTAAAACATTCCTGGATTCCATCTTTCTGCTTTCTGGACATTTTTTTTTTCAATAAGCAACTTGCATTTTAATGTCTTGTGAGCTCACATAACTGCAAGTATTGTATTATAGTCCAATAGCCCAAAAATAAAATTGAAGTAATTTGAGATAAATCAAGAGATAAAGCTTTGATCAGCTAAGATAAACTGAAGATTTCCAAAAGGTTTCACTCTTAACAATTTCTAAATAACATGTGCTTAACCATAGAATCAGAGAAACATCCAGCATCCTGTATTTTAAGTAACTGTCAATTACCTCACTGAGAATGAGAACACCTTTCTTAGAATCTTGGCATGCCACAAACTCATAACTAACAAGGTTCATTCCATCCCTCAAAGAAGTTACCAGAGCTACGTCTGTAAAAGGGATAAAAACAATTGCAGAAGGCAGAAAAGCAATTAGTTAGCATAACGAGATTTGTATATCTATACACAGTATCAAAGAAACCACAAACACAATTTGTATAGCTGATGTATGATTGTTCCCACAAATCTTAGCATTATCACATTCCTAGCCAATGGCAGAGTATTTTCATTTACCTTATCCCATTCTAGAAGCACCAATGCCACATAGCTGTTAATCAAGTAGCCATCTATATCTTGTTTAGTAAGCTAGCATCTCACTTCTCAATTGTGTTTAAAAACTCTAAGTGGCATTATGCATAACCACCAACTTGGGCAGGCGCCATTTCAAAATTATTGTTTAGCTTATTTCAACTTGTCAAGCTTTAAAAATTTAGAGAATCAAGATGCATCCTTCTTCCCATTAACCATAACACCGAGTGAAAACTTTTGGAAAGAAAAAGCCTAAAAAGGACCTGATATTATCAAATGGATGAAAATTGGAAAGGGAAGAGCTGTACGATCAGTGTTCAAGGACTTAAATATTCAGTATTTTAAGAAACACTTGATTTGTTAAGAACCCTGGAGGATTTGGTTTTAAGAAAGATTGCCCAGAACTAGGAATGGGGAACAGTGAACAAGGTGTTATGCTCTGTTGCAGCATTGCAATGTTTACGTCTAGAGAGGTGCATCAGATTTTTTCCAGGATCCACTTCTTGCTGCTACTTTGAATAAATTCTCATCTTGGCTTCTCCACTGATTTTTGATGCCCTCCATTATTAAAGACATATTTACATTTTTGTTTTCTTTTTTGTTCTTCCCTCATTCCCAATCAGAGAGGGATGCCTAGTGCACCTTTCTAATTTCATTTTTCTCTTATTCTCCAGAAAATTCATCTTCCATCAAAAGAAAGAAAAACTAAAGCATGTAAATGTAGAAAAAGTTCCATGACCAGAAAAAGGAAGCAACAATTGTATTTAGCTGAATGTATAGAGCTCTATCATTTCACAGGTAGCAATATATTGCAACAAATTTGTCTGAAAATTTGAGAAAAGCCAAAATAAGGAAATAAAGACTAACAGCCTTTGGAACTGCATTTGATAGTGACCCTTAATGGCAGTAACCACTCTTCTAAATACTATAAATAAAATTGAAACAGCACTTAATATTGTAGAAACAACAGAAATGTTCTGATCCCAAAAAATGTAGTTCAAAATATAAAATTCAGAGGATGGAAGTACCAGTGACAGCATACAGTGCACATAATTCTTGAAAGTCAAGAGAACGATCCTGTGGATAAAGAACAAACTGCTTTAGTAACATTTCATCTTCTCACTGTTCTATCTAACAACACTGGGTCATCAGAAACAGAATAGGAAAGCATTGGTCATAATACAAAGTAAAGCTCCTAACATTGGCCATATATGCAGCAGCCACCCATTTTAAGGGAGGCGAATCAATTTCCCTCAAGTATTTCTGGCAATTTGCTTTTCTCCATGTTCCTTTCCTCCTATCCAACTCTCGAAGATGTTGACAATGAAAAAGGAACCTTCAATCTTTTTCCCTGCTGCCAGCAGCTTCGAAATAACTCAACGTGAAGAATGCTCACCCTAACTCTAAAGATTGATAGTAAAGAATTTAATGACTGATAGGATGGATCACTCCAAACTGGGAATCAAAGAATTCATGGCCCCCTAAAGAAAGGTAGGCACTCCAGAGGAGCCAGCCCAACTTGTTTAAGGAAGCTTTGCCTGAGCAGGCACACAGGTAAAGCTTTTGGCTCTAGAGAAGCTTAAGAAAATAACAAATTTTGACAGTGTGCAAAGATGCCTAACCACTTTCTCATAGTTTTTTCCTTTTTTATTTTTGAGTAGAAATTCATAGAAGATGGATTAAGCTTTATGAGATGTGTTTTGGGCAACAGTAAGTGCAGCTTATGACAGACCACGGGCCCAAAGGAATAGGTAGAGTTGTAAATAGGAGGAATCTCCACTTTTTGTTCCCTCTTTCTAATTCTCAGTTAATGTGAATGGCCAAACATTATTTTGGGATTGTCTCTTAGGACCAATCTACTTCACTGGCATTCCACATTTCAGTCAACATAGGGTGATGCAGAAAGTTTCAGTTCTGCAATGAACATAAAAGAAAAAAAAAAAGAAAACAGGACAAATAAATGAAATTTCAATACTTCATTAATCTCTACTCTAGTATGAACAGTCCTGTAACTTACTTCCCAAGAATAGGAAGAGTATTCAACTATGCTTCAATGAATTTTATAATATTCGATGTTCATGGAATCTAATGCATCACAATAAGGAATAGATGAAGATAAAGCAAATTGAAAATCATATGGCCCTGAAAATATCTATTACAAAGAGCTCATAAGTAAATATAATGGGTAACCAGAGTCATTTATTAAGAAGTCAAAACCATACCAAGTGGTGTATTGGAACAGCAGTCAATGTTCCAAATCTTCCATTAATGCGCCCAACAATTTCATGGACCTGGCTTGTAAGCTTTTGATCTTTAATCTCACCATTCGAAAAAATGAAAAAATGAAAATCAATTTCTTGACATGCAAAACAGTTTTATGGAAGTAACCAATAAATACAAGAGAAGTGAAAAAAGGGGCTTAGAAGGGAGAAAATGGGAAAGTTAAGAGAGAATTACTGGACAATAGGGGAAGAGAAGCCAAAAGGGAGAGTAATAGAAGCAAGGGGCAGAACACAAACTCAAGCAACTACATACAAATAATGAGAGGCCTCCTTATAGGCACAAACAAAAGAAAAATTAAAAATAAGAAGTCTGCAGCAAAATAAAATTCAACAAAAGGACCATTAGTAACAAAAATCGTACTTGGGTCTTTTATCATTATCCCATTCTCCTCAAGAAAGATTGGATGCTCATAACATATGCAACTGATAAGTGCATGTGAAATAGATTGTATGGCCATAACCAGGAGTTAAAAACTGAAGTGCATCTCCATATCACTATCTTCTGTGCTCCTTGTTTAGGAAAACAATAACACATGCAATCTGGAAGATTTTGCTAACTAAAGCATGGCAGAAGTGCTTAAGAGCCATAATTGCACTTTCATATCCACAGCTTACATTTGGAGCTCTATTTTTGGCCCAAAAAATTTATCAATATTTGGCTAAAGAAATAGATTAAAAACACATTCATTTGAAGTGAAAACATATGAAAAAGCATTTTATGAGTAATAACACCAAGAATGTTAGGAAACATACACTCAGGAACATCTGTTCTTGTTGGCACGGCAATTTGCAGCAAGACAACTTTTTCACGCCAGTAAGATTTTTCCTCCAGGAACTTTTCAAATGCAAGAATTTTCTGGGGGATCCCCTTAATCATGTCAAGGCGATCAACACCTAACATTACCTGTAAATTCAGAAAAGTAAAAACAGAATATAAAATGACTGAGGGCCTGAATAATTTTAAATGATCTACAATGAAAATGCTAGATATCTGATGAATGATGGAAATGACAAAACATTTGAGGTTTGGAGTTTAAGTGCCAAGAATAAGTGGAACATAACTATCAATGTGGAAGAAAGCAGAGCTATACATTTAGTTGTTTACAAGCACCCACAAGACACAAACAAGCACAAGAGGTCTAAGATTCACATATAATTTAGTCAAAGAACTCAGACAACCATGTGCTAGATAAAGCAGTCTTGCAACAGCCAAAGACACAGCAAAGCAAGTTATGCATTTATACTGAACTGGATATTGATAATGCAGTAGCACAAGTTTGCAATATTGCTGCATGTGCAAATTTAACCAAATTCAACCTGTTGGCCCATCAACTATCTTTATTAAGTCAAGACTTTATAATGGAACAAACCAGAATGCAATGAGTGCAACCTAGTGCATGGCACATAAATGAAAAATTCCAAAACCACCACATCCTGCAACAAGAGGACATTGGCAATTTTTCATTCTCAATAATGCATATTTCCTATCCCTTTTCACCACTATAGAAAATGATATGGAACAATGGGTCATTTCACAACTGTAACACCATCAGCCCTATAATATGTGCCATGGAGTTGTTGTAACTTATGCCCAATATGTATTGCTCTTTCTCAATCACACCTGATATATTAGATCTTAAGTAATGTGTTATTGGATATAGAATCCTCAGTCTCAGTTTCTACAACAGCAAAGCAGTTAGACAACTCCCCAAAAAAACATTAGAAGGATAAATGGCTTGAGGGACAGCACCAACCCAAACAGGAAAATAAGTCAATCCTTAATAGTCATCAGATATTGTTTGTCAGAAAGAACCTGCATATTCATATTTGTAAACAACGAAAGAAGCCTTTCACTACAAAGATTCTCTAAATTTTTAGGCAGAGAAAAGTTAATGAGAAACAAACATAAAATGTCTTGGAAAAACATCAATTTAAGCTAGAGATAATAATAATAGTAGTAGAAAAATAATGCCAACAACAGCCTTGGACAGAATTTACCGCCCAATTGGGGCTGCATTCCCAAACAACCTGCCTCGCACACAGCGCCTGGTGAAACAGTGTCCGGGCACGATGGGGCTCTCACCCTCTCTGGCACCCCCTTCCAGGGGACTTGGGCCCAGTCCATTACTGAGGACACTTAATGGGCAACAATAATATGTTTTTTTTTCTATTTTATATTTTCTAGTTTTATTTAGCACCAAGCTTAATGGGTCATTTTGTTTAAAATGATTTTTCCAGCATGGAATATGAGTTCATATGATCTATACAAATGGAACTGTAGATTCACTAATAATGGTAGCATAGGAGGAAAATTCGGATGTTCTTTCACAAGTTCCTAGAATTGACTAGAAAATAGGCTTACAGTGATTTGATCACCCTTTTGCTCTCTTTTAAATTCCTATGGATTAAGAATTTGCTTATCTTACACTGATTATTGAATTAGAGATTCAAGTAACACAAGTACATAGCTCAAAAAATCAACTCAGCACAACAGCTTGCCTCCATACTCAAGTCCATTACCTTTCTGCCTGCAAATCTATCCTTCAAATTTTTGATGTGCACCTGAACTTGAGGGACCTCAAGAGCTCTTCTGAATCGCGCCGAATCTATCCCTATAGGAAACTGATTTGACAAGAAGTCAAAAGAGCATCACTGGTACATACCAATGGCAACATGTTGCTTGTTTGAGGAAATATGTTCAAATTTTTCCATGCTTCATGTAACATCAAAAGGAGTGAATTCAAGAAACAAGACATGGCTACTCAAATCAACATTTTTATTCAAACATACTGCAGCAACTCGAGTCAACTTCCCCTGATCCTCAACTCCTTCAGGTGTGCCCTCTAATCCAAGAATGCGTGTACAAGCACTAACAAAGTGCCTTGCATAGTCATAGGTATGAAATCTGGAAAATAAAATTGAAATTTTCAGTGTTGCAACATACATGATACAATGATAAAAGAAAGATTAAACAAACAATGCAAAAGTTTCTGACAATTGAAATGTGCAAGTGGACACAAGAAAAGAATATGCAACTCAATTAATAATGGAATTCATACACATGGATAATCTCCTCAAACATTCATGAGCAACAGTAAAACTGAGAATTTTGTCCCACCCCCCACAAAAAACCACTGTGAAAATCAGTAACCAAAAGCAGCATCCAAATCAACCATTCCAACTCTCAAATGTGATTAAAATCCATATTGCTGCATTTCCATTTACAAAAACCTCAAATTGAAATTTACTTTTCTAAACACAAAGTTGCAACTAGTCCATGAAAATGGAAAGAAACAAAGGCTTCACCTTCAAATAATATTTGGAATCTATGATTCAACTAAAGTTTTTCTAACCTACTCATAAAGCCGCAAAAGAATGCAAACTAGGAAGAATTTTAATTGATAGTGCATTAACATGCAAATTCCAGAAAACATGCAAGCATCTCCTTTCTCTGTTGTCTGGAATGTTTCATGAATTCCCAATGCCTAGGCTGCAATGCAACCTTCACTCATGTCCTCACATTTGCATGGAGGACACTTACAAATAATCCAATCAAGAATAATTACAGACAAGAAGATTGTCCTCATCTCAGAAGACAAGTTGAACAAGAGGTTCTTTTCAATGGTGGATTTCACACAAGTTCTTTACATTTGACCAAATTATATTTTCCATTTCTCAGTGCAATTTTTAATAGATTAAATGGAATACAAAATTATAACATTGGAGCTCACCCAACTAAGTCGGCAGCAAGAACTGAACGAAGTAGCTTTGATCGAGATGGAAGGGTTCTATGGATTTCAGATGAAGGAAATGGTGTATGAAGGAACCAGCCAACTTTCATATTGTTGTTGTATTTCTTCAAGTATTTAGGGAGGAACATCAGATGATAATCATGGCACCAGACAACATCACCCTCTTCATAGTACTGATTCACCACGCTGGCAAACATTTTATTAGCCTTCTTATATGCTACAAACTGAGACTCAAAACTTCTGGTTGTGGCAAGGCGATCTTCCTGCGGAAGTCCAAGGTAGTGAAAGAGAGGCCACAGTATGTTGTTGCAGTAGCCATTGTAATATTGATGAACTATCTCTTCATCAAGGAATACTGGTATGCATCTCTAAAATAAATGAAGGCAAGAAGAGATCAGCAGGCCTAGAAAAAGAGATGTGTCTCATAGAAAAAATTGTACATATAAAAGCTCCCAATGTCAAGAAAACTGAAGAATTGAAAAATTAAACAAACAGTAAATCTCAAAAGGATTCAAATTTCTTAAAGGTTCAGGAACTACATACCATCTCAGCCAAAGCTTTAGTCAAAGCCTTCTGGCCAACCTCATCTGGCACATTGACACCAGCCCAACCAATCCATCTTGCCTCAAACTCTTTAACACCTTTGATAACATCATCCAAAATCCATCAGGTCCTTCATTGTAAGATGAAGAAGCAAATGTTCAACTGTAACATAATGCATCAGAATAGAAGACATGAAAACAGGAGATACATACGCCTAGAAAATCCAAATGAAAAATTCCAAGCAGAAGAACACAACTTGATTAAATAAAGGCTTTAGTTAGCCGGTCAGTGTCAGCTGAGTGAATCAATTTTTAGGCTTACTCCCTGTTAAGTGCCATAATCTAATAGCAAACAGTAAAGTGAACAAACATTACACAACGAATATCTAAATGTCTCACCTAGAAGAGCACTAACCAGGCCTCCAGCACTTATCTCCAAAGACCATGAATCTTCTCCTTTTCTAACTGCAGACACAGGTAATCTGTTAGCAACCACCAACAGCCGTTGCTGTAAAGGTCTCCCATCCTGCTTATCATATCCCTCTGCATTTGCTCTTACAGCAGCAGCTGTGGCTTCCAAGGATGGTTCAAGTGAAGCCCTGCTGCTTTTCCTTGGCTCTTCGTCTATCAAGAGCCTTTCAACGTGATCAGGGGAAGGGGTAGATCTACCGTTGTACTGATTTCTAGGCATATGCTCACTCTAGGACCCGACTCCAATTACCAAATGTATGAACTTCTGGTACTCTTAAACAATTTTATGCCCTGCATTGTGTTCAAAGAATGTAGCACGATTCTTCAATAAGCACTATAAGCCACACAATACTCTTAATCTTCCAAACTGGTACTAACACCAATAAGGCATATACATATAGGCACTGACAAATTTTGAAAAAGAATAAGAGAAACATATTTCTACCGAAGTAGATAACTTAATCACCAGTGATTTTGAAAGGCACGATCACCTTTGGCATATCCATCCCAAAAGAGAAAAGGATAAACATAAAGAATGGAATCCACAGAATTGCAAGAGGCAATAAAAAACAAATGGGGTCTACACAAAATCCCTGTCACTGCAAGCACACAATTTTAAGAACCCACGTTCCCAATTGTTTCTCGCATATCAAAAACAGCATTACCAACTTCATCCAAGTCCATAAAAAAAAGAAAAAAAAACAGAGATAAAAGAAGAGAATTGACAGATTGCCAAAAAGCAGAGCTGCAGAACTTAACTCACATTGCATGAAAAGAACATGCTAGAACTAGGACTTCAAAGAAAAAAAAAATCAACTAACTAAATAGCCTTTGAAAGTCCTGTTCTTCGTC